>ML790360.1:361956-379849 GCA_009831015.1 Picea engelmannii | reverse complement strand
GAGTACATGGTTGAGACAGTAGTTGATGAGTTGGCACATACATGAGGTGTATAGTTGATGATGTTGGTACATATTGACGAGTCATAGTTGATGAGTAGTTGACACATGATTGGTACATACTTGGCACATGGTTGGATGCACTTATTTATGGAACAAGTTGATTACAGGATTGTGCATGGTTGATGCACTTGTTTATGGTACAGGTTGATTACAGGTCGGTGCATGGTTGATGCACTTGTTTATGGTACAGGTTGATTACAGGTTTATTACAAGTTGATTACAAGTACAGGTTGATTACAAGTTGGTGCATGGTTGATGCACTTGTTTATGGTACATGTTGATTACAGGTTGAGGTACAGGTTGATGCATGGTTCAGACTTATTGGTACATGTTTATAGCAGTATATCTCACAGTGATAGTGTGACAGTGGTTCCATCATTCTAATTCTACTTCAAGGTGGAAGGACGGGGCAAGGACAGGTGGTTGTAGCCACCTTCTGGTTGTAGCTGAAGAACATAGGGGGTTGTATCCTCCTTCTGGTTGTAGCCAGAGAATTGGGGAGTTGGAGCTTCCCTCAGGTTGTAGCCTGAGAAACTAGGGGGTTGGAGCCTCCTTCCAGTTGCAGCTGGAAAACAAAGGAAGTTGGTGCTTCCAATGAATGTAATTTTTCAAGACATATAAGAAAAAACATTCTGTGGTTTTCTCCCGATTTGGGTTTCCACGTAAAACACTAGTGTACTATGTATGTGTATGATTGTTCATTTGTTCATTGCTTATTTACTCTACAGTTATTGGATAATAATGCTTCATTGATATAGCACTTGGATTATATGGTTAAAAGGGACTAAATTTCTCTATTACTAATTCAGCCCCCCCCTCTCAGTAATCCAACAGAGACTTCGAGGGATTCAAAAACAAGATGAAGGTTGAAGTCACCTCACAGAGGTTGACCCCAGAAGAATTGACGCCAAGTCCTTTGGCTTGGAGCCATTGAAAATATGAATGGATTATTGATCTTCTCAGAGGGAGGAATACCGAAATCCCGTTAGATGTTGGATCTAGTAGATCAGTGGAGGGGATAAGGCTGATAACTTTTCAGTGCTCACCATCCTAGGAGGAATAATATCTGTTGTATCTAGATCAATGAGAGTCGTTGATCTCTTGATTTTGGATCTCGGCATTTCAGAAGTCGCGAAACGCAAATGTGTGATGTGATCGTGGTCATCGATCCAATAGAAGGCTCAGGACCGTCAGATCTGGTCCTGGGGAGAGGTCCCACATCGATTTTTGGGGTTTCATAGATGTGGAGTGTTGGGTTTGTATCCCACCAATACCCCCGAAATTGTGATTCGCGAAATACCTTTTTGGATAAAGGTTGTGGTCACATTGGTTGGTCACGTGGGTAAGAGTTCACGCCTAGTGATTGTTTTCATAGGCTTAGCTCCCAAGAAGGACCTGTGGTTACAAGTGTGAAGATTCCATCTGGAAATCAAAGAGCCATTTCGGCTTAAGGGGAGATTAAGAACGATCCTTAGACCGGGAGGTCAAGCAGAAACTGCTGAGGTAGGGGTGCTGTATCAAAATGTTATGCAAAGCTTCTTCAATATCTTGATTTTTCACTGAAAAATCCACTATCCAGATATCTATGTCATCTTTATTATACTCAAGAATGACATATAATTTTTCAAATGATAACCCTTTAAATATCTCAACTTGTTCGTCAAAGGCTTGCTTGGTTAGGAATAACGAGTTGATAATTAGTTTTGGGTATTGGACTTCATTGGTGCTCCCATCTAGCTCTATCTCAGTTATCCTTTTGAACAATTCTTCTCTCCTAGTTATGTCTTGGTTGCATGTTTGGACAATATTATTCAAGTTCTTAACCTTTTCCTTCCAACATGAATGTAGTTGTTTTATCCGGTTTGGAGAAGGAAGATACTCCTCTCTTCTTCTCAATTCTGTCATATTGGTAACTTAAAACCAAAGGGTAGGACCGTGTCAAGGTAAAAACCTTCTTTGTTTTTCAAATGTTCTTGTAAATATGCATGGAAGGCATGTGCCCTTGTTCCAAAAGAGACCATGTTGTTTGACATCTCCCAAGCCTCTGTAATTAATTCTATTATTTTCTTAATGTTCTTCTCCACATAACCCTGGGATGATGTGAGCAGGCTTGAATATCCTTTTAGTTTTGATGCAAGTGTGGTAGGCCCAATTATTGCTAAAGGACTAGCAAGTACTGGAAGAGGCATTAAAGCTTCCTCCAATTCTTTGATTCTTTCCTTTAACTTGGCGTTCTCTACATCAAGGCATCCAATAGAATCATCTAGAGCATCTTCAATTGCTCCATGAATTTGGGAAATTTGGTAAGACCGCATGTTCTGTAGGTTAACCTCTCAATAAGATTTCCCCTTTTTATTCTTTACATCTATTTTCTCAATAATTAAATTTTTGGATTCGCTGTAAAAAACAACGCTTTGAAATACAAAAGACTCTTCTTCATGGAAGGTCTCGCTCTCAATTATTTCCATCAGAGGATTCTAGTGAGTTGTGTTCTCTCCCTAATCAGTGTTGGGGAACACATTTTTGATGTCAATATCGAGTTCCATATCCTCGAGGGAGAGGTCGTGGATGTTTCTTTCACCTTGAGGTCCCTCGTCTTCTTGTACAATATTTTTTATTTTATTCCTCAAGGGAATCTTATGGGAGCTTTCATTTTTTTTCGAAGGAAAGTTCTTATGTCCTCCTTCGCCTGAAGAACTATGGGTCACTTTCTTAATTTGGTGGGTCGTTGGAGCACCTCTCCGAGATTTTGTACTCTTTGGAGTGACAGTTGGGGATTGGGCACTCTTCTCACCCGAACCTTTTCCATTATGTTTGTATGATTCATTGGTGTTGAGTATCATTTCACGATCAAGATTTCTTGAGTCATTGTCTCCGTCTTCATTCGGAATAGCATTAATTAAATAATTTTTGAAGTCGATAACTAGTATATGTTATACAAACATTTCGCTAGAGTCGAACCCTTTTACCCTTTCATCATATCTTAGATTCAGGTTGTGGAAATGGCCTGCAAATTCATCAATCTTGTTCATATTTCTGAATATGAAGTCCCCAACTTTCCAAGGCAGAGGTATGAATTTTGTTTTTCTCTTTTCATGGAAAAAATGCAACTAGAAATTTTACTGCCTTGCTATTTCAGTAACAAACATCTTTTCAGATATGTGGCATAGAAGGAAAAAAGGATTTTCCTTGGAACCGAAAATCCTTATGACATTGTAATTCTCCATTTGTTCCAGTGTCCCCTTTCCTATATAGGAATTTACTTTCCTGGTAAGACATCCGAGGAGTGTCCTTCCCAAACATCAAGACTTTCAAAACTGAGGCAAAATCATTAAAAAATTCATAAATTTTTTGGGAGGCATTGTGCCTCCATAATGTTTGATACTAGAAGGTTACCGGGTCAAATTCACAGTTTACCTTCTTACACATAGATAATCTCGGGAACTGACAACAATGTGCTATTGCGAAAACCAAATCAAATATGGCATGGTCTTTGACCGTAAAATATAGAATGTAAAGAATCATACTGGAAATGTTGGTTGTAGTTTCTTGTCTTGTTATCCTCTTGACAAGCCAAGCAATTTCCTGAAAAGGATTTTTGAATGAGCTAAACTTCAATCGCATGATGTCCTCAGGGATGATCGTTGGGTTCTCTAGGAATTCAAGTAAGAGGTTTAATCCATTTTCATGCTTCTTTAAGAATTCTCTACAATCTTCTCCCTTGAAGGTAAGCGTTGACTCGAGAAGTCTCAACATCTTACAAAATACCTGAGGCGACAAAGAGATAGAAAATGAACCCCGCAACTGAATGATCTGTTGGATTGGACTATATCTCTCAGCACACCAGGATACCAACTCCTTACAGTCAAAGACTTATGGGACACAACACACGTGCACAATTCTAGGTGTCCAGATTACTTCTTTCTAGGCAGAAGGGGATGAGTAGTAGGAATATGCTCTGGACCACTCAAAACTTTGGTCCTCATGCCAGAAAATGTTCAATGTATCTCCATAGAACTGTTGTCAAGTTGTTTCCATAAGTTGACGAAAACGTTCCTTTGCTCTAGACAATGTTTAAAACTAATGCTTGAGAAGGATAATATAATCCTCTATAAATCCTAGTTTAATGCATTTTAATAGGAGATCTCCTCGAGCCCTTCACTTATTAATGACAATATTTATGAACCTGCATGATGATTTGTTAGCATTCAAATCATACTGAATGTGCATTGGGAATAGCACAAGGGTGGCAGGGATGAACGAGAGAGAAATAGGATTTGAGACTTTTATGAACCTGCGAGCCTACGACTGCAGAAGGTTCAAAATCGGCTAAGTATAGGCTAGCACAAAGTTCAGACGGATTCATCGCAGGAAGAATGAGACTTGGAATTTAGGGGAGTCTGGGGTCAATATGTAGATCATAGAACTTTTGGATGCAAAATGTATATAACGGAACATGGGGTATGAGAGTTCAACCCGGCCAACCCGGCATCCCACGATTGTAAAATCGGCTAAGTATAGGGTAATAAGGCAGTCAGTCGGACTCGTGATGTGATGGTATGGATGGAGATGAGGATCTGTATGTCCTCCAACCCAGGAACCCACCATTTTGAAAAAATGACTAAGTATAGAAGGAGAAAGGGAAAGTAGAAGGGAAAAATGAGTAAGTATAGAAGAGGGAAAAGAAAGGGAGAAAAGAATTTGGGAAAATAGAAAAGGGGAGCAGAATTTCAAAATCGGTAAATGATATCAACAACAGGCTTGTTGGGCCCGAGATATGATCATCTTCATGATGTTATTATACACTTTTTGCCATATGTATATATGCATTTTTTATCTTTCAAAGGAGCTTTTTGAAGAATTTTATGGTAAAATGATACAATTGGCATGAGCTACGTATAATTCGTGTTTTGTGATTCAATCAAGTATTTTATGGTTTCCAAGAGTTAATTCATGTTTTTCTATTGTTACAGGGAAAAACACACCATGTTTCTTGGTCTGACACTTGTTCCGACACTTGATCCAACACTTGTTCTGGTACTTGATCCGGAACTCGTTCCGGCACCCAGTATTGCACAAAAACGCAAGGCAAGTTGGCAGTTATGGTATTGGCGGTCAGTGGTGGAAAAATCAAGCACATGGGTTTTGTTTTTCATAACCCCCTCCAGCTACTAAGCTCAATACAACTTGATTTCAGTTGTCCAAAGAGGGTGATCACTGGGTTCCTCTGTTTTGTTAGTTATGGATGCATTTAATGTAATTTGCCGAATTTAGAGGTGGTTCTGTTGGGTATGTGTTATATTCTTTGCATGAGTAGTAGTGTCTGAGTGCCTACGCTGGGCGCACAGGGGGGTTAGAGGGGGGGCCACTAGGCCCCTCCTCGAGGGGTGTAGGGGGGTGGAGCCCCCCGTGCGGGGGTTCGGGGGCAGCTACCCCGAATTTTTTTTTCCGGGACGACATATTTCCGGGACCACATGATATTAGGTGGTTTTTTGGCACATGGTTTTTTGCCGATGGTTTTCTATTTCCGGTTAAGGAATTAGGGTTTTGGACTAATCCAGGTCATTGGGTTAGGGTTTTGGATGTCGCTGGCTCCTATATGTATATTGTATTGTAAACAATGTAACACAATGTATGAATATAATATATGCTGGTTTTCCTGGTTTGGGTTTCTAGGTGAAAAATCTTTGTGTAATGTTTGTATTTGCCATTGTATCTTTTCTGTTCTTTTCTGAATATCAGTTTGCAGTAGATATTGTACAAGGTTAGAATTTACAGGTTCGACCCTCCTGTGGTCGACCACCTGGGTTGTAAGCTTATAAATACCAATAGGATGATCATTAGATTGTTAACCAAGTAGCATAAGCATTAGAATTGCCAGAAAAACGATTTTGCTCTGTTTCTAGTTTTACATTGCCAGAATAGTGCCAAAACTGCATTTTTGGATTTTTATGGTGAATTTGGCCTGCTGAGGTCGTGGTGTGATTTTAGAGAGTGACCATGACTTGCTAGGGGGCCCACCAGCAGTCTGATAACTGTCTTCATGTCTATTTTTGATTTTTCTATTTTAAATTGTCTTTTCATTTTCCTGTGCATGTATATTTTTATTTAATTAATTAGTTTGTTGTAGCTTACTGTTTTACTTCTTTTTGTAGGTTAGATGATGATTTGTGATAGTATGTATTGATTTTATAGATTAGAAAAGGCTTGCAAGTCTCTAAGTCTCTTTACTAATTCCGTGTGCAATTAAAAAGTCTCTCTCTCATTATACTAACCCCACATGTAGTTAGATGATAAATTGTGCTTTCTTTTATATTTTTACAGTCAAGCTTATAACAGATTTTTAATTAGAACAAAGCATAGTTTTAATCTGAGTTTCTTCTGACAAAGATTGATGGATGGATAGATTTGCTTCCAGTTTTTGAATCATAGCTTCCTTACTTCAATTTTAGATTGATTTCACTTTCTTAGTTATTGGTTAAATGCAATTGTCAATTCACTTTTTAATATCATGTTTTTAATTTCTGTTTTCAGTCATTTTCTTATCATAGCTTGAATGATTAAACTAGACATAGTATATTTTCCTTTCACGCAATTTCCTTTCATAGATTAAGATGCAATTGGATTTCTTAATTATATAATGATGATCTCATCATGATGTTGATGGTTTATACATGAATATGTAGGGTATTTAACATTACTTTTATCATGGCTAAGTTTTCATTGGACTGTTTACTTCACACCTTTCATGTTTCCATTGAAATTAGTATTGAGCTTATACCATTAGAACTGTCCTTTGTTGTCAAGTGTCATCTAGATATCATCCATCACCACCGAAGGCATTCACACAACCACCAACATTACATTTGAGTGTTTCATAGGTTAAAGTTAGTTTCTTACTTTCATAAGTTAGAAAAGATAGTTTCTTGTTTTCATAAGTTTAGTTGATAATATTTCTTGCTTTCAATAGAATAGATTTCATTTCATGCATTGCATTGAGCATTTAAACTTCCTTTCACACAAGAGAAATAGTTTTACATTAGGCATTTAGTTCACTTGCCTCTTAGGCTAGGTAGTTGTTCAATGAGAAGTCTTTGCTTACTTGTCTTTTGCTTTATGTTTTTTCTTGCTTGTCTATTTTCTTTAATAGGTTAGATAGGTGCTTTTGCTTGCTTATTTATTTGATTTCATAGGGTAGTTGCTCATTGGATATAGGTTGGAAAGTTAAAGAACTTTGCTTTTTTCATTTGCTTAGTATGCTTAGTAGTTTACCTTTTCTTACTGTCATGAACTAGTTTGCTTACATAGAGTTTTCATTCGCTTTCTTAGGAACTATCCATCAATCCTTGTCCCAAAAGTACTTAGGTTACCTAGTTTCAATTTTCTTAGTAAGGTTTGTTCATTAGATAGGTTTTCTTGAGTAGATTAGCCTTAGATATCTACTTTCCATAGTTAGACTATACTCCTACCAACCTTTTTACCTTTGGCATATATTTTGCTACAAATCTAAGTTTACTTACCCTGAGTTGACAATTTAATTGAGGGTAGTTTAGTGTCTTTTTTAGTACATATAAAACGCCTAACATTTTGGCACCGTTGTCGAGGAGTTGTCTTAAGGTAAGAAGTAATTAGGAATTAGATCATTCTTAGACCTTATCATTAGTTTGGTGGTGGGGGAACTTTAAGATGAAAGTTAAGAACCGACACATCTGCTATAGGAGGTTCCCCCAAACCCAATAGTAGTTTTTCTTTTTGTTGCTTTCATGAATAGACCTAGGAATCAAGTGATAGTTTTTTTGTTTTTGTTTTTTCTTTCTTTCATGAATAGGCCTAGAGACCCACAAGGTACATACATTAAATCAAAATCATACCTTTCAACCAAGGTTCCTTCTGATCTCTTTGGGGGAAGGAACGTTCCGCTTATAAAATCCGCAGACTGATACCGAAAAACAGGAGCTAGCTCAACCCAAAGAGCTAGAATAGTCTCTGAAGGGACTAACACAAGGAGCACTATAGAACAAGAAATTGAAGCATCAATCACACTAGGATAGGAGGCAAGACCACTCGAGTCTTCCACAAAACCAAACAATACAACCTTTTCTTTTACACCACCACTAGGGGACCCTAGTTTTAAAGATATCATAGACCCTGAATAGGTGAATCTTTTGTTTGGTAGCTCAGCCAATGTCATTATCTCTCAGATTAACATAGAAACTTTGGCACCAATAATCTCAACTGACTCGAGTAGAGTCCCAGACATCCAATCAGTAGGAATACCTTTTCATCAAAGGGAAACCTTGTTCTCTTCAAAGATAAAACCACTTAGGTACTCTCTTTTTGGAAACCAAGAAAATATGGGTGATCAGGAGGACCATAACAATGTCAGACACGGAGAGGAAGAAGAAACTAGAAACCAAACTGAAACTACCTTTGGGTTTCCGATTTTAGACACCACTCCAAATGTTGACATGAAGAATATTCCTCTCTCAGCACTGCCTACCTTTTATGGTAAAAACAGTGAAGATCTAGACACCTTCCTATTTGAATTTGATATCTTGTGCAAGAGCTACAACTATGTGCAAGATGCCCATAAATTAAAACTCTTTCTTGCCACCCTCAAATACTCTGCACTAAGATGGTTCATGGGGTTGGGAGAATCCTGTATTAGGTCTTGGGAATCCATGAAAGACATCTTTCTTAAGAAGTACCAAGACTATTTCAAGACCAAAGAGTCTCGTAATGACATCTTTAAAGTCCAACAGTTAGAATACGAGACCCTTGAAGACTATATGGAAAGATTTGGTTATATCACCCAGAAGTCAAAATACCATGACCTCCCAGAGGATGCAGTTAGGGCTCTTTTCCTTAAGAGAATTTCAAAAGAATATTTATAGATGCTTAACTTGATGGCATCAGGTGACATCTCTCATAAACCCTTTGCTGAAATATTTGAAATGTGTAAAAACTACTCGAGGAGTAGAGCCAAAACAGGGAAGAATGTTTGGGACCCTTACAATAGAAATTTAAAGCCAGTTAGTTCAGGTGGTATTACGATAGCAGAGATAGGGAACCTTCTAGAAAAATTCAAGACAAACATCCTAAGCACAATAGGTTCCCAGTTGGATACGCTTAAACTCAAGAAGAAACAGGAGGAGGAAAATGCAGCAATGAGCATATATTGCCCAAGATGCAAGAGGAAGCATTCCTCAAGGGAGTGCCCACTAGATAACATTTCAGTTTGTGGCTTCTGTACAAAATACCATTCGACTGAAAAATGTCCATCATTGCCCGGTTTATTAGCCATCTATAGGAGTGGAGATTCTAGGGAGTCTTCTTATGCACTTAGGAGGCCATGGCAGCCTAGGAATACACCCACATACCCGGATCTATAGTCTCAAGTTCCACCCTATTATCAACAACAACAGTGGAAATCATCAGGTTGGAAAAAATAGTCTACTCAGTACCAACATCCTTGGATTCAAGGGTGGAGGGGAGGACACAACCAAGGAAATCCTCAAGATCCACCTATTCCTATGTACAACCGTCCTTATTCTTAGTTCTCATCAAACACTCCACAGCCTTTGCCAGGTTTTGTTCCACCACCTTTACCTCATATCCCACAACAACAACCACTCCAATTTCAAAATGCAAGCTCCCCAAAACTGACACTATTACCGACATAGCCAGTGTCGAATCCCAATAATAAGCCCCCTCAACATCTTAACAATGTTGAGATGCAGGCCTTCCCGACATATGTCATTACTCCTGTTCCATTACAGGAAATTCAACTAAGATCGGGAAAAGTTCTAGATAGGCAGAGACCTTCAGTAGTCATCCAGGAAGAAGAAGAAGAGGAAACCACCCAACAACCCACGGATGACACTAGGTGGGAAGATGTTATTATCCCTAAGAATCATGAACCCAAGCTTCCCCAAAATGAACCTTCACAAATTATGAAGGTCCCTCCTTATCCAGACCGATTGGTAATCGAGAAACCTACCACCCGACCAGAATTTGACATTTCGAATGAATTGAAAATTATTTTTGTCAAGATTCCTCTACTTCAAGCCATTAAATACATTACAATCTATAGTAAGGTAGTTAAAGGATTGTGTATTAAGAAGCCAGGTAGGAAGCAAAAGGACCCCCCTACAGTACATTTGGTAGGAGGACTCTCTAAGTACATATCAGAGCAACCAAAGCTAGCAAAGTATGGGAATCTAGGAAACCCCGTAGTGACCATAACCATTAAGGAGGTCTCCATCGGAAACACTCTCATAGACCTAGGGGAAACCATTAATGTTATGACCGCTACTACCTTGGAACAATTACAATTACAACCTCTTATTCGGCCTACCGCAACCATTTTGGAATTAGCAGATAAGACTAGGGTTATACCTGAAGAGATTTTAGATGATGTCATGGTTACTTTAGCCTCATGGGAGTACCCTATATATTTTCTTGTCATTCATTCAAAGGATCCTACCCGAGGCCATCCCTTTACTGTGCTTGACCGACCTGGAAAGGATAATGTAGTAGTTGACTTTCTTTCCCGAATAAAGAATGAGGATGATGAAATCCCTGTAGATGATAGTTTCCTAGATGAGCATCTCTTTTCCCTCTCTGTCAATACCCCATGGTTTGCATATATGGAAAACTATCTGGCTGCTAGGAAGTTACCATCTCATTTGTCACCTCATGAAAAGTGGAAAATTATTACATAGAGTGCTAATTACTCTTGGGCTGGTCATGATCTTTTTCGCACAGGTCCTGATTTGATTATTCATAGATGTGTCTGAGAGGATGAGGTAACTGAAATACTATGAAATTGTCATGATGGACCATGTGGTGGCCATTTCTTTGACAAACGTACAACATATAAGGTGTTACATTTAGGTTACTATTGGCCTAGCATTTTCAAAGATGCTGCCAAGTATGTGAGAAGTTGTGATAGTTTCCAAAGGATAGGTAGACCTACATCATCTGAAGAAATGCCTTTGCAGGCCCAAGTTATGATAGAACCCTTCGCAAAATGGGCCCTCAACTTTGTAGGACCAATTTCACCCATGTCCCGTAGGAAGAATTATATCTTAGTTTGTACGGACTATGTCACAAAATGGGTAGAGGCAAAATCTCTATTTAGGGCCACAAAGAAGTCTGTTGTCGAATTCATCTATGAAGACATCTTTACCTACTTCAGTGTCCCTCGTGAAATTGTTACTGACCAAGGCACTCAATTTACTTCCAAGCTGATGAAAGAGCTAACAGAGAAATATGGGATTAAACATTGTAAATCTTCTCCATACCACCCGCAAGCCAATGGTAAGATAGAATCCAAAAACAAAGTTCTGGAAGCCATCTTGACCAAGACTGTTCAGTTACATCACTAATATTGGGCTGATAGGCTCCCAGAGGCTTTGTGGGCATACCAAACTACGTGGAGAAATACCACTGGGCATACCCCTTATGAGCTAGTGTACGAGAAACAAGTACTTTTACCTATATAATTCCAAGTAAGGACCTTCCGTATTGCCGCAGAGTTAGAATTGAACCTGGATGAGGCTCAAAAGCAGTGATCCCTACAACTAAATGAGTTGGATGAAATCAGGCAAGATGCATCCAACGAAGGATATTAGTCCAAAACTAGAGGAGCAAGTGGCATGACATTTTTATTAAAAAGAAACACTTCCAGCCTGGTGATTGGGTCCTATTATTTGATTCCTGGTTCAAAACCTTCAAAGGAAAACTTACCACCCATTGGTTGGGCCCTTACGAGGTAGACACTGTATATTACAATGGAGCTATAAAAATTAAAACAATTTATGATGGACAAGTCTCCTTTGTGGTAAATGGACACCGACTTA
This sequence comes from Picea engelmannii, assembly GCA_009831015.1. Classification (NCBI taxonomy): domain Eukaryota; kingdom Viridiplantae; phylum Streptophyta; class Pinopsida; order Pinales; family Pinaceae; genus Picea; species Picea engelmannii. The sequence goes on along the minus strand of ML790360.1, from coordinate 367,925 downwards.
AGTTTTATCATAAGCCCATTTCCAGAGAAGATTTTCTACAGGTCATGTCAGCTGACAAGGCACTGGCCTTAGTAGATGGGGAAGTTCCCTCTTGTTCTTGAAAACTTTTCTGAGTTTCCTACTGTATATATGTAAATAGTTTTTGTATTTTGTTAATAAAGAAATTCTAGATATTTCTGTAAGTACTTATTTCACCGGGAGTACACCGTTTCAAGGATCTTTCATCAAAACATTGTTATACTTGAATCTTGTGTCTGCTAAAGCATCAAATGAATAGTGACTTACTATAATTAGCCATGTTTTTGCAAAATGATCATTTTTAAGGCATTCTAAAGTAGTTGCTCTTGAAACTCTTCACCACTGTATAAGGAAGTGATACCATAACTATTAAGCCTAGAGGTCTCTCGTATAGTTTTTTCCAAGAAACCTGATTAAGTAAGTCAAGTGTCTTTATCAAAGAGTAACACGGAGGTCTCATTAGCAGTTAGTCATGGAAACATCATAATAATTACAAAAGAAGACAGTGAGTTGAGCCTAGAGATACCTTTATGTTCTTTCTCAATGGTACCATCCACTACACACTAAATAGCTTGATTCTATCATATCTTTAGATAAGCCACATCCGCTTAAGTACCCCTTACATTAGGAAAATCACTATGAAATATAACGGAAAGTCATCCTCTAACATAAATAACATCCCAATTAAAAAGAAAAAGAAAGAAAAAGTTGTTTCATAGATGTCCCCCCATCTTCTTGCATAAGCAATCTTATACTAACATCTTAAAGAATGGACGGTGATTGCGTCCACCCGGGCACCTACCTCAGCAAGTCCCGCGCCTAACCTCTCAGTCTTAAGGATCGTTCAATTTTCTCCCTCGAGCCGGAATGGCTCTTCTGATTCCCCCTGGAATCTCCTTCGAAATGGACCCACAGGTCTATTCGACACTTTACAGTCTTTAGGCCGGTCATTGTTCTCTTCGACGACAGAAGAATAGAGAATCGGGTTTCGGGGTTTTCAAACTCCCGATGTCTCGATCTCCAATATACCTATGTGCTCCTTTGTTGCCTTAGCCCCTGGGCTCTGCGTTTAGTCCACGTGACCTCCTCTTATATGACAGAAGTCATATTCCTTATCAGGGTTTCGGACTTTCCAATGTCGAAACACACTCGTCCTTAGGATTCACGATCCCTCGAATCCCGACGTGATATTTATGCACTAGCTCTCCTGGCTAGGCTCCTGGCCCATATGACCGTTATCCCCATGACCACAGTCATACCACCTATAGGGGTTTTTGGCTTCAAATTCCCGATGCACTCCAATTTTCGTTATCCCTCCAGGCTAGATTCTTGGTCCACGTGACCTCCTCTATATGACCGCAGCCATACCTCCCATCGGGGTTCCTGACTTCGCGATTCTGAAATTCCCAAACCTCTTGTCACCAGGATTCCCGATATCCCGATGACCAAAATTCCGATAGATGACTTACTGTCGGGACTTTCCCCGATGACTCCGATTGCTGCCACGCGTCCCCTCAAGATGGACGGTTCATATTTCTCCTCGCGTTTTCGAGACTTCTGATGTCCCGATTTTCACGACCTCAAGAAATCTGATTTCCCGAGCGCTGATATCCCAATGTCTAGTGCCCGAATCTCCAGAATGGACGATCACGTGACACGCATCCTCTCTCAGATGGACGGGCCAGATTTGTGTCGGGGTTTTCAAGGTGGACTTACCCGATCTCCTGTCCACAGGAATGCCGATATCCTGACTCCCAACGCCTCAATGTCCGCCATGCGTCTCCACAAATGGATGGCTCTGATCCTTCCCGGGACTTTTACCATGAAAATTCCTGATCTTCTGCTCTCGTGACTCCCAATTTCCCGAACCTTGACGCCTCGATATCCGAATGCTTCTCGGGGTTCTTACTCTACTCATGAGGGTTTAAACCCTGTGAAACTCCTGTCAGATCGGACGGTTGACGGGTAACTGATCAACAATCCAATGACTCACGACCCCTGGAGCTTGAACTTCAAACGTGACCGTAACCTCCTTTCTTCTTTGGCAGATCCAACGGCAGGCGGGATTTTTGCAAATCTTCTCCTCAAGATCCTAACCGTCGATCTCTTCCTCTTTGATGTTTTCTATGGGGTGAACCCAGTATTCCTCTGTGAAAACTGGTCCTCCTGCGTGTAACTTTGTAGCGCCTATTCAAACACTCCACGACATAGCCTCCCTATGATTCTCTTCAACGAGCTTGGAAGCCTTGTCCTTCCTGAGATTCACACAATTCTGAGTCTCCGAGAAGACCCCTTGCGCACACTCCTTGTGTCAATCCTCGAACACTTCCAAGTGTTGAGTTCTTTCGACTCTGCGCACACTCCTTGTGGAAATCCTCGAACACTTCCAAGTGTTGAGTTCTTTCGACTCTGCGCACACCTGCAACAACAGTCCTTCAATGCTTCGCTCAGATTCACAACTGAGACTTTCCTTAGCCCGCGCACTCCTTGCATGGCTCATATAACCCAATTTCACTTCTGGGTGAACGAGAACAAGAGTTAAACTATCTGAGCCTTCTGTCAACGCACTCCTTGCAGGAATCCTCACTCAGATAGAGAAACAATTGAAACTCATTTCTTCTACTTGCTTTCAGACTTCACTTAGAACATGAAATCATATACACGACACATCAGAGCAAATGTATAACAGGAAGCAAACATTCATGAGCATATCAATCAACACACATACACAGAGAACAACAGAACTCCATGAACTTGAATCAACTTCTTCTATTAATCCAAATAAATATACATGGGTGTTTCTACACAGTTCTCTACTTCTCTTCTATGCTCCAATGCTTCTAACTATCTTACAATGCACAATGAGGGTGCCTATATCCCATTTCCCTCTTGCGCTCTCAAACAGTCTAATCTAGAATTAAATTTCTATCTACCTGCATTAACTACTATAAATGCCTCCATCTACTTCAGACGAGAGCGAGGTGCTCAAGGCCTGATTACATTATACCAAGGCACCTTCATTAAATGATCTCATTTATATTTGGCGCATCAACTTCAAGGGAAAATTCAAAAATTTGGCTGGGTTTGTCCAGCTGTCCTTTGTTTTCCGCACTGGCTCATTTGATGTTGGCGATGCTCTTGCATCAGATGGCCAGTCTCTGAGGGTTTAAGAGGCTAACCCACCGAGATACTGAACAGGTCTGCTGGCAACGGGTACCGTCCTGTGGTATGACTAGGTAAACCCACCAGAGTACTGAACATGCTTGCTGGTAGTGGAGCATTCTACCTAGTGAGGATGATGATCTGAAAAAAGTAAATAATAAATCTAAACTTGTCTTGATGTACGACATTACTTGCAGAGAAAGATGACATGGAGTATGTGTGGTTAAGCTAAGGTTAATGAATCTCATCAATTTTCCATTGGGAAATGACTCTAAGACTATTTTGAAACTCTCTTGCCTACCTCTTCTATCTATATATAGGATCTCTTATCCTATAGGTGGGGCCTGTTAATATTATGGTAGCTGCGGGAGGTATTTACCTCTACATGTGAACCTGACGAGAATAGAAGACTCCGAAAAGCAAGAGAAACCCTAATGAATTGGCTAATAACCCTAGAAGCCTTGTTGGCTCAAGAATATAATTTATATTAGGCTATTAGCCTCCCAGAGAAGAAGTCGGACAGAATTAATAATAATATACCGAATAGACACATACCCAGAAGGAGAAGTCGGCCCCAGTAAACTGGCAGGATTACTATAAATATAGGGTGCCAGTTTTTCATTTGTCACATCTCAGGACTGCAGTTTTCCCAGTTGGTGCGCACTGCAGTTGCAGTTGGTGCGCAGGTTTAGAGGAGGGTTGCAGGTGTGGCTGCAGCAACAACAAGTTTCAGTATTTGGTTTGGATATCTCTTGGCTAGGGTTTGGACTATCTGATCATCTTTTTGTGATGCGCTATCCTTGGGGATTGATGCACTACTCCTTGTTTGGATATCTAGCCTAGGGTTTCCTTCCAGAGGAATTCTCAGTCAAGGTTAAGGTGCTCGGAGGGAGGCTTCGGCCTGTGGTTGGGTGACGAGGGTATCGTCAATGGTAAAACGAACACACCATATTCTATATTCTAACAGGTTATGGGCCCACACCCCTTCAGTCAGCCTAAAATGCTGGAAGGAAACATAGTCGCTAGATATTGATCTCGTTGAGGAACTGTCGCTAGGGTTACTAGCAGGAGCAGCTTCCAAAAGCACTGCAGCTAGGGTTACCAGCAAAAGCAGTTGCAAAAACCCTAAACCTCTTGTTGAGGCACCTTAAGTGACACGATTGACCTAATATTTGGATAGATCAGTGTGCCCTAGCCCAACGCATCTCCTGGTACACTCAGAAGGCCAGGATGTGAAGTTTGGATTTCTGGTCAAAATCTAGGGTTTGACCAAGTCAAGCAAGCCATGACGAATTCTATGAAGTCTGAGAACAAGCTATATGGAGCCTCTAACTTCAAAGCATGGAAGACAAGGATTGATCTCATCCTTGCTAAGAATAAAGTGTTGGACATTGTGAAAGGAAATATCGTGAAGCTAGAGTTTAAAGAAGGAGAAGAGAAGGAACTACAGAACGTTGCAGCTATGGAGAATTTCAAAGATGTTGACATCAATGCCGTGAGTATCATAGTGGATTCCATAAAAGACCACCTGATACCCTACATCTCCCATCTTGACTCATCAAAGAAGATGTACGATGCCCTAACGAATCTCTTCTCAGTTAGAAACATTGGACAAGTTATGAGTCTGAAGAATGAGCTCTGTGACATGAAGATAAATGATGATAACATCATACTTTGTAAGGATCTCCCAGCTAAGAGATCAACTACAAGCTATTGAAGAGATCACTTCAGAAAAGGAATTGGTGAACATAGTGCTCAATGGTCTTCCCAAGACATGGGATGCATTTTCCGCAAGCATAAACACAAGGAAGGAGTACCCGACATTTGAAGAACTTTGGACTTGCTATGCTCAAGAAGAATCAAGGATCAATGAAAAAGAGAAACCTCAAAAGAAGTACAATGATCAAGCCTTCACAACAAGATTCAAGAACTTCAGGAACAAAAGGAAGTTTGGTTCAAGGAGGAAGCCAAATCAAGAGAAAGACATTTCAGAAGTACAATGCTTCAACTGTCAGAAGTACGGTCACTACAGAAATCAGTGTCCCAAGCTAAAGAAAAGGAAGAAGAAACACAAAGCATCGACTGCCGAAGAAAAGGAACCGACAAAGAAGACTAAGCAGGATGGAAGAGATTTCTTCTACTAAAAGGTAACAACACTCTTTGTATTTTCTTGTACATATCTTGCTTGCATTGTCTTTGTACATATCTTGTATATCTATCTCTTGGAAGATAATGTGTTCCAAGAAGAACTATACCTATGAAAGAACAAACAAGATGAAAAGATTTATCATTAGATATTACACATGAAAGAATGAAATATATCATGTGAAAGCTATTACAAGATAATCTGAAATTAGAATCAATTCTGAAGAGACTTAGAAGTCAGACATCAAGAGAAAATGAAGAAAGACTTATGACGACAACTAAGACGGAAGCGTGGACTCTGTTAAGACAAGAAAACCAATTATATATTGCAGAAGACAATAAGATTGCAGATGGAAGCATGGACTCTATTATATATTGTAGAAGACAACAAGGACAGAGACAGAAGCATGGACTCAGTCAGACGAAGGGAGCAGATTGTATACACTCTTACATGAAGCAAGGATTAGGAGGGAGCTAATCCTATGATCCATTGAAGATGATGAAATGTATATATCCATGGTAGCATCCATGAAAGACAATATGTGTTCATCTCAACCACAGACGAAGACCTTTTCAAAGAGTAGCCTTAAAGTATTCTTGGTTGTCCATCCAGATCTATGAACCAATGATGAAGGTAAGAAGTG
>ML790360.1:297065-333437 GCA_009831015.1 Picea engelmannii | reverse complement strand
TTCAACAAGTATCTGGTTCCGAGAGGCTATCTTTACTAGATGGTTTCTCTGGATACAATCAAGTCTTAATGTCTCCGCCAGACCAGTTGAAAACTACCTTCCGTACCCCGTGGGGCACTTACGCTTATCGCAAAATGCCCTTTGGATTGATTAATGCCGGTGCTACCTTTAAGAGAGCAATGGATATTGATTTCCGAGGCTTGATCAATCACTCTGTAGTGGCTACAACCACATTTCCTTGCCCCATCCAACCACCCTGATGTATAAGTAGAATGATGGAACCACTGTCACACTATCACTGTGAGATATATTGTTGTAAACTTGTACAGATAAACCTACACCAAACAATCTGTACCAATAACTTGAACCATGCTTCTACCATGCATCAACCTGTACCTCAACTTGTAATCAACATGTACCATAAACAAGTGCGTCAACCATGAACCAACCTGTAATCAACCTATACCATAAACAAGTGCATCAACCATGCACCAACATGTACCTCAACCTGTACCATGAACAAGTGCATCAACCATGCACCAAACCTGTACGAATAACCTATCAAAACAACATGTCCAAACAACCTATCACAACAACCTATCTCATCAATATTATCAACCAAATCAAATCTACTCACCAATATCAATTACCAAGACAACTCTCAAATATGTGCATCAACCAAGCATAACACAACAACTCATAATCATCACCAAGATCAATATGTGCTTCTAATAATATACCAATAAAAGTATGCTACATCATCCATAAACCATGTGTCAACAATACTACTAACAAGTGCCTCCAACCATGTACCAAGTATGTACCAATCATGTATCAACTACTCATCAACTATGACTCATCAAGATGTACCAACATCATAAACTATACACCTCATGTATGTACCAACTCATCAACTACTTGTCTCAACCGTGTACCCAACATGTACCTCAATCATAATACCTCATCAATTTCATCATCCAAATCTGATTTGTAAATTTGTAATAGACCTGGTGTATATGATCACATACATGCAAACCTTCCTTAACTTTAACAACAAGAGACTAGCATTTTCATCAAACTTTACTTTAGTCTCACATGACTAGTTTTGGATTAGTCAACCACCCTAACTTGAAATAATCATAACTTTGTACTTGTAATGAATGAAGATATGAAAATAGTACAGAATGTTCTTCAATGTGTTTTATGCAATTCCTCCAAGTTTCACTACTTGGAACCTCTCAAAAAAGGATTTATAGCAAAAATGGCATACCTTGTTGAATTATGGTTTATTCTAGAGAGCGACCTTGTAGAGCGTGCCCCGCATAGAATATTTGTTGTCTGGATCTGAAAATTGTACACCAAATAATAAAAGATGTAATATAGCCAATTTTTTTTGTCTTATAGAATTTGGATCCTTTATGAAGAAGTTATGAAATTTTTACTCGAAAAACATGTTTTAGACTAGTTTCAGGACTAGACACAAACCCTATTTTCCACGGAGTGTAACGCCAAAAATACAATGACCCACAAGTTGAAATTTATACTAAAACTACTTGGATATATTTCTGAAATGGCCTCCCAATTTCAAGGTCTAAATCATTCTATAAAAAGCGTTATTGCAAAAATGGTGAGATGACATGTAAATAACATACCTTAGAAAGCATCATCAAAAGAATTTATCCTCCCTTGAATTTCGGCCTTCTTTACTTCACCTTCCCTCTGAAATTTGTCTCAAATATCCTTTGGTTACCTCAGTCACCTATAGATATTCAATATGCTTAAGTGTGATTAAAATGATAGAACATTTCCTCTTATTTATACTTTCGTGTAGCTTCCTCAAGGGGTTACCTTTTAACCATCTTAACCCACTTTCCTTATTTTAGGGTTAACCCACTTCTAACCACTTGTCAACTTAGTGATTTATCCATTAAATTTATTATTTAAATAATTTATTTTGTATTCACTTTAAATTTTACTACACTCATCAATTCACTTTATTATTTACCTTCTAAAAATATCTTAAACCACTTTGACTACTTTGACCTTTTGGGGCTTCTAGATGACTCATGAGGATTCTCCAACTTCACATGGCCATAACTCTCTAACTGTGAGGAGTTATGTGATGTTCCACATACCACTGGAAATGGTATGACATGAACTATCCATATAGAATATCATTAATTGAAAATATATCAAAACGCATACCATTATTCATCAAACAAACTTGGGTCCATTACCCAAACCTGGGTTCTCCAACTTCACATGGCCATAACTCTCTACTTGTGAGGATTTATATGACGTTACACATACCATAGGAAATGGAATGACATGTACTACCCATATAGAATATTATTACCTTCAAATACATTAAAATGCATACCATTATACATCAAACAAACTTGGGTCCATTACCCAAATCTTTGTGCTACTGGAATTTGCTATCGGACTTTCTCCAAGGGTTGACATCAATCACTAAGGGTTGAAATAAATCTACAATATCACTCTCCAATGGTTGAAATCAATGAAAACCAACAATCCATACCAATTGTCCATCAACCTAAGCCAATTGTCTAACAATATCCCCCTTTGGCATTGATGGCAACACTTAGTCATGATAACATTCATGCTTATACTCCTCATCAATGTTTCTATCTCTCCCCCTTTGACATCAATGGTAAAGGGTATCTTCCTTTGGGGTTGCTCCCCTTGACTGAACTATCCTTAGGCTGCTCCCCCTGTCTGCATGCCTATGTGCTCTCTCTACAATCATTTATATCATGTATTTGATCAATCTCTCCCCCTTTGTCATTAATGGCAAAGGTATCTTTCCATCTGGAGATGTGTCCCCTAATTGAATTGTCCTTGGGGATACTCCCCCTGACTGAACTCTTCCTGAAACTGATGCCCCAAACTGAACTATCCTCTTTATGGTGCTTCCTCTTGTAAATCTAAGACATATAATATAAGCATTCAAAAGCATTCATTTTGGAGTAGGAATTACTTTGAGTCTCTGGTAAAAATACTCAAAGGCTTCCCTTGGAAGCGGTTTTGTAAAGATGGTTTCCACTTGTTATTTTGTGCCCACATATTCAACTCTAATGTTATTCTTTGCAACCCATTCTCATAGAAAGTGATACTTTATTGGAATGTGATTCTTCTTGGAGTGCATCACCGGGTTCTTTGAGATATTGATGGCGCTTGTATTATCAAAATAGATTGGAATGGGCTCATCATACTCAAACTGTATATCTAAGTAGACCGTTGCTCCACTGGTGCTTCGTCGGTCATCAATGCACCCTGCCCAATCTGCATCTATGTAGGCAATAAGTGATATATCCTTTCCTTTTGGATACCATAATACAAAATCTTGTGTTCCTTTGAGATATCTGAAAATCCTCCTTATTGCTAAGACATGTGATTCCTTTGGTGTTGTTTAAAATCATGCCACATGTCCAACTACCTGCATTACATCTGGTCTAGATGTTTTCACATATAGTAAGCTACCAATCATTGACCTATATTTCCTCTAGTCTGTAGACTTTGAATCATCATCTTTTCTCAACTTGCAACTGGTTTTCATAGGAGTGGTAACTGGTTTGCAATCTTCCATTCTAAACCTCTTTAGCATTTCTCTAATATACTTAGTCTAAGAAATAAAAATTCCTTATTTTCTTTGACATATCTAAAGACCCAAAAAGAAGGATAGTTCTCCAAGGAATGAAATTTCAAATTCATTCTTCATATCCTTTTCAAATTGCTCGCTTAACCTGCCATTAGTAATTCCAAAAACAATATCATCAACATAAATTTAAAATACTACCTTGAGTTACCTTGATGTAGAGGTTGCTATCTGCACTTCCTTTCCATAGTTCATAGGGAGTTTTGTCATTGTTGTTTCCTAACATTACTTTGTTTTGAATGTGAACTGTTGTATGCACTTCATGTGTCCAAAAAATATCTGTTAATTTGGAATCCATTAGCATTTTTTGAGCCATTTCCTATGTAATTATCATCCTTTATGATAATTTTCCTTTGTCTCTTAACCAATCTTTGAACCAATATATGAATCCATGCTCTCGTCCATACTGTCCAAGACTCTAATTGCGCAACTGTCCATAATTTTGACCCATTTATCACTATACTATCATGAAGTCTTGATTAATCCATCAAATTGTACTTCTGCTAACTGACTTCTCTGGATCTATCTTCTCAAAATCTGCAAGTTTCTTGAAAGATGGTTCTTTAGTCTGTCACAACTATCGCATAGATTCCCCCTGTCTAATATTCATATTATCTGGGAGTCTCTAAGTCAGATGGCTCAGAACAATTCCTGCTCTGATGTGTATTCATCATCATCTTCATTGGTAGATTCATTCTCTCTCTGAGCTTTGAATTGTTTCTATCTATGGATTCATATTTCACTACAATGCCTGAAAGTACAATCTCTTGAACTAGTTCCTTATTTACCTATCCTTCTTTTCTTTCAGTTATTTTCCAAACCTTTCTGTATCTGACATCTTTATTTTTCTCTGTAGAATTATCTTCATCTCGTTTTATTGCCAATATTGCAATCTCTGGGACCTGGTCTTTGTTCACCTGTTCTTCGTGTTTTCTTATCCATACTTTCTTATATCCAATATCAATGTTGTCTTTCATGGAAGTATCTATCATTCTTCTACAATCACTATCTATGTGTCCATAGTTATGACATTTGTAACATTTAATGTTACGTGGGACCACATATGCACTTCTTGCTTGAACATTTCTTTTATAATCCCCGCAATATGCAACCTTATGTCCAAAATTAGTACAATAAAAACAATGACCACAAAATAAATTTTCATACCTAGGAGTGAATGATATTCTTTCTGGTGTATTCCATCTGAATTTCTACCTTGATTGATCATGATCGTGATTGAAGCTTCTTTGTGTCTTGAACATGAATGTTCTTCTTGAGGATGTATCTTCAATAGTTTTCTTAGATTATGGTTGACCATGATTCCTTCCTTTGAGTAATTCTGCATAACTCTTTCTATTTTCTTAATTCTTATTTTCTAGCAACCTTGTGTGCTTCTCTTCATTCTCTATAACTGATGTGGATTTTTTTGTCTCTTCAACGTTCTTGTTGAGCTTGACTATTTTACTTCTCGATGTGACAACTTATTCTTCAAGCTTCTCAACCTCTTTTTCTTTCTTCATTATCTGAGACTTCATGACTTCTTCTGTTATTTTCTCTTCTTCAAGATGAATTTTTAATGTGATTATTTCTTCTTCAATTCCTTTCTCTTCTTGACCAAACTCTACCTCAAGCTGGTTTAGATCGTTAGTTCTTTCCTTAATATGATCTGTCAATATCTTCTCTCTCATTTCTGCTTCTTCCTTCTGTGCTTCTCTATTGGCTTCCAAATACTTCTTTTGATATTCAAGATTTTCTTCGATCTTTCTGGCTTCCACTTGTAATCATCCTGTACCATAAACAATTACATAAACCATGCACCAACCTGTAGCTCAACCTGTACCATGAACAAGTGCATCAACCATGCACCAAACCTATATGAATAACTTATCCAAACAACCTATCACAACAACTTGTCTCATCAATATTATCAACCAAATCATATCTACTCACCAATATCAATCACCAAGAAAACTCTCAAAGATGTGCATCAACCAAGAATAACACAACAACTCATAATCATCACCAAGATCAATATGTGCTTCTAATAATATACCAATACAAGTATGCTAAATCATCCATAAACCATGTGTCAACAATACTACTAACAAGTGTCTCCAACCATGTACCAAGTATGTACCAATCATGTATCAACTACTCATCAACTATGAATCATCAAGATGTACCAAAATCATAAACTATACACCTCATGTATTTGCCAACTCATCAACTACTTGTATCAATCATGTACCCAACATGTACCTCAACCAAAAGCCCTCATCAATTTCATCATCCAAATCTGATTTGTAACTATGTTATATACCTGGTGTATATTATCACATCCTTGCAAACCTTCCTTAACTTTAACAACAAGAGACTATCATTTTCATCAAACTTTACTTTAGTCTCACATGACTAGTTTTGGATTAGTCAACAACCCTAACTTGAAATAATCATAACTATGTACCTGTAATGAATAAAGATCTGAAAATAGTACACAATATTATTCAATGTTTTTTGTGCAATTCCTCCGGGTTTCACTACTTGGAACCTCTAAGAAAAGGATTTATAGCAAAAATGACATACCTTGTTGAATTTTGGCTTATTCTAGAGAGCGAACTTGTAGAGCATGCCCCGCATGGAATATTTGTTGTATGGATTTGAAAATTGTACACCAAATACTATAGACTATACTATAAAAAAAACAATTGGTCTTACTAAATTTGGATCTATTATCAATAATTTATGATTTTTTTACCTGAAACACCTGTTTTAGACTAGTTTCGGGACTAGACACAAACCTTATTTTCCATGGAATGTAACTCCAAAAATACAACGACCCACAAGTAGAATTTATGCCACAGCTACTTGGATATGTTTCCTCAATGGACTCCCAATTTCATGGTCTAAATCATTCTAGAAAAAATGTTATTGCAAAAATGGTGAGATGACCTGTAAATAACATACCTTAGAAAGCATCATCAAAAGAATTTATCCTCCCTTGAATTTTGGCCTTCTTTGCTTCACCTTCCCTCTAAAATTTGGCTTAAATATCCTTTGGTTACCTCAGTCACATGTATATATTCAATATGCTCAAGTGTGATTAAAATGAGAGATCCTTGCCTCTTATTTATACTTTCATGTAGCTTCCTCAAAGGGTTACCTTTTAACCATCTTAACCCACTTTCCTTATTTTAGGGTTAACCCACTTCTAACCACTTATCAACTTAGTGATTTATCCATTAACTTTATTATTTAAATAATATATTTTGTATTCAATTTGACTTATACTACACTCATCACTTCAATTTATTTTTTACCTTCTAAAAATCTCTTAAACCACTTTGACTACTTTGACCTTTTGGGGCTTCTAAATGACTCATGAGAGTTCTCCAACTTCACATGGCCATAACTCTCTAACCGTGAGGAGTTATGTGACATTCCACATACCACTAGAAATGGCATGACATGTAGTATACATATAGAATATTATTACTTGCAAATATATCAAAACTCATATCATTATCCATCAAACAAACTTGGGTCCATTACCCAAACCTGGGTTCTCCAATGTCACATGGTCATAACTCTCTAACCGTAAGGAGTTATATGACGTTCCACATACCACCAAAAATGGAATCACATGTACTACCCATATAGAATAGTATTACCTTCAAATAAATTAAAACTCATACCATTATACATCAAACAAACTTGGGTCCATTACCCAAACCTTTGTGCTACCAGAATTCGCTACCGGACTTTGTCCAAGGGTTGAAATCAATATACAATATCACTCTCCAATGGTTGATATCAATGACATCCAAAAATCCATACCAACTTTCCATCAACCTAAGCCAATTGTCTAACAGACCCATGATGATTCCATATTGTCCACAAAACTCTGTGAACTTTGACCCGATGAAGATCGAACCATTATCTATGATAAATTTACCAGGGACACCAAATATTGATAGAATGTTGTCTTTGAGGAATTTAATTAGTTCTTCAGCATTATCATTCTTTAGCGCCACCTCTTCCATCCAATTCATGAAATAATTGGTAATTGTCAAATTGTACATATGCCCCTTGCTAGATTTTGGATTAATCGTCCCAACAACATCAAGTCCCCATTGGTAAAATGGTTTTTCTACCACAATCGATTGCAAAGGCATCGTGGATTTATTCATCTTTCCTAAAACATGATGTCATGACAAACACTAACTTTTTGTGGCATTCAAATATCTGAAGATTGATGGCCAGTAAAATCCCGCTCTGAATATTTTTTGGGCGGTTGTAGTAGGTGCAAAGTGTCCACCACATATTCCCTCATGGAATTCTCTAATAATTTCTTGGGATTTTTTTTCATTGACGCATCTCAGGAGTATACCATCAAAATTTCTCCTAAACAATATTTCAGCAATCAAAACATATTGGTTCTCCTTCATCTTCAGTTTCCTTCGCTCCTTGGGACAGGAAATTGATCTGACCTTAAGTAGAATATAATATTTGTGTACCATTCTGAATCAACTAATGGTTCTCCAACTGAGATTGAAATCATCCCATCGAATGAGTCCCCATTGGTGATGATCTTTCATAAACCTTATCCCTTGATCACCTTTAAAGGTTTAATCTCGATATCATATTCTTGTATTTTTTCCAACCAGTTAGCCCATTTTCCTTCTCTCAATTGTTGATTTAGAAACATATTCACTGGTGATGAGGGAACATAAGCTATAACATGAGAATTTAATATATACATCTGAAAGTGTGCTACTTATTTTACAAGATCCACAGATTGTTTCTCAATTTCTGAATACCTCAACTCATAGTCGTGTAGGGTTTTTCTGAGTGAGAACAGATGAAACAACTTCCTCTGTAGAAAATAAATAGATAATGAAGTCTCTTTGGAAATCCGGACTGATGAGGACAAGAGAAGTGGTGATTGTGCCTTTGATATTGTTCAACACTTATTGAGTATCTATTTTCCACTCAAATATCTACTCCTTTTTTAGCAATAGATTGATCGGCTTTACGATGCTTGCATAATCAGAAACCAATCTTCTCACAAAATTGATTTTCCTGAAAAATGACTGAAATCCCTTCTTGGATGTTGGGAGGTTGATCTCATTTATGGATTTAACTCTTACCAGATCTATTTAAATCCCTTCCTTGTATACAATATGTCCCAACAACTTTCCTTGAGTCACAATGAACAAGAATTTCTTTGGATTCAGAGAAACGTCGAATAATCTACATCTTTCAAAAACCTTTCTTAAATGATGGATATGATCCTCCATTTTGTTTGAATTCATCGTCAAGTCATATTGATAATATTCGATAAACTTTCCTATCAACCCGTTGAATGCATGATCCAGGGCCCTTTGGAATGTGGCTCCAACATTCTTCAAACGGAAGGGAATTCTAGCATATGCATATGTCTCCCATGGTGTGATAAATGTTTTCTTTGCTCTATCTTCCTCATCCACAAAAGCATGATTATATCCATAGAAACAATCCAACATGGACATGCAGGCCAATCTGGTAACTTGTTGTAGAAGAAACTCCATGTTAGGAAAAGGAAAATTATCTTTTATGCTTGCTTTGTTAAGATCTCTAAAGTCAACACACATCCAGATTTCCCTGATCTTTTTCATTACAATCACTGGATTTGAAAGCCATTCAGAATGTCTGATGGCATAAATTATCCCTTCCTTCTTCAACTTCTCCAATTCAATTTTTACCAGAGGTTTCATCTTGGGATTCATCATCCTTATTTTTTGTTTCACTTGTTTCGCTTCTTCCTGCAAATGAATGATATGTTGGAATATCATTTTATCATAGGCTTTCAAATCATCATAGGTCCAAGTGAACACATCAATATATTGTTTGAATAAAGAAACATATTGATCAACCTCTTCAGTATTGCAATCAACTCCCAAGTTGACAGATTTTGGGGACTTGTTCGTTCCAATATTGACTTTTCTCGTTTCTTGCATCTTTCGAACTGAAACTTTTTCAAGGAGATTCTTGGCATTATCATATTTTGTAAACAAAGATTCATCTTGTACACAATTATTTGGGATGGAAAACGAGCTATCATCTTCTTCATCGTCATCGTTTAACAAAAAAAATTCCAACTGTTCATTGTTCTCAAATACTTGTAAGTACTCAATATTATCGGGCACGGATGGTCGAAAATCTTGTTCTACATGGAAAGGCATTTTTCTTTGGACGTCATTTGGGTTTGATAATGAGGTAGTGTTGGCAGCCATTTCTCATTTTTATCCTATCCTTATAAGCTGCCTACATAAGAGTTTTGGAACCCTTGATTTTCATCGCAATCTTTGAATGAAACAACACTATTATTTTGTGCATTCGCACACCTGCCTTTGTTCTCGTTTTCACAACTGCAAGCGTGAAAAATTTGATTTCAAATTCACATCAATGGCATTAAAATTGTCACTGGACTATTATGGTCACTCTTGTCTGTGTTTTCATTGCATTTCCAATTTAATTATGGTCGCACAGTTAGCAAGACACCAAAACCTTTACTCATTTGACATTTTGTTGTTGTTAATGTGATTTCATTTTTATGAGACTGTAATGGTATTTGAATGATTATGATCGAGTCTTTGATTCAATGGTGGTTTAACATTCTATTTCTTTTGAACAAATTCAATGGTTCATAACAACGCATTAATATGGTGATTAGACCCTTAATTCGATAGTTTCATGCAATGTATAAGTTCTATGGTCAAATCCTTATCCGAAACATTGTTTTGATTTTAAAACTATGCAAACACTATGCTTATGCAAATATTTGGGTCGACTTACCATAGTTTTCATTAATGGTTTGAATGGCATTACTTTAAACACATTGCAATAGTGATTTGAATCACCATATGCGTCGTCGATTGTACGTTTGGATATGACTGTTTTGCATGGGTTTACTGCCTTCCACCACCTTCGCACACTTAGGCATTAATGCCTCCCTTCTATCCCGGGTCACATCTGTCTATTTTTGGGTAATCCTGTGAGCTATCAACCCTGCATATACCCTGTCCAAACCCTTGACCGTTTACCCTACCCACTGTGTATTCTGTTCTATGGCACCTATGGTGTGCATAGAACCAAATGGTATACAAACTCTGTTGCTATTCGATAATGCTCGTGAGGATTTGGAAAATAATGGTTGGCTGGTGTTTATCCAAATATTTGAGGGTTTCAACCTTTTGGTTGCCCAACAATTCGCCCTCACCTTCGACGGATGTAGGGCTAAGGTCGGAGACATACAACTCGAGCTAAATGAGGAATTCCTAAGCTCAGCTATAGGACTTTCCGCTACAGGGAAAAGGTGGTTTAAAAATTCCAAAGTAGACGAGGTGTCATGGGTGCTACTATTCACATCGAGAAAGATTGTTAGCTGTGATAGAGGTATGCCTATCACTACCCTCAAACCCAGGTGGCACGATATTTTGGCAATTGTTAACCAGTTTGTGACCTATGAAGGTTGTTATGGCTTGGTATTTTTGTATCATCTTCGATTATTGATGAATTTTATAGGCTACCCTATGAATATGCCACATTATCTCTTACGTAGTCTGTACAAGATGTCTAAAAGATTTAAGCGTGAGAAGGCTGATAGCAGCCTTTTCCATCACTGGTTGATCAAAGTTATTATCGTTCCTCATTTAAGCCTTAGTGGTGACTGTTGGCAAGCCTTCCTATCTAGGAATGGCTTCGCCACCCCCGAGTGTGTTCTAATGGATAAGTCTGTGGTTACTGAAACACTAGTTCAGCCAGTCGTGCCACCTCCTACCCTTTTACCCCCTGTCAAACCCTCGAATTGCCCAGACATGGACCTACCCGATACCATGGCTGACCCGTGTGCTAAAGAAAATACTAAGGCTGTCAAAAGGCTTGTGAGGAAGAAAGGCAAAGGTGATACTGCTGTCAACAGTAAGGGAAAGAAAAATGCCCGATGGATATCGAGATGTGCTCAGAACAAGCCCAAGCAGAGCACTGACCAAAAACCTATCGTCTTGAGCGAGGATTCAGACTCAAAGATCGAACGTTTCCTAGCCGAGGAATACCCCTATTCTCATGGCCTCTGCTCTATGGAACCCTATGACTATGTCTCTAACTTACCTCTGTGCCTCAAGAATGATCCTAAATTTCCGGGAATTAAGCTTCACAATGAAACCGCTGGTAACTTGAAAGAACCCTCGCCTGTGATGCCAAAGCCCGATCAATCACCATGTACCCAATGCAATTCCTGGCTTGAATGTTATTACACGGACGTCCCCCTGTTGCAATATAAGATCAAATCATTAGAGGAACGAGTGACAGTGATGTTGAAGGAGAATGACAGGCTACAAGCCAACGAGAAGAAACAAAAAACCACCGGTTCAATTGTCTTCAGAAATGTCGAAGCAGCAACGACCTTTGTCAATTCAGAGTTATCATAATCGAATCATTTTCTTACTGCCCAGGTATGTATTTCCATACTAATTTTATTTTATGAGTTGGTTTTAATTAATATAACCGATTGGATTTGCTTTCCATTAGCTCTGTTCGTTTTAATAGATTCAAAATGATTATGTTATGATTTCATTATGAATCATGTACAGAAGATTTGATTGCTAAAATCGGATGCAACTATCGTTTGGTTAATGCGATTTTATTGTTCTCAGATTAGTATAAACGATTGATTTGTTTTCGATTCTGTTTGGTTTGCTTTTGAAACAATTCTGTATGTTTGAATTAGGGTATTCGATTGGGTTTGCTTTCAATTAGTTCTATTTGTTTTTAATAGATTCAAAATAATCTTGTTGACTTCGATTTACTAAAAATGATTCTTTTTTATTTTTAATGAATATTTTCGCTTTGGATTATGATTGCATTCAATCTATACAAAAGATTTGTTTGTTAAAATCGGGCATAGCTATGTTTTGGATTGATATGATTTTGTTGTTTTTGGATTGTGTCGGCTCTGAGTTAGTTCAATTTATTTCTTATGGTTTAATTTTGAAACGATTCTGTATGCTTGAATTAGCATGGTATTTTATGTATGCAATGCATCAATATCAGAGATTGGTTTAATAAATACAATGTAATCTATTGATTCGAAAAAACAACTCTGTTAGTTTTAGATTTAAAAATGATTTTGTTAATTGCTGAGTCGACATAAATTATTGCATGAAAAATTTACTTGATCGGTTACAGTTTGTGTCGATTGAAATTGATTCATGAAAATGATTTCATTGGTTTTGAATTTTCTAAACAATTCTGTCGGCTCCGAATTGGTAATAAAAAGTGTTGAACAGATTGCATGTATCTCTGTTACCATTCGGTTGAACACGATTTCTGTCTGTTTCAAATTGGCATAAAGATTTGGTTACTTCTGGCATGAGCGATTTGCTTTGTGTTGATTTAATGATTAAATATTTGGTTTAATAGGTCGAGTATATTTCTGCTAGCATTTCATTGATTTAAGACGATTCTATTTTCAAATTAGACCAGCTACAGAATCGCAAGATTCTATAGCTAGTCTTAAGATTTTGATTTTTGTTAATTTTATCAATAAAACATTATCTAAACTTGTGTATTCTTGTCTATCCACATGTACCTACGAATTTCATTGAAAAATTGGACATGTTGTGGCAGTTTAGATATAGTTTTGTTTTGAGCTGTTAGTCATAGGCAGAAATAGGGACTTGGGAGATTGTTCCCAGATTTTTGGTAAACTACTTTGATAATTCCTACAGGGATGTTTTACCCTGTGGTCTTTAAATACTTGTTATTTTTTGTAATGGACCCATCATCGTTTGTTGGGAGAACCAGACTATGGATTTATAATACAGACTGGGATGAAAGTTGATGTCTTGCAACAGCTTTAGCTTTCAATATATCAAACTTTTATTTCAAGTTTTCTTCATATCAATTTGCAATCAATTATTGACTACTTTAGCTATCATGATTCATTTCATGTTGATGTGATTTGGTTCATGTGTTGTCCATATCTAATTTCTCTTATTTCTTTTTAGTACAACAATTACTCCATTTCAATTTAATGAATAAAGGTTTATCTTCTTCGTTAATTGAACTGTTCTATACAAATCTTGCACAAGGATTTATCTAACTGCGATGATTTGTAAATTATAAGATTGTTGTCATTTTTATGTCTTGTTTGTCCTGTCATTTATATTTGAAGAGCACTGCTGCTTTCTTTTTACGAGAAGCTTGTGGAGAATCTGGTGCGGGTTTCCTCCCATCGAACAGCTGAATCAATTATTGTATGCAGGAAAAACCTGAAGCATTACTTCAGGTCAGTTTGTTATTTGTTATTTAATAGTTAATTTATTAGTGTTATTTAAGTAGTTTAGATAGATACATAGTTCAGTTTTATAGTTAGGATTATTATTTTAATTGTTTAGCTTAGATAGTTTTCATTTTATTTCTTTCTCATAAAATTATAAAAATAAAAAACAATAGTTTTGCTGTCATAGGACAATTTACAAATGATTTTTGCAGGTTTTCATTTAAAATATGTAATCTGTAAATATTGTATATTTGTGATTAAGATTTAATTCTGTTAATAAGTGAACATTTAATTTCATAGAATTATTGTTGTATAGTATAGACAATAGACTGTGTATATTTATTTCAGATTTGTTTATTAGTTTTCTTTAATTATTGTTTTCATTTAGATTAGTTCCTTTAGTTTGTTTTCTTTTGTTTTCCTAGGACTTAGATTGGCCAACAGATCCACTAAACCCATCGGGGTGGATCATCCCAAACGGCTTGGGTTATTTAGACAACCCCGGACCAGATCCACTTCTCTAGTTGACAAGCGTTCATTTTCGTCCGTCAACAAATGGCGCTAGAAGGAGGGCCTGAAATTTATTAATGGCACGAGGCAGTCGTAAGACTCCTCTACCACCTAATCGCTCACCAATAGTGACAAGAATTCATTCAAACGACAACATCCCCCCTCAAACAACAACCACATCAACCGACGATCTACGGATCATAGTTGAACTAGCAACCCCGAATCTTATAGGTGGTGGCGTACAAGAGATTGTCCGACAATCTCTTTTAAGAACACATAGTGCCTTTGCCCGTTTGAGGAAACCAAACTGACCTTTGGACCAACCTTTAGATTTCTCTGATATCATAGAACAACTTGGAGGCACTAACCTCACTTTAAACCCTACAGATCCAATCCTCACTCCTGCTGCAGGGGGATCTGGAATACCACCCTCACCACCCCCATCATATCCTTCCTCTTCGGGAGAAGACTCTTCTAACGAAGGCAGTTCCCCTTCTTAGCCTTCCACACTGCCTACACCAATGGCCAGCCAGAAAAATCCTGCTAGACCTTGGCTCGACCAGGATGCAGTAGTCGTACCTGGGGCTCAGCATCCCTTACCCAAACATCCAGAGAAGTGGCTTCCCAAGTTTGACCCTGACTCAAAACAAATCACCGAAGATCACATCAAAAAGTTATGTTAGCCATAAGACTCTGTAATTTCAAGCATGAAGACGTAGTCTATAGGTTGTTCCCCTACACTTTCGAGGGCAACGCATCTACCTGGTACTTTTCCCAGCAACCCCATACCATCATGTCTTGGGAAAAGTTCGAGTCATGCTTTTTGGAAAAGTTCAGAGACGATAAGTCCCCAGAAGTTCTAGTTATGGAGCTTTCTAGCTTAAGAATGAACCCAAAAGATAAAATTAAAGACTTTAATCAAAGATTATTAACACTAAAGAACCGAATCCCTATGGACTCGATGCCTGCCGAGAATCTTATCATAGCATACTATACTAAAGCCTTGCATCAAAGTATAGCCATTTGGGTTAAACGATCTAAGAAAGACACGTTGTTAGAGGCCTTCGAAGAGGCCAGCCAGATTGAAAAAGACATCCTTAGTTTAAAAGAAACTACTAGAAACGAAACAGAGACTAGTTCATCTTCCAAAACGAAGATCGAAATCCTCCCTAGACCTGCTCAAAATAAAACACAACCTGAAAGATCTGATTTAGAAAACCTAACTTAAGTCGTTCAAAAACTGTCAAATCAAGTTATAGATTTGAAAAGGACGACCGAAGAAGCTTCTTCAAGAAAAGGGCCCTACAAACCCCCGTTCAGGAATCCTTTTCCCACCAACCGACCTAATCCAACTATCGAGGGCCTTAATCTAGAAAGTCTGCAATTCACCCTTCAAACAATTCTAGAAGCCCAGGATAACTTGATGCCTCTTAAGACTCCTGAGGAGGTTGTTGAACAAGAGACAGTTGAAGAAGAAGAACCTTCTCCGAACATTTTTGGACACTTCTTGGATAACATCTTTCAAGCTAACTTCGAGACAGTACATCCCTACAATACTAGGAGTAAGACAGCAAACAAACCTTCTTCCGAAAACACTACGATTTTTACCTCGAAGCAATCTAAACCAGCTGAGACTAAACAGAGTCATGTAAACCCCAACTTAGATTATGATTTAGTTGAAGATCTTAAAAAGTTAAGGGATAACATTTCTATTTATGAGTTATTAAAATTTCCATTTCTGCTACAAAAAATGTTACAGAACATCGTAGAGAATAGCAAAAATGGTAATTCAAGCAGTAACAAGGTTGTTCAGAACAAATCTCCTCAGAAGACTTCCACTAAGAACAATCCTGATCCTCATGATAAAGGAAGCCTTCCTGTAAATAATGTAACAAATGGAGATAAATTAGCTTTAGAAACTGCGAGTAAAAAACCACAAGCTTCCACACTTACTACTCGCAAAAATGTACCTCCATTTTTGTTAACTTTCGAAATCTTTAATAGAAACATGCACAATTGTATGGTAGACTCAGGAGCGTCATCCAATGTGATGCCATGGTCTATGTGTCAAAAGATTAACGCTGAAGTTGAACCATCCACTTTAAAAATCATCCAACTTGATTGAACTAGTGTTAAAGTCATAGGCGAATTAAGGAATGTGCTTATAAGATTATAGTCTAACCCCAAAATTCATCAAGTTATTGATATTATTGTTGTAGATATTCCAGAAGTGTATGGTCTGTTTTTAAGCAGGGACTGGTCGGAGCAGCTACATGGCTATTTCGCGATAGACTGGTCTCACCTGTGGCTTCTAGAGAATGGCAAGCCCAACAAAATCAAGGTAAATCGTGAACGCTACCTTAAGTTCACGGTCATAGATTTGAATGATCCCAATGAGCCATTTACACCTTCTGCCGATTCACCCAAAATACAAGGGATGGATACCTTTTTCGGAAATTTCATGGCCAAGACTTCAACTATCACCAACCCAGCACAACAGTCCGAGATTATAGCATATGTGCAGCCAACAACTTCTACACAATGGTCTCATGCACCCGATAAAAATTAAATTTGGTCTCTGTACTTTGACGGGTCAAAGTCCAAAGAAGGAGTTGGTGCAGGCTGCATTATTATTGATCCCTCAGGTAACAAAACCTTGATTGATTGCATGTAGGTTAGAATTTGAATGTACTAATAATACAACAGAATATGAGGCTTTATTACAGGGCCTCAGAAAAGCTTTAGATATGAACATTCAAAAATTTACTGTCTTTGGCGATTCTGAAATCGTGGTTAGACAGGTAAGAGATTCTATCCACTGTCTATCTCCGCATCTTAGAAGTTACCAATCCGAGGTATGGAATTTAATGAATAAGTTTTCTTCTTTCAATATAAATTATATTCCTAGATTGAATAATTCTGAAGCTGATCTATTAGCTAACGTAGCTTCCAAACTCTTTCCTGTAGAAGGCTTGTCTCCGAATGCATTCTCCGTTGAACTGTTGTTCAGGCCATCTGTTCCCGACAACATCACGAATTGGAGAGTCTTCAACGACGATAAGCAGATTATTAGCTTCCTGCATATGGAAGAAACTTTTCAAGGCGTGGTGATCGACGAATGCACTCATGACGACAATTTACGTGATTTCACGGTAATACCAGATCCGAGAACTCCTGAATCTTCATCGGACATGGTAAATTCAATCCCTAAGTCTATAGTTAGATTAGAGAAATTTTACGATCTTAAAGATAAATTCAAAAAATTGGTCAACTATAAAACCAATAGTTCCTCTTTATCATATGAAAAAGTAAACTTAGGAACTAATGACAATCCGCAGTGCATTAATTTAGGGGTGGGGTGTTATGAACAAGAAAAGGCTGCATTTATTAAATTGTTTAAAGAATTTAAAGATGTTTTTGCATGGACGTATGATGATCTTAAAACTTTCGACCCTAACATCATACAACACGTCATTCCTATGAAACCCCAAACCTTACCCTTTCAACAAAAATTAAGAAAAATGCACCCTAAGCTCGAACCGACCATCAAAAAAGAATTAAATAAACTCTTGAATGCTAAGATAATTTTTCCGGTTAGGCACACTCAATGGGTTTCTAACCTTGTCCCTGTCTGGAAGAAAAGTGGGGAAATTCGACTATGCGTCGATTTTCGAAACCTTAATAGAGTGTCTGATAAAGACAACTACCTTGTCCCACCCATGGAAGAGATCCTTCAACAGGTATTTGGTTCTGAGAGGCTATATTTATTGGATGGTTTCTCAGGTTACAACCAAGTCCTGATGTCTCCTCCAGACCAACTTAAAACTACCTTCCGCACTCCATGGGGCACCTACACTTATAGGAAAATGCCCTTTGGATTGATTAATGTCGGTGCCACTTTCCAGAGAGCGATGGACATCACTTTCTAAGGCTTAATCAATCAATCTGTTGTATTTTACTTAGATGATGTTACTATATTTTCAAAAAACAAAACCGATCATCTAGCTCATTTAAGCGCTGTTCTACAGCGATGTCATAAATATGACATTTCCTTGAATCCTGAAAAATCTATCTTCGCAGTAGAACAAGGTAAACTCTTAGGATTTATTGTGTCAAGCAAAGGGATGATTATCGACCCCGAAAGGACTCAAGTCATCTCGAAACTTCCCCCTCCTACATCCAAAAATTCTATGCAGTCTTTCTTAGGCCAGATAAACTTCGTCAGGAGATTCGTCCCCAGTTTCTCTAAAATGGTCAGACCTTTACAGAATTTAATTAAGAAAGACTCACAATATCATTGGGGACCCTTGGAAAATCAAGCTTTTAATGCAATAAAAAAGGCCATAATAGACGCTCCTTCTCTCATGAGCCATGACTTTTCGCAAGATTTCACACTCTACACATTTGCTTCTGATCATTCCTATGCTGCAGTCCTAACTCAAAAGAACGTTGAAAACAATGAAGTACCCATTTCCTTTATGGGCTCTTCTTTCAAAGGCATGGAACTTAATTACCCTATGGTAGATAAAAAAATCCTACGATGTTTTCAAAGCAGTCAAGCACTTCCGGTCTTATCTTTTGAAATCTAGGAAGAAAGTTATTGTCCCTTATCCAGCCGCCAGGAACCTGTTAGTGCAGAAGGAACTAGGTGAAAAGAGGGCTAACTGGGTTACCTCCTTACAGGAGTACGACATAGAAATTACCCTAGCTCAGATAGTGAGAGGCCAAGGGTTATGCAAGTTAGTTGTTGATTCAGCAGCGGGACAGCAAGAAGAAAACGATATGTCAAACCTAGGACAACACAATCAAAATGCAATCAGCTGTGCACAAAACTCTATCAGTCCATGGTATGATGATATAAAATTCTGTCTTGAACATGGGTCATCCCCCCATCACTTGGATCCCACTAAAAGAAGAGCGTTGAGATTAAAATCTGCCTCCTTTCATTTGATTAATGGTATTCTGTTTCGTCAAAATTTTGATCGCATACTGATGCGATGTCTTAAGAAAGACGAAGCATAAAAAGTCTTGCTAGAGTTGCATGCAGGAGAAGCTGGTGGGCATTTTAGTGGAGACACCACTGCTCATAAAGTTTTAAGAGCCGGTTATTATTGGCCCACACTTTTTAGGGACGCCCATGCCTTGTGTCGCAAGTGTATTATTTGTCAAAAAGCATTAGGGCGGTTACAGAAACCATCTTTTCCTTTGCAGCCTGTTTCAGTAGACTCCCCTTTCTAGCAGTGGGGCCTTGATATTATAGGTCCAATCAATCCGCCATCCTCACAGCAACATAATTTTATCATAACAGCCACAGATTATTTCACCAGGTGGTCTGAAGCTTCCACATTAAGAACTGTGAATACTAATCAGGTAATTGCCTTTTTAGATTCGAATATTATCACTCATTTTGGTATCCCTCACTGTTTAGTATTTGATAACGCTTCTTATTTTTCATCTCTTGAGATGAGCGAATTCTCTTTAGAAAAAGGAATTAAATTGAAGTATTCCGCCAGCTACTACCCCCAGGGCAATGGATTGGTAGAATCAACAAATAAGAATCTGATTAAAATCATCAAGAGAATGGTATCTGAAAATCACAAAAACTGGCATAATGCACTGTTAAACGCAATCTGGGCTGATAGGGTAACACCGAAAACTGTTGTAGGTAACTCTCCATTTTTTCTTGTCTATGGAAGAGAAGCAATTCTACCGCCACATATCCTTCTTCCCTCACTACAACTATCGCAGAAAATACAGGAAGAAGACTGTCCCCCTTTGGAAAACTGGATTAACGCCTTAATGAAGCTAGAAGAGGTAAGAGCTCAAGCTAAACGTAAGTTAGATCAGCATCAGCTAGTGGTTAAAAGCTGGTTTGATGCCAACTCTGCCTCTGATAGGAACTTCGAAGTAGGTGATCTTGTCTTGAAATGGGACAAACCGCATGAGGGAAAGGGAGAGCACACGAAATTTCAGAACTTATGGCTTGGACCGTTTTTAATTGCTGAGAAACTAGGTCCCAACTCTTTCCGATTGTGGAATCTAGAAGGATAGCCTGACACCTATCCGGTGAATGGGCAAGCTCTGAAAAGATTTTTCACTTGATGACAACCCTTTGTATACTATGTACATATTTTTCTTTTGTTTGCCTTTCTTTTACTGTTTTGGCTTTGAATTTTTCCTTTGCGCTTATCAATTTTTCTTTTGGAGATACACATACCTGAATTTTGGAACTGTTCAGAAAAGGAAAACAGAAAATTATTTCACTAAAATGACTGCTGAAAAATTGTGTAAACATCAATAATATACTTCTGAAATTTACATCTGTGTTGAGCAAAGACTGCTATTTGAAATAAGTTAACTGATTTCGATCTCTGAGATAAGCCTATCACGATCATCTATTATCTTCTCACGCCGTCCCTGTTCCTTAAAGGAACGACACAAAAGATGTCTCCCTGCCTTAGAAGGTTGGTTCTGTAAATAAACCATCTCTGGATCTTAATGAAGGACAGTTCTAAAAAATTATGTTGAGGTCTGTAAAAAATATGTTAAAATATCATAATTTTCAGCGTCACCCCGCTCAACTATATATCTTTAAAAAACAAATTAAACCATTAAAAGAGCTGTGGGAAGTGCTTGTAAACCCGCCGAGATGCTGAACAGGTCTGCTGGCAGCGGCTAAATGCATGCATGATGCCAATACAACTTCTCTGAGGTACTGAACAGGCCCGCTGGCAGCGAAGCAATGTCGGGTATATGAAAATTCATAAATGTGAAACCTCTTGACCTTAAAATGTCCTTTATTCTGATCTGGAACTTCTTGGCAGGATACAGATATCAGAGTGGGTTAAATGGCAACCCTGTCGGGGCTATGAACGCCTGCTGGAAGCAGTGGCTCTGTCAACAGTATTGGAGATTTTATCTTTAATATCATGGTTTTCTTGTCTTAAGACTGTTATCAGTTTTCATCCTTTAAGCACTACTAGAATATTTGATGAATAATGATGCTTAAACAATTTTCTTGTTCTTTTTGAGTTTGAATTATTCTTGTTGTCATAATCTGAATTTGTTCTTTTGGTAGAGATAACTGCTTCTACTAGTGTGTCGCCATTGTTGGCAGCCATTTTGCATTTTTATCCTATCCTTATAAGTTGCCTACACAAGTGTTTTGGAACCCTTGATTTTCATCGCAATCTTTGAATGAAACAACACTATTATTTCGCGCATTCGCACACCTGCCTTTGTTCTCGATTTCACGACTGCAAGCGTGAAAAATTTGATTTCGAAGTCACGTCAATGGCATTAAAATCGTCACTGGATTATTATGGTCACTCTTGTCTGTGTTTTCATTGCATTTCCAATTTAATTATGGTCGCACAGTTAGCAAGACACCAAAACCTTTACTCATTTGACATTTTGTTGTTGTTAATGTGATTTCATTTTTATGAGACTGTAATGGTATTCAAATGATTATGATCGATTCTTTGATTCAATGGTGGTTTAACGTTCTATTGATTTTGATCAAATTCAATGGTTCATAACAACGCATTAATATGGTGATTAGACCCTTAATTCGATAGTTTCATACAATGTATAAGTTCTATGGTCAAATCCTTATTCGAAACATTGTTTTGATTTTAAAACTATGCAAACACTATGCTTATGCAAATATTTGGGTCAACTTACCATAGTTTTTGTTAATGGTTTGAATGGCATTACTTTTAACACATTGCAATAGTGATTTGAATCACCATATGCGTCGTCAGTTGTACATCTGGATATGACTGTTTTGCATGCGTTTACTTCCTTCCACCACCTTTGCACACTTAGGAATTAATGCCTCCCTTCTATCCCAGGTCACCTTTGTTGATTTTTGGGTAAGCCTGTGAGCTATCGACCCTGCGTATACCCTATCCAAACCCTTGACCGTTTACCCTACCCACTGTGTATTCTGTTCTATGGCACCTGTGGTGCGCATAGAACCAAATGGTATCCAAACTCTGTTGCTATTCGATAATGCTCGTGAGGATTATGAAAATAATGGTTGGCTGGTGTTTATCCAAAGATTTGAGGGTTTCAACCTTTTGGTTGCCCAACAATTCGCCCTTACCTTCGACGAATGCAGGGCTAAGGTCGGAGACATACAACTCGAGCTAAATGAGGAATTCCTAAGCTCAGCTACAGGACTACCAGCTGCAGGGAAAAGGTGGTTTAAAAATTCCAAAGTAGACAAGGTGTCATGGCCGCTACTATTCACATCGAGAAAGATTGTTAGCTGTGATAGAGGTATGCCTATCACTACCCTCAAACCCAGGTGGCACGATATTTTGGAAATTGTTAAGCAGTTTGTGACCTGCGAAGGTCGTTATGGCTTGGTATTTCTATATCATCTTCGGTTATTGATGAATTTTATAGGCTACCCTCTGAATATGCCACATTATCTCTTACGTAGTCTGTACAAGATGTATAAAAGATTTAAGCGTGAGAAGGCTGATAGCAGCCTTTTCCATCACTGCTTGATCAAAGTTATTATCGTTCATCATCTAAGCCTTAGTGGTGACTATTGGCAAGACTTCCTATCTAGGAATGGCTTCGCCACCCCTGAGTGTGTTCTAATGGATAAGTCTATGGCTACTGAAGCACTGGTTCAACCAACCGTGCCACCTCCTACCCTTTTACCCCCTGTCAAACCCTCGAATTGCCCGGACATGGACCTAACTGATACCATGGCCGACCCGTGTGCTAAAGAAAATACTAAGGCCGTCAAAAGGCCTGTGAAGAAGAAAGGAAAAGGTGATACTGCTGTCAACAGTAAGGGAAAGAAAAATGCTCGATGGATATCGAGATGTGCTCGGAACAAGCCCAAGCAGAGCACTGACCAAAAACCTATCGTCTTGAGTGAGGATTCAAACTTGGAGATCGAACGTTTCCTAGCTGAGGAATACCCCTATTCTCATGGCCTCTGCTCTATGGAACCCTATGACTATGTCTCTAAATTACCTCCATGCCTCAAGAACGATCCTAAATTTCCAGGAATTAAGATTCACAATGAAACCACTGGTAACTTGAAAGAAACCTCGCATGTGATGCCAAAGCCCAATCAATCACCATGTACCCAATGCAATTCCTATCTTGAACATTATTACACAGACGGCCCCCTGTTGCAATCTAAGATCAAATCATTAGAGGAACGGGTGAAAGTGTTGTTGAAGGAGAACGATAGGCTACAAGCCAACGAGAAGAAACAAAAAACCACCGGTTCAATTGTCTTCAGAAATATCGAAGTAGCAACGACCTTTGTCAATTCAGAGTTGTCATAATCGAATCATTTTCTTACTTCCCAGGTATGTATTTCCATACTAATTTTGTTTTATGAGTTGGTTTTAATTAATATAACCGATTGGATTTGCTTTCAATTATCTATGTTCATTTTAATAGATTCAAAATGATTCTGTTATGATTTCATTATGAATCATGTACAGAAGATTTGATTGCTAAACTCGGACGCAACTATGATTTGGTTAATGCAATTTTATTGTTCTCAGATTAGTATAAACGATTGATTTGTTTTCGATTCTATTTGGTTTACTTTTGAAACAATTCTGTACGTTTGAATTAGGGTATTCGATTGGGTTTGCTTTCGATTAGTTCTGTTTGTTTTTAATAGATTCAAAACAATCATGTTGACTTCGATTTACCAGAAAGGATTATGTTTTATTTTGAATGAATATTTTCGCTTTGGATTATGATTGCATTCAATCTATACAAAAGATTTGTTTGTTAAAATCGGACACAACTATGTTTTGGATTGATATGATTTTGTTGTTTTTGGATTGTGTCGGCTCTGAGTTAGTTCAATTTATTTCGTATGGTTTAATTTTGAAATGATTTTGTATGCTTGAATTAGCATGGTCTTTTACGTATGCAATGCATCAATATCAGATATTGGTTTGATAAATACAATGTAATCTATTGATTCGAAAAAACAACTCTGTTAGTTTTGGATTTAAAAACGATTTTGTTAATTGCTGAGTTGACATAAATTATTGCATGAAAAATTTACTTGATCGGTTACAGTTTGTGTTGATTGAAATTGATTCATGAAAATGATTTCATTGGTTTCGAATTGTCTAAACGATTCGATCGGCTCCGAATTGGTAAGAACAAATGTTGAACAGATTGCATGTATCTCTGTTACCATTCGGTTGAACACAATTTTTGTCTGTTTCAAATTGGCATAAAGATTTGGTTACTTCTGGCATGAGCGATTTGGTTTGTGTTGATTTAATGATTACAGATTTGGTTTAATAGGTCGAGTATATTTATGTTAGCATTTCATTGATTTAAAACGATTCTGTTTTCAAATTAGACCAGCTACAGAATCACAAGATTCTGTAGCTAGTCTTAAGATTTTGATTTTTGTTAATTTTATCAATAAAACATTATCTAAACTTGTGTATTCTTGTCTATCCACAGGTACCTACGAATTTCATTGACAAATTGGACATGTTGTGGCAGTTTAGATATAGTTTTGTTTTGAGTTGTTAGTCATAGGCAGAAATGGGGACTTGGGAGATTGTTCCCAGATTTTTTGTAAACTGCTTTGATAATTCCTACAGGGATGTTTTACCCTGTGGTCTTTAAATACTTGTTATTTTTTGTAATGGACCCATCATCGATTGTTGGGAGAACCAGACTATGGATTTATAATACAGACTGGGATGAAAGTTGATGTCTTGTAACAACTTTAGCTTTCAATATATCAAACTTTTATTTCAAGTTTTTTTCATATAAGTTTGCAATCAATTATCGACTACTTTAGCTATCATGATTCATTGCATGTTGATTTGATTTGGTTCATGTGTTGTCCATATCTTATGTCTCTTATTTATTTTTAGTACAACAATTACTTCATTTCAATTTAATGAATAAAGGTTTATCTTCTTCGTTAATTGAACTGTTCTGTACAAATCTTGCACAGGGATTTATCTAACTGCGATGATTTGTAAATTATAAGATTGTTGTCATTTTTATGTCTTGTGTGTCCTATCATTTATATTTGAAGAGCACTGCTTCTTTCTGTTTACGAGAAGCGTGTGGAGAATCTAGTGCGGGTTTCCTCCCATCGAACAGCTGAATCAATTATTGTATGCAAGACAAACCTGAAGCATTACTTCAGGTCAGTTTGTTATTTGTTATTTAATAGTTAATTTATTAGTGTTATTTAAGTAGTTTAGATAGATACATAGTTCAGTTTTATAGTTAGGATTATTATTTTAATTGTTCAGCTTAGATAGTTTTCATTTTATTTCTTTCTCATAAAATTATAAAAATCAAAAACAATAGTTTTGTTGTCATAGGACAATTTACAAATGATTTTTGCAGGTTTTCATTTAAAATATGTAATCTGTAAATATTGTATATTTGTGATTAAGATTTAATTATGCTAATAAGTGAACATTTAATTTCATAGAATTATTGTTGTATAGTATAGACAATAGACTGTGTATATTTATTTCAGATTTTTTTATTAGTTTTCTTTAATTATTGTTTTCATTTAGATTAGTTCCTTTAGTTTGTTTTCTTTCATTTTCCTAGGACTTATATCGGCCAACGGAGCCACTAAACCCGTCAGGGTGGATCATCCCAAACGGCTTGGGTTATTTAGACAACCCTGGACCGGATCCACTTCTCCAGTTGACGAGTGTTCATTTTTTCCTGTCAACAGGTCGCTAAGGCTAGTGAATCGACCTTGTGATTCTTGTCCCTTGGAATGAAAACAATGTTGAAGGAGCTGACAGATTCCATCAGTTCATTAACTCTTTTGAAATACAACTTAAGTCTTTCCTTTTTTATTGTGTACCTTTGGGTAACCTGATTGATGACCAAATCTAAATCTCAAGTCACAATGAGATGTTC
Organism: Picea engelmannii; assembly: GCA_009831015.1. Lineage (NCBI taxonomy): Eukaryota > Viridiplantae > Streptophyta > Pinopsida > Pinales > Pinaceae > Picea > Picea engelmannii. The sequence continues at coordinate 307,011 of ML790360.1, read as the reverse complement.
TATTTTCATTTCTTGTGCGAGAATCATCCCTTGGATCAAAGATTCATATTTTTCCTCGTTATTTTTGCATGGAAACTCCAGTCTTACATCATAGGGATGCATCGTCTTATTTGGACTCATAAGAACGATTCCAACTCTATTCCCCAATTTAGAATAGGCTCCATTGAATGACATCCTACAATAGCCTTCAAACAAAAATTCTTGGCCTCCCAAGACTTGAACTCTCTCTAGGCTCTCCTTGTGCTCCATGTCCAGGATAGCATAGTTTCCAATCCTGACATCTATATAATATTCCATTAGTTCATTGTCCTTATCCTTGAAGGAGAATGGTTGTTTGGGTTCATGGGGTACTTTAATCATTGCTCCCTCCTTTCCTTGTAGCATCATACAACTTTTGTCGTTCATTATATATCCATCGATCATGGATGTCTAGCATCTTCCCAGCACAATGCCATATGTTGGAGGAAGGTATACCATAATAATATTGAAAACTATAATGATATGAGGGGATGATGTAATCCAAGCATAAAAATCCTTGATTTCTTCGTACGCTGGCACTTTCCTAGAATCAATTGCATATATGCTCTCACTAGTTTCATAATACTTAGTGCAACTCATGCCCAATGCCTCCATGGTCGCAAGTGGCATTATATTATTTTTCTTTCCAGTGTCAACTAAACAATTACATAATGCAACATCATGATTTTCAATTCAAATGTAGAAGGGTGGAATTTTACCTCTCAGCTTGGCAGTTGACAAGCTCTGGCTCTATTTTGGACTGGTAACAACAGCTTCATCTATTTCAGATGGATCATCCAACAATTTAAATATTTTTTTGTCTTTGTTGAGGAATATTTACCATTTCCATAAAAGGCAGAGTTATCCTCAATTTACTTAGGTCCTCCATAACATTATACATCATTTGAGTGGAGCTTGATTCCATGTGTTTTCTTTTGGTTCCATTTTCATTCGTCACATTCTCATTTGACACTTTTTCATTTGTTTTTTTCTTTTTATTTTTCTTTTTCTTTGACAGAGTCACCTTTATTCTTTGGTCTATTTAAAAACCCTCTTGTCTGGGTGACGATTTCTTTCGAGTTAGGATCTTTGTCGTCGTCTCCAAATATATGCATGGATGTCTCGCATCCATCCATCTGCGCATTTTCAGAGCTTTCATTAGGTAAGTAATAATTTTCTTGATCGATTATTTTCTCATCATAGACATCATCCAGAACAGTCGCGTTTGGAGTAGGTTGTCTCGGAACCCTTGGTATCTGTGGGTTATCAGTATCCTCAAACCTCACTCTATTTTCAAGGGGAGTATTCCTCTTTTGATCAGGAATTAGAATTCTTGGGTTTGGCATGTAATTATATCCCTTTCTCAGTCTAGTTATCTTGTTCAGCATCTGTTTGATGGTTCTATTCATCTATGCAATTTCAATTCTTTGTTTTATTTCCTGCACCGCCACAGGGTCAACCTTTACATCAGGTATGGTTCCTTTAAAAAATACTCCTCCCACCAATTGATTCTAAGCCGCTCAAGGTTTGAATTCTCCATTCTTTCTTGAGATGGAAGCTCCTTGATTATCAATATTTAATCCCCCCATATGCCCTTGTACTCTTCCTAGTATAATATTGGGGTCGACGCCCATCTCAATCATAATTTCTTCCATCTCAGTGCCCTTAGTCATTGCTCCTCCAAAGTATCCATTTGGGATGTTCTGATGGCATATTTTACATTTGGAGACATCAAATTATAATAACAATCGAGAATGACTGGGTCATTTGGTCTTTTAGCTTCTGGAATTCTACTCAAGGTTTTATTGAACCTGAGGTTAAAATATTGTATCATTTTGTTCTTCCTCAAACCAATCTGGGTGAAGTCTGTGAGGAGGGTATGGTAAGAAATTGGAGGGGAAAACATGGTTAGGAACATAACTTCAAGGTCGTTAAATGAGTGAATGGATCTACTGGGAAACATTGAATACCATTCATAAGCTCTTTCTGATAAGGTTTGCAAAAACAATCCCACCATGTCGTCGTCATATTCTACTCGGCGAAAGTCACAAATGTCAAGAAATAAGTGAAAATGCCTCTTTGCATCGATTGATCCATCTCTAGAAAATTCTTTTAAGGCTCCCTTAGGGAGAACATTGACCTCATGTTGTTCACCTATAATATTGAGAGGGGAATCCCTTACCCTCCTTCTATTTCCAAACCCTGGGATTCCTTGATTTCCTGTGACATCTCTTCCACCTCCTTGTCTCTCTTCATGATGCTCGTCTTGGGGTTGTTCGTCTCTCGCTGCCATGTTTGAGGAGACTTCAAGGCTATAATTTTCACTTCTAAGGACAAAGAGTTGCATACTTTTACTTCTAGTAATGGGTCCCTTGTATTCGTCCAGCTTCAATATTGAACTTATTCTTGTGTTTCTCTAGCTAAGCTTTGATTTCTTTGATATTTTATTTCTTCTCTCCTCTATCTTAGGAGGATTTATCTTTATTCTTCTTGGACTAATATCTTCCATGACCTTTCTAACTCTTCTCAAGTTTGGGATGTTTTTATTACTAGATTATACAACTGGTGTAAAATGTTTCGTTGATTATTCAATCCAATTTCTAAATGGGGTTGATTTAAGGGTGATGCCATGTATTCTTTCATAAACAATGGGCCAGATATCGAATTTTTAGTTCATGTCCCCAGTATGGTCGCCAAAAATGTTGACGCTTGAATCCGTCAGGACCAAAACGACAAACTCACAAGGATACAAATCCCCCTGCATTTTTATAGAGGTGGTACTCCTCTGTTATGATTTTTGTGGGACTCAAAGTCTTCAAAATATGGGACTTTTATAGAAGTCCATTATGGTAATCAAAAGAAAGTAAAAATATAAATATGGAAAATGTTTTATTTTCTTTTAAAGAAATTTCTTGAGAGTGGATCAAGAACCACACACATTTACACATTTAAAGAAAATAAATAAAAGTTTCTCACATCCATCATAGTAGGGATACATATTTTTTATCACATAAAAATAAAGAAAATGATCTACAACATAAGAGAACTTTGACACAGTGATACATGGGCAGCTCAAATAAAGTTAACGATAGATCAACCTCAAATACTTTATATTCAGAAAACTGGGTTACAAAGTACAGTCAAGATTCTTCCCAAAATAGCTCTCTTGGAATTTCTAAAAATATATAGTTCATTACATATTCTCCGAAATTTAAATGAATTTGTCATAAAGACTGGGATTGGGGCTCTCGCTGACCATAAACAATATATATATATAAGAATGAATTTTGTAGAAGGAATAAATTAGGTGGCGGAAGACAGAAAGATCCGGTAAGAAGAAAAAGGAAATTATCAGTCTTTGGTTAAACCTTTCTATTTAAAGAGGTGGAGTAACTGGATAAAGAAACAATTATGTGATCAATATAAACTTACTATGATGGTATCTCTCTTTTTTCACTTTCTCATTGATTTCCTTTTATGGCTTTCATTGACAATTACAAGAACTGTCTCAACTGCCTTTTTCCCTTCATCGGTGAGTTTGTTGACACCCTTTATAAACCACTCCTCAATGTAGCTTCTCATTGGTGCCACGTTGATTTCATGAAAAATTTTAATATTGAATATATCACCCTCCAAGTCCCTTAGATCAATGGAAATATTGTGCAAATCTTCTTCAATATCTTGATTTTTTACTGAATAATCCACTAGCAATTTATCTATGTCATCTTTATTATACTCAAGAATGCCATAGAATTTTTCAAATGATAACCCTTTAAAGATCTCAACTTGTTCGTCAAAGTATTTATTGTTTAAGAACAATGAGCTGAGAATCACTTTGGGGTCTTGGACCTCAATGGTTCTCCCGACTAGGTCTATCTCAGTCATCCTTTTGAATAATTCTTCTCTCCTAGTTATGGCTTAGTTGCATTCTTGGACAATAATATTTAAGTTCTTAACCTTTTTCTTCCAACATGCATTTAGTTGTTTTATCTGGTTCGGAGAAGGGAGATCATCCTCTCTTCTTCTCAATTATGTCATATTGGCAACTTTAAAACTGAAGGGTACGACCGCGTCGAGGTAAAACCCTTCTTCATTTTTCAAATCTTCCTGTAAATATCCATGGAAGGCATGTGCCCTCATTCCAAAAGAGACCGTGTTTTTTGACATCTCCCAATCCTTTGTAATTAATTCCATTCTTTTCTTATGTTTCTTCTCTAGATAGCCCCTGGCTAATGTGAGCAGGCTTGAATATCCTTTTAGTTTTGCTGTAGGTGTGGTAGGCCCAATTATTGCTAAAGGACTAGAAAGTACTAGAAGAGGCATTAAATAATCCTCCAATTCTTTGATTGTTTCCTTTAACTTAAATTTCTTTTCTTCAAAGCCTCCAATAGAATCTTCTAGATCATATCTAGTTGCTCGGTGAATTTGGGAAATTTGGGAAGGTTGCATGTTCTGTAGGTTAACCTTGAAATGAGATTTCCCCTTTCTATTCTTTACATCTCTTTTCTCAATAATTAAATTTTTGGAATTGTTGTCAAAAGATGTTCTCTGAAATACAAAAGATTCTTCTTCATCGAAGGCCTCACTCTCAATTATTTTCATCAGAGGATTCTGGTGAGTCATGTTCTCTGGCTGATCAGCGTTGGGGAACACCTTTTTGATGTCAATCTCGAGTTCCATATCCTCAAGGGAGAGGTTGTAGATGTCACTTTCACCTCGAGGTCCCTCCTTTTCTTATACAATAAATTTTCTTTTCTTCCTCAAGGTAAGCTTATGGGAGCTTTCAATTTTTCCCAAAGGAGGGTTCTTATCTCCTCCTCTGCCTGAAGAAATATGGGTCACTTTCTTAATTTGGTGGGACATTGGAGCACCACAATGAGATGGTGTACTCTTTAGAGTGACAGTTGGGGATTGGGAACTCTTCTCACCTAGACCTTTTCATTTCTATTTGTATGACTCATTGGTGTTGATTATTGTTTCCAGGTCAGCAGTGTCATGAGCATGAGTGCCTGAGTCATTGTCTCCATATTCATTCAGAATATCATTAATAAAATTATTGATGAAGCCAATTGTCAGTATATGTTCTACAAAAATTACACTAGGGTAGAATTGTTGATTAAGGTTGGTTGTCATTGATGTCAACCCTTGAAGAAAGTCTGGTAGCACAAATGTTTGGGTAATGGTCCCAAGTTTGTTTGATGTAAAGATGATTCATTATTTTCTTGTCATGGTTGATAAGAAGTACAAATGGATGAACTCCAAAGTGGTCCCCTTATGGTGAAATCCCTCATGGGAAGACACTTTGAGGATTGAGTTATCCTAGAAGTGTAGTTAAATAACCCATGCTTAATTATGGAATAATGAGATGGAGGTCAGTGAATTTTTCAGTGAAACTATCCTAGATGGATAATACTTGTCACGCCATTTCCGGTGGTATGTGGAACGTCACATAACTCCTCACGATTAAAGAGTTATGACCATGTGAAGTTGGAGAACCCTCATGAGTCGTCTATAAGCCCCAAAAAGTCAAAGTTTTCACAAAATAAATTATTTAAATAATAAAGTTAATGGAGAAGTCCCTAAAATAAAGAAAGTGGGATGTTACATGAAAGTATAAATAAGAGGCAAGGCTCTCTCATTTTAATCACACTTGAATATCATTGAATATTTATTTTTGTGAAAGGTTATTTTTGGGAAGGTATTATTAATAGAGAAAAATTGCAGCAGAAAAAGTGCGGTAGAAAAAGTGTGCTAGAAAAAAGTGTGGTAGGAAAAGTGCGGTAGAAAAAGTGCGACAGAAAAAATCATGGTAGAAAAATCACGACAGAAAAAGTGCAATAGAAAAATCGTGACAGAAAAAGTGGGGCGGGAAAAGTGTGGCAGAAAAAGTGCGACAGAAAAATCGTGGTAGAAAAAGTGTGGTGAAAACATTGCGGCAGAAAAAGTGCAACAGAAAATTCACGGTAGAAAAATTGTGGCAACAACATGGTTGAGGTACATGGCTTAAACAATTATCTGATGACTTGGCACATACATGAGGTGTATACTTGATGATGTTGGTACATCTTGACGAGTCATAGTTGATGTGTATTTGATGCATGATTTCTACATATTTGGTGCATGGTTGATGCACTCATTGATGGTGTTGAGGTATAGGTTGGTGCATGGTTGATGCACTTGTTTATGGTATAGGTTGTTTGGACAAGTTATTTGTACATTTTTGGTGCATAGTTGTTTCATTCGTTTATGGTACAAGTTGAGGTACAAGTTGATGTATGGTACATGTTGGCACATGTTATTGGTACAAGTTGATTACAGGTTGATTGGTACATGTTTACAACAATATATCTCATAGTGATAGTGTGACAGTGGTTCCATCATTCTACTTATACGTCAGAGCAGTTGGACAGGGCAAGGATAGGTGGTTGTATCCACCTTCTGGTTGTAGCCTCCTTCTAGTTGTAGCCAGAGAATTGGGGAGTTGGAGCTTCCCTCAGGTTGTAGCCTGAGAAACTAGGGGGTTGGAGCCTCTTTCTAGTTGCAGCTGGAAAACAAAGGAAGTTGGTGCTTCCAATGAATGTAATTCTTCAAGACATATAAGAAAAAGAATTATGTGGTTTTATGCCACTTTGGGTTTCCACGTAAAACACTGGTTTACTATGTATGTGTATGATTGTTCATTTGTGTATTTCTTATTTACTCTGCAGTTATTGGATGATAATGCTACATTGATATTTCACTTGGATTATATGGTTAAAATGGATTAAATTGCTCTATTACTGATTCACCCCCCCCCTCTCAGTAATCCAACAATTGGTATCAGAGAAGGTTCCTTCAGAAATCAGTTTAACCACTAAAAGGTAGATCATGGAGAGCAACAAATTGTATAAAAATGGAATACCACAATTTGATGGACATAAGTATGCATTTTGGAGCATAAGGATGAACACATATATACATGCATAGGGATTTAAAATTTGGCAATCAATTATAGATGGATACACAGTACCAACAGTTTCGCCAACAAATGAAAAAATAGTGAAACTTAGTCAGAATCATTCCAAAGACACAAATTCACTTCTGAATGGTCTTGGTGAAACTATATTCACCAAATTTGCACATTGTAAATCCGCTAAAGAGATTTGGGACAAACTTCGAAATATTTATGAAGGAGATTCAAAAGTCAAAGTAGCAAAGCTTCAAACTTACAGAGGTCAATTCGAACAACTAAAGATGAAGGAAGATGAGAATATTGCAACTTACTTCTTACGAGTCGTTGAAATAGTAAATGCAATCATGGGATTGGAAGAAGAAATCAAAGAATCGGTAATTGTTCAAAAGGTATTAAGATCTCTTCCCATGAGATTTGACCCTAAGATATCAACAATAGAAGAAAGAGCAGATCTAATCTCAATAAGCATGGATGAACTACATGGAATATTCACAACATATGAAATGAGAACTGAACAGGAAAATCCATATGTAAAATAAGCATCCTTCAAAGCATCCAAAAGATCAAACCAAAAGGGAAAGAAACAAGAAAAATAACATAACAGCAATAGTGATGTCTCAGAGGATGATGAAGAAGTGGCCAACTTTGTTAGGAGACTGAACAAGGGAACCGACGGTAGGTATAGAGGTAAGATTCCTTTAATTTGTTTTAATTGTGATGTTATTGGTCATTTTTCTAACAAATTTCCTCATAAGAAAAAGAGAAATGATGAAGGTGACTAAAAAGGAAAACAAACATATAAAGGAAAAAGAACCAGAAAGAAAGTTTTCAAGAAAAGGTTATGCACCAAAGAAGACATCTCATCATCAGATGAAGATGAAGTCAGTGGCAGTGAGACATAAAGAGTTCTATTCATGGTAGTAGAATACTATGATAAATAAGACTCTGAAGTAGAATATGAAGAAGCCGAAGAAGAAATTGAAGAGGCATAAGTTGACTACCGAGAGGAATTGATGAGTGCCATAGAAGTTATCAGAAGAGAAAAGAGGAAAAACAAGAAGCTACAAGAGGAACTAGACAAGAAAGAAGACACTTAGGAATTAGAACAAATGATCACAAATTTGAAGGTTCAAATTGAATAAGATAAAAGAATTGAAGAAGCACTCAAAGAACAACTAGAAGGAAGAGACGGGATCATTGAAAAATTGGAAGCAGAAATTGTCACGTTAAGAAAGGATCTTCAAAACTAAAATATGTAGAAAAGATCAAAAGTTTTGAATGACATTATCAATAGTCAAAGGCCTAACCATGACAAGTCCATACTTGGATACAATCAGATAAAAAATGGATCAAGATCCAAAAAAACAAAACAAGAAACATATCCAAAAAGATATGCAGAAATAATCAAAGGGAATAGGAAGGCCTACAAAGAAAATTACAGGGACACTCCTTGTAAGTTTTAAACTTGTGAAGTAAGGTAATGCATATAGATTCTTAAGCAAAATAGAATTTAATCAATGGCTCATTCACATAGTACACAGAGATTTATACCGGAAACCCTCAACCTGGAAAACCTTTCTTATATTCATTATATCAAATTTCACCATTCACTATACAATATATACAATGTTTTTAGGTATTTCGTAGATACCAAAACCCTAATCCCTAAAACCAGGATTATTTTTAGTAAACCGCTAAAAATAGAAAAAATCACCCAAAAAACAATTTTCAGGGCATTGCACGTAACCAGGGGGAGGCATACCTACCCCCCCCCCGGGATCCCCCTAGGAAAGCGCTCGCCACACACGACACAAACAAATAACTACTATGAGGGATCACCAGACGCAGTTGTCGAATCTGACGTGCCCACACACACACATGCAAAGAATATAACACATACCCAACACTCCTCCACCGAGAAGATTCATATTTCATAATCAACAACCAACATAAACATATAGGTCTTAGGAAGAAGAATGATTCATAATAGAACCTCCTTTCATAAGATCTTCAACTCCCAGGTATCAAACTATATTTTTTTGTTTATGTTATGCATGTAATAATTTTGGACATAAAGTTGTAAATTACAGAGCTAACAACAGGAACATAAACAACTTTGAAAGTCATACACAAAAGGACTATCCAAGAAGGCCTAGTGAAACACAGAGAAGAAGTTACAACAGGTTTAAATCATTGAGCATTGAAGTGGAATGATACAAGTGTAACAACTTTGGACACATGGCCAAATATTGCAGAATGACAATCCCTCCTAGAGAACCACAGTAGAACAACAACAATCACAGACATGAACCTCAGAAAAGGACATGGATAAGAAAGAAAAATCAATACAATAATGAAGAATGCACACTCGCTCTACAAGCTAAGCATAAGAAACGTGGTTGGTATGTTGACAATGGTTGTTCAAAACACATGACGTGTGATAGAGACAAGTTTATTACATTAAGAAAGGAAAGATATGGATCAGTCTCCTTCGGAAATGATGATTCATCTAAAATCATTGGAAAATGCACAGTCATAATTGTAAATTCTAACCTTGTACAATATCTACTGCAAACTGATATTCAGAAAAGAAAATAAAATATACAATGGAAAATACAAACATTACACAGAGATTTTTCACCTGGAAACCCAAACCAGGAAAACCAGCATATATTATTTTCATACATTGGGTTACATTGTTTACAATACAATATACATATAGGAGCCAGTGGCATCCAAAACCCTAACCCAATGACCTGGATTAGTCCAAAACCCTAATTCCTTAACCGAAAATAGAAAAACCATCGGCAAAAAACCATGTGCCGAAAAAACCACCTAAATATCATGTGGTCCCGGAAATATGTCATCCCGAAAATATGTCGTCCCAGTGCGAAACAAAATTTCGGGGGCGTTGCCCTCGAACCCCCATGCAGGGGGCTCCACCCCCCTCTAACCCCCCTGTGCGCCCAGCACAGA
>ML790360.1:277565-291130 GCA_009831015.1 Picea engelmannii | reverse complement strand
AATGCTTTCTGAGACTTCTTCAATTTCTGCAATTATTCAATTCTTGGAGTACTCTGATCCTGTAGATAATGTTACTCAATGTATTCTCTGAAACTCCTCTAATTTTCACTCCTTGAATCCTCCCCAAAAAGAGGTTATAGAGATAATGGTAGACTTTATTCAATTATGGTCTGTTCAAAAGACCCAACTTGTACAGCATGCCCTGCGCTCAATATTTAAAATCTGATTATGAAACTTGCACAAAAGAAACTACAGTCCGTACTCTTTCCAATGGAAGTGATCCCACTACATTTGGAGCCTGTATGAAAACGTTATGACTGTTTTACCCAGAACACCTGTTTATTGACTAGTTTCAGGACTGGTCACAAACCCTATATTCCACAGAGTGTATCTCCATAATTATAGCGAATCAAGAGTTTAAATTTTTACCAGAGGTACCTTGATATGTCTTCTCAATACCATAGCGATTTCACCATCTGAATCATTCTAGAAAAAACGTTATAGCAAAAATGGTAATATGACCTGAAAATGACATACCTTAGAACACATCACCAAAAGACTTCATCCTCCCTTGAAATCCGGCCTTCTTTTACTTCTTCTTCCCTCTGAAATTCGACTTGTATCAAATGAATGTATAATGATATTTATTTATACCATTTATGTCACTTCCTTTTAACATTAGGTCTGACCTAACACTTTCTTATTTTGTAATTATTTGCAGGGCCTACATGTACTTCCTTTTTCAATTCACTTTGTCATATTCAAAAATTCATTTCTCCTCAACCATGAGGATCCATGTGACGTGCCACATACCACCGGAAACATCATGATGTATACTATCCATTCATGGGTGTTGTATATGCATGTGCATTTTCCTTCATGTCCAAATACCTTTATCAATCTTGCGGTCCAAAACCCATGAGTAGGGTTGACATCAATGACAACAATCAATCTTCCAACACCCACTGCCTCTGCCCAAAATTCTTTCCCTATCCCGGCACCACTGAGCATGCACCTTGATTTTTCCATCAACGTCCTGTTCATCCTTTCTACAAATCCATTCTACTGAGGTGTATATGGATTAGTCTTCTTCCTTGCTATACCGCACTTCTTACATAATTCTTTAAATTCATTCCCGTAGAACTCTCAGCCATTATCTATCCTCAGCACCTTAATTCATTTCTCTGTTTGATTCTCAACAAGATCCTTAAACTCTTTAAATCTGTCAAAGACTTCAGATTTCTTCCTGAGGAAATATATCCAAGTTTTCCTTGAGAATTCATCTATAAATGAGACATAGTACATATATTTTCCCAATGATGGGACCAACACAGGTCCAAAAACATCATTGTGAACTAGCTGTAAAATTCCTTCTGCCCTCGTTGCACTGGAGGGGAATCTTACCTGATTTTTTTTCCCATATAGACAATGTTCACAGAAATCAAAATCCAGAGAACAATTAGACATACCTTCAACCATACCTTTACCGTGTAGTAGTCAAAGACCCTTCTCTCTGATATGCCCCAGTCTTTGATGCCACAACATAACATTTTCTTTAGAGACTGTAGGAGTTATTTCTTCTTCAACTTCAATATCAGGAACAATGGAGCTATTACACCCATCACTAATAGTGCTTCCTAGTAGCTTATACAAAGTTCCAAACTGAACTCCCTTCATTAACACCATTGCTCCTTGAACCATCCTGCAAGTTCCTTTTTCAAAAATTGTTTTTACCCCAGCATCTTCCATTTTGCTTACATAAATCAAATTTCTAGCCATACTTGGGATGTGTAGAACACCAACCAATGTTCTAATCCTTCCATCTATGAGGCTCAACTTGACCCTTCCTTTTCCTATGATTCTGGTTGTCGAATCATTACCCAAGAAAACATTACCTCCATCATACTTTTCATATTCACATAACCACTCCCTGTGGGGAGTCATATGAAAGGATGAACCTGAGTCAATCAACCATGCCTCATGATCTGCATGTGTGCTTGAAGAGGCCAGGTACACATCCCCTCCTTCTTCCTTGGAGGTGTTTTCTTCTATAGAAGAAGATTATTAAGATCCCTTCTTTTTCTCAACTTTGGATCTACATTGCTTCTTGTAGTGCCCTTCTTTTCCACAACTCCAACATACCCTTCCAAACTTTCCAGGGGATTTAGATCTACCCTTAGACTTAGATCTCCCACTTGAGAAATTAGATTTATTTCTTTCCTGGGAACGTCCTCTTGCAAATAATGCGTCTATGCTATGTCCTTCCATATTTTTTCATCTCATCTCCTCCGACAACAAGGACGAGACCACTTCTTCAAACTTAAAAGAATTTGTATTACTACCTATGGCCACAACCAGACTATCCCAAGAGTCTGGTAAAGAACACAACAAACTGATACATTTATCTTCATCTAAAATTTTAATATCAACAGATACTAACTGACTTACCACAGTATTGAAGGTGTTCAAATGCTCTGTCATCGAGTCTCCATCTCTCATCCTCAAGTTATACAGCTTCTTTCTCAGGAATACTTTATTTACCAGGGACTTAGACTGATACAACTTCCCCAACTTTTCCCATAAATCCTTGGCTATAGCTTCCTCTGACACATTCAGTAATACTGAATCGGAGAGACACAGTTGAATTGTGCTCTTTGCCTTCCGATCCGTCTTTTTCCAGTCATTTGCAGAAGTTCTTGTAGGTGCAGTACCTGGATCTACTGCGATCCACTGATCTCTGTCCACCAAAAGATCTTCCATCTTGAGCTTCCACAGCTCAAATATTTTCCCATTAAACTTCTCGATCTCCATCTTCGAATTGCTTGTCATTTCTTTTCACCTGAAAAACAATACCGCAGATCTCCCACTGTAACAAGGCTTATCACAGTCCCGAGCCAAACCCTTGATGACAAAGGCATCCCCCTGAAGCCAATAAAGATCTGATACCAAATGTAAATTCTAACCTTCTACAATATCTACTACAAACTGATATTCAGAAAAGAACAGAAAAGATACAATGGCAAATACAAACATTACACAGAGATTTTTCACCTGGAAACCCAAATCGGGAAAACCATCATATATTATTTTCATGCATTGTGTTACATTGTTTACAATACAATATACATATAGGAACCAGCGGCATCCAAAACCCTAACCCAATGACCTGGATTAGTCCAAAACCCTAATTCCTTAACCAAAAATAGAAAAACCATCGGCAAAAAACCATGTGCTGAAAAAACCACCTAAATATCATGTGGTCCCGGAAATATGTCATCTCGGAAATATGTCGTCCCGGAAATATGTCATCCCAGTGCGAAAAAAAAAATTCGGGGCACTGCCCCCGAACCCCCACACAGGGGGCTCCACCCCCCTACACCCCCTCTAACCCCCCTGCATGCCTGACGCAGACGCTTAGACACTACTACTCGTGCAAAGAATATAACACATACCCAACAATAATTGGGAACAAGAATACAAAGGTAGAAAATGTTCTACTAGTAGAAGATATGAAACATAATCTTCTAAGTGTGAGTCAAATGTGTGACCAAGGTCATAAAGTTACTTTTGATTAAAAAAAGTGTGAGATAAGAAAAGAAGGTTCAGGAAAATTGATTGCTACAGCTGCGAGAACTTCAAGCAACATATATGTGTTAAGTAAAATTAGAAATGAAAAGTGTTGTCTAGGAAAGGAAGATGAAAGTTGTATATGGCAAAGAAGAATGGGTCACATACATTTTTATAACCTTGTCAAAGTTGGAAAAAGATAAGCAGTCAGAGAAATTCCATAGATCATGAAACCAACCAACACTTTGAGCAAGCATTGTCAACAAGGAAAGAAAACAAAGACTAGGTTCAAATCAAAGGAATATTCAATGACAAGACCACTGGAAATTGTGCATACTGATCTAGTTTGACCAACTACAACAAAGGGTTTAAAAGGTGAGAAATAATTTATGTTATTAGTTGATGATTATACAAGAATGACTGCAGTTTTATTTCTCAAGAATAAGTCAGAATCTTTTGAAAACTTCAAAATCTTCAAGGAAATGGTTGAAAATGAAATGGATTAAAAAAAAAAATGCTTAATATCTGATAATGGAAGAGAGTTCACTTCAAAAGAATTTATGGGCTACTACAGTAGTCATGGAATAAAAAGGAAATTCTTCATTGCTAGGACACCTCAACAGAATGGAGTTGTTGAAAGAAAGAACATGATAGTACAAGAAATGGCTCGAACAATGCTAATGGATTCCAAATTGACAGATATTTTTTGGACACGGGTAGTGCATATAGAAGTTCACATTCAAAATAGATTAATGCTCAGAAACAACACTAATAAGACTCCCTACGAGCTATGGAAAGGAAGACCAACAAATGTGAAGCACTTTAGAGTTTTTGGAAGCAAATGCTACATCAAAAGAGAAGATGGAAAAATGGGAAAGTTTGACTCTTGTGTGGACAAAGGAGTACTTGTTGGTTACTCAAGTACAAGGAAAGCATACAAGTGTTACAACCTGATATTAAACAAAGTTGTGGAAAGCATCAACGTAACAATTGATGAAACATGTAGACAAGAATTAAAGGAAGAAGAAAATGAATCAATGGAACAACTTTACGAAGAAGAAACAGGAGATGAAAAAGAAGGGGAAGATGAAGAGCATATGAAAGAAGTAGAAGAGAAAGTTCAACAACTACCTCCAAAGACACCTAGCAGATGAGTACAGAAGAATCATTCTTCAGATCATATTATCGAAAACAAAGATGCAGGAGTTGAGACTAGAAGAAGAATGTGTTCACCAGAAAAAATGGAACTAGCACTCACATCTACGATTGAACCAACTTGTTTTGAAGAGGCCAGCAAGGATGAATCTTGGAATAAGGCCATGGATAAATAATTGGATCAAATAGAGAAAAATGACACTTGGGAATTGGTTCCAAGACCAAAGGATAAGAATGTGATTGACACAAAGTGGGTATACAGGAATAAATTGAATGAATATGGACAAGTTACAAGGAAAAAATCTAGATTTCTATGTAAAGGATATGCACAGGTTGAAGGATTTAACTTTGAAGAGACATTTTCCCCAGTTTCCAGAATGGAAGTAATCCGATTGATTTTAGCTTATGCATGCTCCAAAAATATTAAAGTGTATCAGATGGATGTAAAATCATATTTTCTGAATGGGGAACTTGAAGAATAATTCTACATTGAACAACCAGAAGGATTTTAGTTGTCAGAGAACGCATATTATGTGTGTAAATTAAAGAAGCCCTTGTATGGTATAAAATAGGCTTCTAGAGCATGGTACTCTAGACTGGATAAACATCTACATCGGGTAGGGTTTAGAAAATGAAGTGTATACAACAATCTCTACATCAAGGTAAGTCAAGATAGTATTTTATTAATTGAAGTTTATGTTGATGATATTATTTTTGGTAGTGACGATGACAGGTTAAGCCAGAAATTTGCAAAGGATATGCAGAGTGAATTTGAAATGTCATTACTTGGAGAGCTATCCTTCTTTTTGGGACTTCAGGTACATCAAACCAACCAAGGAATTTTTATTTCTCAAACCAAGTATATCAGAGAAATGCTAAAGAGGTTCGGAATGGAAGATTGCAAACCAATTATCACTCCCATGAAAACAAGTTTCAATTTGAGCAAAGATTATGATTCAAAGTCTATAGATCATAGGAAAAATAGGTCAATGATTGGTAGCCTACTATATGTGACAGCATCCAGACCATATGTAATGCAGGAAGTTGGACAGGTGGAACGATTTCAAGCAGTGCCAAAGGAATCACATGTATTAGCAGTGAAGAGGATTTTCAGATATCTCAAATGAACATAAGAGTTTGGATTATGGTATCCAAAAGGAAAGGATCCATCACTTATTGCCTACACATATGTAGATTGGGCATGTTGTATTGATGACCGATGAAGCACCAATGGAGCAGAATTCTACTTGGGTGACTGTTTAGTATCATGGATAAGAAAGAAACAATCATCAGTATCTTTATCTACAGCCGAGGAAGAGTATATTGCAACAGCAACATGTTGTACAGAGGTTCTTTGGATGAAACAAACTCTGACAGATATACAGGTTGATTATGATGAGCCCATTCCAATCTATTGTGATAATACAAGCACCATAAGTATCTCAAAGAACCCGATGATGCACTCCAATATGAAGCACATTCAAATCAAGTATCACTTTCTACGGGAACAGGTTGCAGAAAAGAACATCAGAGTTGAGTATGTGGGCACAAAAGAACAAGTGGAAGACATATTTACAAAACCACTTCCATGGAAATCCTTTGAGTATCTTCATCGGAGACTCAGAGTTATTTCTACTCCAAAATGATTTTTTTTTAATGCTTATCTTACATGTCTTAGATGTACACGAGGAAGCACCATAAAGAGGACAGTTTAGTTAGGGGGAGGAGCCCCAGATGGAAAGATACTTTTTCCATTGATGACAAAGGGGGAGATATTTATCATATGTAGAGGATAGAGGCATGGTTTCAGGGGGAGCATGAGTGATATGACTTCAGTATTGCATGAATTTATTTTCAGTATTGCATCAAAGTGTTTCCATCAATGCCAAAGGGGGAGATTGTTGATTAAGGTTGGTTGTCATTGATGTCAACCCTTGAAGAAAGTCTGGTAGCATAAAGGTTTGGGTAATGGACCCAAGTTTGTTTGATGTAAATATGACTCATTATTTCTTTTCATGGTTGATAAGAAGTACAAATAGATGAACTCCAAAGTGGTCCCCTTATGCTGAAATCCCTCACAGGAAGATGCTTTGTGGATTGAGTTATTCTAGAAGTATGGTTAGAGAACCCGTGCTTAATTGTGGAATATTGATATGAAGGTCAGTGAATTTTTCAATAAAACTATCCTATATGGATAGTGCTTGTCATTCCATTTCTGGTGGTATGTGGAACATCACATAAATCCTCATGGTTAGAGAGTTATGGCCATGTGAAGTTGGAGGACCCTTATGAGTCATCTAGAAGCCCCAAAAAGTCAAAGTGTTTGCAAAAGAAATTATTTAAATAATAAATTTAATGGAGAACTCCCTAAAATAAGGAAAGTGGGATGCTACATGAAAGTATAAATAAGAGGCAAGGCTCTCTCATTTTAATCACACTTGAATATCATTGAATATCTATTTTTGTGAAAGGTTATTTTTGGGAAGGTATTATTGATAGAGAAAAATTGCAGCAGAAAAAGTGTGGCAGAAAAAGTGTGACAGAAAAATTGCGGTAGAAAAATTGCGGCAAAAAAAGTGCAGCAGGAAAAGTGCGGCAGAAAAAGTGCGGTAGAAAAAGTGCGAAAAAAAAAGTGCGACAGAAAAATCGTGGTAGAAAAATCGCAGCAGAAAAAGTGCAATAGAAGAATCAAAGAAGAAAAAGTGCGGTAGAAAACTCACGGCATAAAATTCGCGGCAAAAAAAGTGCAGCAGAAAAATTGCGGCAAAAAAATTGCGGCAGAAAAATCGCAGCAGCAACATGGTTGAGGTACATGGTTTAGACAAGTAGTTGATGAGTTAGCACATACATGAGGTGTATACTTGATGATGTTGGTACATCTTGATGAGTCATAGTTTATGTGTATTTGATACATGATTGGTACATATTTGGTACATGGTTGATGCACTTGTTGATGGTACATGTTGAGGTATAGGTTGGTGCATGGTTGATGCACTTGTTTATGGTACAGGTTGATTACAGGTTGTTTGGACAGGTTATTTGTATAGGTTTGTTGCATGGTTGATGCATTCATTTATGGTACAAGTTGAGGTACAGGTCGATGTATGATACATGTTGGCATGGGTTATTGGTACAGGTTGTTACAGGTTGATTGGTACAGGTTTACAATAGTATATCTCACAGTGATAGTGTGGCAGTGGTTCCATCATTCTACTTATACGTCAGGGCATTTGGACAGGGAAAAGACAGGTGGTTGTAGCCAAAGAACATAGGGGGTTGTAGCCTCCTTCTGGTTGTAGCTAGAGAATTGGGGAGTTGGAGATTCCCTCAGGTTGTAGCCTGAGAAACTAGGGGGTTGGAGCCTCCTTCCAGTTGCAGTTGGAAAGCAAAGGAAGTTGGTGCTTCCAATGAATGTAATTCTTCAAGAAATATAAGACAAAAAATTCTATGGTTTTCTCCCGCTTTGGGTTTCCACGTAAAAACTGGTGTACTATGTATGTGTATGATTGTTCATTTTCTTTATTTCTTATTTACTCTTCATTTATTGGATGATAATGCTACATTGATATTTCACTTGGACTATGTGGTTAAAAAGGATTAAATTGCTCTATTACTGATTCACCCCCCCTCTTAGTAATCCAACAAGAACCCTTTTACCCTTTCATCATATATTAGATTCAGGTTGTGGAAATGGCTTACAAATTCATCAATCTTATTTATATTTCTGAATATGAAGTCCCCAACTTTCCAAGGCAGAGGTATGAATTGATTTTTTCACTTTTCATGGAAAAAATGCAACCAGTAGTTGTACTGCCTTGCTATTTCAGTAACAAACATTTTGTCAAATATGTGGCACGGAAGGAAGGAAGGATTTTCCTTGGAACCGAAAATCCTTATGACATTGTAATTCTCCATTTGTTCCAATTTCCCCTTCTTATCCAAGAACTTACTCGCCTGGTCATACATCCGGGGAGTGTCCTTTCCAAACAACAAGCCTTTAAAAACTGAGACAAAATCATTAAAAAATTCATAAAAATGTTGGGAGGCCTTGTGCCTCCATAATGTTTGATACCAGAAGGTTACCGAGTCGAATTCACAGTTTACCTTCTTACACACAGATAATATTGTGAACTGACAACAATGTGCTATCACGAAATCCAAATAAGATGACATAAATAATTTCCTCTCCTTCTTGTATTGTGACAATTGGGAAAAGATTTCAATGGAAATCAACTTGCCCCAATCGAAGATGGCTTGTTCTTTGACCATAAAATATAGAATGTAAAGAATTGTGTGGGAAATGATGGTTGTAGTTTCTTGTCCTGTTATCCTCCCAAAAATCCAAGAAATTTCCTGGAAAGGATTTTTGAATGAGATAACCTACAATCTCATGATGTCCTTGGGGATGGTCGTTGGTTTCTACAGGAATTCAAGTAAGAGGTCTAATCCATTTTCATGCTTCTTTAATAATTCTCTGCAATCTTCTCGCTTGAAGGTAAGCGTTGGCTCATGAAGTCTCAACATATTACGAAATACCTGAGGTGACAAAGAGACAGGGAAATGATCCCGCAATTGAATGATCCATTGGCTTGGAATATATCTCTTGGTGCACCAGGAGACCAACTCCTTATAGTAAAAGTCTTCTGGGACACATCCTGCATGTGCAATTCTAGACGTCCAAATTACTTTCTTTTGGGAAGAAGGGGATGAGTAGTAGGAATATGTTCTGAACCACTAAAAACTCTTGTCCTCACGCCCAAAAATGTTCAATGTATATCCACAGAACTATTGTTGAGTTGCTTCCATAAGTTGACGAAAATGTTCCTTTTCTCCAAATAATGTTTAAAATGAACACTTGAGAATGATAATATAATCCTTCGTAAATCTCAGTTTAATGTGTTTTAATAGTATATCACCTCCAACCCTTCGCTTATTAATGACAATCTTTAAAAACATGCATGATGAGTCATTAGAATTCAAATAATACTAAATGTGCATTAAGAAGAGCGTGAGGGTGGCAGGAATGGACGAGAGCGAAATAGGATTTGAGACTTTTGTGAACCCGGGAACCCGCGAGCCCGTGACTGCATAAGGTTCAAATTCGGCTAACTATAGGGTATCACAGTGGTTAGACGGATTCATCATAGGAAGAATGAGGCTTAGAAGTTTGGGGAGTCTGAGCATCAAGATGTATATCGTGGAACTTTTAGATGTAAAATGTATATCATGGAACATGGGGTATGAGAGTTCAACTCTGCCAACCCGAGAACCCACGATTGAAAAATCAGATAAGTATAGGTTATCACAAAGGTTGGTCAGACTCATGATGTGAGGGTATGGATGGAGACGAGTATCCGTAAGTCAGCCAACCCAGGAACCCATCGTTCTGAAAAAAATGACTAAGTATAGAATGAGAAAGGGAAAGTAGAAGGGAAAAAAGGAAAGGGAAAAGCAGGTAAGTATAGAAGAGGGAAAAGAAAGGGAGAAATGAATTTGGGAAAGTAGAAAAGGGGAGGGAATTTTCAGAAGTGGGAAATGATCTCAACAATGCGCAGGATGTGCACAATCATCTGATTAATGACCTTTGTTTGGCCATCGGTTTGAGGGTGGAAGGAAGTGGATTTAGTGAGCTTGGTGTCCATTAGTGACTAGAGACTTGACAAAAATATGTTGAGGAACCTGTTGTCCCAATCAAAGATGATGGTATGTGGTATCCCAAAATGGACCCACACTCGTTCGAAGAAGAGCTTGGAAATATATTTCATTGTGATGCTCTTCTTGCAGGTTATGAGAATGTCCATCTTCAAAAATCGATCAACCACCACAAATACACAATCATTTCCTTTCTTGTTGGATGGAAGGACAGACATGTAATCCATAGATATGGAATCCCAAGGCCTCTCGAGAGTAGGAAGAGGATTGCATAATCCTTTATTCTTAATGGTTGGCTTGGAAATGGCATAGGAAGTACAAGATATGATATACTTGTTGATGTCTTGTCAAAGTTTTGGCCAATAAAAATGTTTTTGTAGAATGACCATAGTTTTATCTCGCCAAAATGTCCTGCTATTCAACTATAGTGAGCCTCCCAAATCATCTTTGTATGCTCTCTTGCACGAACACAAAGGTGGCTGAGATGGCATAACAATCCATCCTGAATGTGAAAATCAATGACATTCATGCATGTACCCAAGAGATGATAGGTGGTGGAGAAGTCAGGATCTTGCTGATAAAGTTGGGGCCACTCATATGCCTCATGCCCACAGGAATGGAGCACGGTGGTGAGTGCATCCATGGGAGGGCTACTGAGGCAGTCAATGACACTATTTGTGCCTCCTATCTTATACTTGATGTTGAGATGGAACTATTGTAGGTATGTGGATCACTTTTGATGGTGGTCGTTCTATAACTTCCCCTGTGTCTTTATGAACTGTAGAGGCTTGTGATAAGTGCGGATGATGGTTTCCTTTCCTATAATGTAATTCTTCCATTGACAACAGACTTGTACAATGGAATTCATTTCCTTGTCATAAGTGGGATATTTCTGGACGGTATCTGAGAGCGTCTCACTATGGTATGCTACTAGATGTCTATGTTGAGTGAGAACTGTGCCTAAATCGTAGTCATATGCATCAATCTCAATATCGAACGGTTGTTGCAGATCGAGTAAGGAGAGTACCATATCTGAGCACAAGAGATGCTTTAGATCATCAAATGCTCATTCTTGTGTCATCCCCCATGCTAAATTTTCCCTACCACTACCCTTGGTCACTTGGATGAGGGCCCATGCAATATGGGATAATCCCAACACGAACCTTCGGTAGAAGTTGGCAAGTCCCAAGAAGCTCCGAAGCTCAGTCAGTGTGGTCATGGATGACTTGGATCTTAGCTAGATCCACATGTACCCCATGCTCATCAACAATTTATCCCAAGTATTAGACCTTATTCATTCCAAAGGAGCATTTTTCCAAGTTGGCATATAACTTGTGTTGTCGCAGAGTGCTCAAAACCTGTTGAATATGTTGCATGTTCTCCTCCCAATTTTTTCTAAAGATGAGGATGTCATCCAGATATACCACCACAAAATCATTGGTGAAGAGTCTCAATACATCATCCATAAACTGCATGAAAGTTGTTGGTACATTTTTTAAGCCAAAGGGCATGACCATCCATTCGAAGAGACCTTCTTTAGATTTGAAAGTTGTCTTCCATACATCAATCGGTTCGATGGGAACCTAGCAATAGCCAAAATTTAGGTAAATATTGTTGAATACATTTTCCCCCTTAATTTGGTCAAGAAGGTCATCAATTTGGGGAATTAGGTACTGGTTCCTGACTATGATTTTGTTTAATTCTTTGTAATCAATGCAGAATCGCCAAGTCCCTTCTTTCTTCTGCACCAGTACAATCGGACTTTCATAAGGGGATAAGTTGGGTCTGATGTTCCCCTTTTGAAGAAGCCCTTGGATATGACACTTGATTTTTTCATTTTCCATCAATGAGTGATGATATACTGGTCCATTAGGTAGAGGTGCATTGGGGGTTAGATCAATTGGATGCTTGAACTAGCAGTGCATCGATACCCTGGTGGGTGAGGAGAATATGTATCTATACTCATCTATGATCCTGTCCACTTTCTTCTTCTACAAAGAGAGGCTCTGTGTAGAGGTCACAGATGTGGTGGTGACCTTCTGCTTACTGGGAGAATAGATCACAAAGAATATGAACTTCCTAGTCTGTGAAATGACCTTACTGCATTTCTTAGTAGATATTAAAGAAATAGTGGTAGGAGACGCTACCTCTGGTATCCTGTACAATTGTCTACCAAAAATAATAATAACATTGTGGGGTATAGACTCATACACAACATGTCACTTCCACAAATATGGCTATCCTAAAATAAAATCACAAACTTCAAGGGGATAAATATCTCACAATACCTCATCTTTGAAGGGCTTGATGTCGTAGGGAAGACGTCACTATTGGATGACGCTAAGATCTCTTCCTTGGTGAAGCCAACTGATGGTGTAGGTTTGCAAGTGTGGTGTCATTGGCAAGTCTAGCCACTTGAATACCTATGCTAAGATCATGTATTTCTGACTGCCACTATCGACAATGTAATGAAGCGGAGCACCCTTTACCCAAATATGTGAGTGAAAGGGTTGTTCCCCTTCATCTGGTTCTCTTGGATAGAATTTGGTGGTAGCGACAGTGGTGTTGAGTTTGGCATCAATAATACGCTTCCCTCCTTCTGTATTTGATTCAAAGTTCGAATATTCCTCTAACTCAGAACATTTCATCTCAACCACCAATGAATGCTTGGAGCGACATTATTGGATGCTGTGACAAGGGATTTTATGGTATTCACACCACTTTCACGTGTCCTGCTTCGACCTCTCATTACCCTTCTTAGGTTTCATCTTGGAATGGTTTCCCTGAGAGTGTCCATATTTTCTCTGTCCCTTGTGTTGTGGGTTGGGGCTGCCTTTTATCTGCTTCGATTTTGAGGATTTTGCAGATACAAAATATCGCCTCTTCTACTTAAATTTATGCTCGATCTTGATAGAATATCTATAAGCCACACCTAATGATGTGATGTCTAGAAACTCCATTTCTATTTGAATGTATCTATGCAAACGACCGCGGTATTTGAGCAGTAGATGTCGTTCAGAGTCTTTGATATCCAATTTGGTGTGTAGGTGATCCGGATTATTTTTGGCACGAAATGAGAGCGGAGATATAATAAAGAAATGCACAGAGATATTGCAGATATTCAATAATATAACATAAATGTATCAGAGATGCAACCATAAACACAGATATACAGTAATACACGATTTCTA
>ML790360.1:246693-257145 GCA_009831015.1 Picea engelmannii | reverse complement strand
GCTACCTAGCAAGCGAGTATCCCTATTCTGAAGGCCTGTGTGATAAACCCGCATACGATTTTGTGAAGAACCTACCACCTTGTTTGCTAAACGATCCAAATTATCCCGACATTAAAATGCCATGTGAAACCCCTGGTGACTCGTCAAACCCCCCTCCTGTTATATCTCAACCAGCAGCTCCACCATGTGATCAGTGTGGCGAATGGTTAGAAAGGTATTACCTCGATGTGCCAATGCTGCAGTCCAGAATTCATGCTCTGGAGGATCAAGTTGCAAGGCTCTCTGGTCAAAAGGGTAAAATTCCATCCACTGATAAGAAGCAACAAACAACTGGTTTGATTTTATTCAAGAACGTGGAGTCGGCAACAACATTCGTCAATTCAAAATTGGCGTAGCTAGATCAACCTCACTGGTATGATCGTCACTTGTTTATATGACAAATTCATGAACTCTGTTTACACCGTGGATTTTCTCTGTCACATAAGCATGTATTTTTGTATATAATTTGGTTTTGATAAATCTAATTTTGTTATTGTTTAAGTTTGATTGGATTTGGCTTTGATTCGATGGATCATCGGATAGATTTGATTGTTCCAATTTAGCTTCAATTAGATGCTCTGTTGATCATTGAAGTTGTTAATATTTCTAAACATAGGTTGTTTCTGGTATTCCGATTTTGAGCACAGTCAATGGCTCGATCTGCGTTGGTTATGTTCTATACGATATGATTGACAAATGGGTTAACTGTTTTCCATGTCTTTCGACCAATTCGAATACTATTCTATTAATACATAACCAGATTGCAACTGATTCGATTCACATTGTTTGACCATTTCGATTCATATATTGTTTGAATTTGATTATGCCCAGGATTACGATTTGTTTCTATAGTTAACTCAGTGAAGATTTGTGTCGATCATTGCCCAGTTTATGGATTCTGTTGATTCTATCATGCCCCTGTCTGTTGACTATGTTGTGATCAATCACGAAAATCGTTGGGTCGATATTCATTGAGTATGATTTCATTTGATTTGAAACAATTTACCTATCGTTGCGCTTAATTGGATGATATCAATCTGTTGATATGACTATAACGAGTCAATGATGGTTACAATCATTATTTTGGTCATATCTGTTAACTGTGTGACATTCAGCGAACGAAGTTTATGGCAAAGTTTGTGGATGTTGTTATGCATGTTTCGTTTTGACTATGATCGTATCAGTTTGGTATTTGATATGAATTTTATGCACAGCTATAACCAATCGATTATGATTGTGTTCGATTATAATTATATCGATTTTGGATACGATGCGATTTACTTACAATTGCATTTGGATATGAATTATTTGACCCGATTCTATGGCAATTAAAAAACAGAGCATTCTTATCCTGTTTCGATTGCATCCTTTTCGATTTGGTTTGATTTGAATGATAAATTTGCTTGAACCATTAATAATTCGATTTTCATGTTTATTAAAATAAAATAAAATTGGATTGTTTTAAAAAGATTTCATTTGATTTTTATCTGATTCTATATGCTATTTTAGACTAGCTACAAAATCAGATGATTCTGTAGCTAAGTCTGTAGGATCATTTTTTTGTGTTTTGTTACTGAAATATCTTTCTAATTGGATATTTGTGTCCTATTGCAGGTAAATTCGAATTGCAATTGAGTTTATGAGCAGTTAGGGGATGTTTCCAAGATTTCACTTGCATTTCATTTCCTAGTTTAGATGATTTTGGGGATATCTCCCAAATTATGTAAAACAATTTGATATTATCCACAAGGAAGTTTTACCTTGTGAAGAGACCTATATATACTTATGATTTTTGTAATAATCATCATCCTCATTCGTGGGAGAACAAGGATATGGATTTCTAATACAGACTGGAGCAGAATTGATGTTTTGTCACATCTTTAACTTCTCAATATATCAACATTTTGTTTCATGTTTTGTATATCACTTTGTTTATGGTTTATGACTACTTTAGCTATCTAAATCATGTGCAAATGATATAATTTTTATCATTGTTATCCATATCTTGTCTCTTCCAAATAGATAAAAGACATAACAATTGTTAATTCAGTTTGTGAATGACAGGTTTATCTTCTTCATAGATTGAATTGTCATATATAAGTTTTTGCATAACAAGTTTCCCTTATTGCAGGAATTTATAATCATAAGATTGTTATGATTTTCTTTTATGTCTTGTTTGTCCTGTAAAACACTTCAAGGAGCAGCACAACCAATCGTTTATGAAAATCTTACGGACTAACCGGTGCGAGTTTTCTCCTCCAACCAGCTTAGAAGTTATCATACACAGGACAGACTTGGAGCGTTTCCAGGTCAATTAGTTTGTTGCTTACTGTTTTCATTAAGTGGTTTAATTCAGATATAAGTTTAATTAGATTTATATTAGATTGTTTAATTTCAGTAATTATATTAGATTGTTTAATTTCAATAAATATATTAGATCGTTTAATTTCAGTTATGTTTATTTCTTTTTCATAAAATATAAAAATCAAAAAGATTCTTGGTTGTCTTAGGGCAGAGAACACATGAGTTTTTGCAGGTTTTAATTAAATCTGTAGGCTGTTTATAGTGTATATTTGTGAATAAGTAATATTTTAGCTGATAATTAGATAGTTGATTTGAGTTATTATAATAGTAATTAGTAGATTGTATATAATAGTTAGAATAGTTTATTTCTAGTTTTATTTAGTTAGTTTTAATTAGTTTAGTTTCTTTTATTTAGTTTTAGTTAGATTACTTAGCTCAGATCAATTCTCTCTTTGGTTTTCTTAAAATACCTTAGAGCGTCCAACGGAGCCGTTAAACTCGTCAGGGTGGTCCATTCCAAACGGATTGGGTTATTTAGACAACCCCGGACCGGTTCCACTCTCCCAGTTGACGGACGGTCAATTTCGCCCGTCAACAGATACCTATTGAACAAGCCAATGTTGGGGGGATGAATATGTAGGTGGCTACTATTGTTCCAAGAATACAACTTTGAGGTGATTGTGAAACTAGGAAATCTTAACTCGAGAGCGGACCATTTTTCAAGCAGAATGTTAGGAGAGAAGATGCACGGAACTTGGATGACAGTTTGTCAGACACAAATTTATTTTCAATTCATATGGTGGAGGAATATTTTGCAGATATAGTTCAGTCTTTTAGCACAGGAGTAGCTCCATCAAAATTTACAGTAGCACAAAAGAAGTAACATGTAGTGAAGAAAGAAAACTACCAGTTGATAGAAGGCAACTTATACAATCTAGGCCCAGACAATATTCTGTGACGTTGTATATTGGAGCATGAAAGAAATATGGTATTGTGAGATGTGCATGAAGGGGTTGCAGGAGGTCACTACGTAGGAAAAAAAACATCCCAAAATATTTTTCACGTAGGCTTATGGTGGTCCACGCTACATAAAGATGGTAAATTATTTTTCTAGAGTTTCTACATCTATGAGAGACTTGGGAAGCCTTCTAGGAGAGACAAAATGTCCTTGGTTACAAAAGTGAATTTACAAGCATTTGAAAAATGGGAAGTGGACTTTGTTGGGCCAATTAATCCACCATATAGGAGATCAACAGTGAGGTACAATATTACTGTGACAGACCAATTAACCAGATGGGTATAGGAAGATCCAGTTAGAGACTACATCTCAGATACAACAACATGATTTTTGTTCGAGAATGTAGTCATATGGTTTGGATGTCCTAGGATAATTATAAGAGATCGGGGAACTCATTTTCTAAATATGAAGATTACAACATTAACCGAGTAGTTTCATATCCACCATCAGAAGAGTACACCATACCATCCCTAGGAAAATGGTACGGTCAAAGCCTTCAATAAGATTTTGGAACATGCACTGATAAGTGTTTGCAACGTAAGTCGTGATGACTGGGACTTGAAGATTCCAACAGTTTTATGGGCATACAGGACCTGTTAAGTAGCTAGAGAGGTAGAGGGGGGCAGAGGGACCATAGCGATAATAGTGGAGGCCATTCAATGTAAGGTGGAATAGGTCCACTATAGTATTAAATAAGTCCCACTATGATAGTTAGATATAATAAATGTAAGAGGACTTACTAGAAGGTTATACGTATAGAAGGGTCCTCCTCTATAATTTTCTTAGGTGGTTGGTAGCACTATATAAAGGGGTTCAAGCAATGTAATGGGATATGAAGAGAATTATTGTATTTGGAGTTGAAGCTCATTAGGAGGAAGTCCCCTCGAAGAGGCAAGTGAACAGGAGAGGATCCCTTCCTGTTAGGTAAATAGAGAGGTAGTGGGAGGGCCCAGAGTTCCCATAATAATATAGTGGACGTAGGCAAGTATTTGGTTTTTAATAAGTGGTATCAGATCACTTTCTTTGGAAGGAAGTGTGGGCAAATATTTTTATTTTTTGTAGATTTTTTTTTTTGGAAAAAAAAAGAGGGTCGTGAAATTACGAACAATTTATGTAAGTTTTGGTGCAAACTTTGAAAGAAATGGTTTTATATCTTATTTCCTCTCATAAAAACACCCAAGTTAAAAAAACAAATCATCTGAAACAGAGTTTGGTAAGTCAAGTTATTTGCATTTTAAAATATGCAATTTTCAGGGTTTTTTTCACGTGGATGGTCACATGACTTTTATGATTTCTGTAGCATATGAGGTTGATTTTTCAAAAAACGTTGCAGATATGAGTTACCCTACAAATTTCACCCAATTTCAAAAAACAAATCATCCAAATCGGAGCTCTAGAAGTGAATATATCGCTGATTTAAAATCAGCTATTTGTTTTGGGTTTTTCGTGACGGCGACAAGACTGGAGAGTTCATAAATTTTCATAGGGTGCTCAGATTGTTACCATATCAATGCCATTGAATAAATTATTTTAAGAGATTTATTTTGGTATATTTTAGGTGGTGTTTCCAATGGTTATTTCCTCTCAAAGCCTCGAAGAAATTCTATAAATGATTGAAGCATTCAAAGCCCAATTGTATGACACATTACATGGCACATTGCATGACAAATTGCATGACCTTGCAGATGGACTCAATGATAGTTTTCCTACTATTCAAGATTCATTGGATAGCATCCAGGAGATATTTCTTATGGAAGACATCAGAGATTAATATAATCAAGAAAGATATGCTTGGTATGATTTTGAGGCCGATTGTGATGATTGGTATATGGATAGTTGTCATTTATAGAATGACAACCACTTCTGTATTTTATTTGATGACTCTACTCCACCTTCTATAGAGCACATAAATGTGACACATCATAAGCTAGTTATGATTACCAGTGTCCAGCCTACATATTCTACAATGGTATTTTTCCTTCCAGATTCAGTTTTGACCCTTTGCCACTATGTGGGTGGATATTCTTACTTAGATCCACATGATAGGTGTCAGTATTGGGAGCATCATTTTAAGTTGGTTATTGGGTGTTAATATCTTTCATGTGGAGTTCACATGAGAAATTGGACATGGGACCCTGGTTTACAATGGATTTTGAACTAATTTAGCATGGTGGCTTCCATTTCTCAATGGGACCCTGGTTCTCTAGTCTACTTCAACACTATGGTCCACACTTATCCATGGGAACCCGGTTCTCTAGTATACTTCGGCACTATGTTCCACACTCATCCATGATACCCTGGTATATGTTTGTACATTAAGCATTGAGGACAACGCTTTCATAAGGGGGATGGAATGTTAGGTAGCTAGAGAGGTAGTGGGGGGGGGGGCAGAGGGCCCATAATGATAATAATGGAGGCCATTCAATGTAAGGTGGACTAGGTCCACTATATTATTAAATAAGGCACACTATGATAGTTAGATATAATAAATGGGTAGTTAGATATAATAAATGTAAAAGTACTTCTTAGAAGGTTCTACTTCTAGAAGATTCCTCCTCTGGAATGTTCTTAGAGGATGGTAGCACTATATAAAGGGGTTCAAGCAATATAATGTGACATGAAGAGAAGTATTATATTTGGAGTGGTGACTCAATAGGAGGAAGCCCTCTCGAAGAGGCAAGTGAACAGGAGAGGATCCCTTCAATAATAGAATCCATTGTATGGTGTTTCCCTACACTAAGGGTTTGATAGTAATAAAATAATTTTTTCATATTGTTCTTCTATATCTATTGTGTTGTTTTTGTATTCAGATATATTTGGATATATTGATATATTTATGTATTCAGAACTGTTCAGGTACTTAACACTTCCATAATAGGATCCATTGTATGGTGTTGACCTACCTCAAGGGTTTTGATATAATAAAGTGGTGGTTTTCTTTATTGTTCTTGTATATCTATTGTGGTGCTTTTTTATTCAGACTTTGGTACTTAACAAGTGGTATCAAAGCACTTTCCTTGGCAAGAAGTGTGGGCATTTATATTTTATTTTTGCAAATTTTCCAGAGAAGAAAAGAAAAAAAAAAAGAGGCTCGTGACATTCCTGATGATTTATGTAGGTTTTGGTGAAAAAAATTCAAAATCTAGTTGTATATATGAGTTCCTATCATAAAAACACCTAATTTAATAAAACAAAATCGTCTAAAATAAAGTTCAGGAAGTCAAGTTATTTGCATTTTAAAATCTGTAATTTTCAGAGTTTTTTTTCGTGGATGGATGCGTGATTTTTCTGATTTTTGTAGAAGCTGGGGCTGAATTCTCCAAAACAAATTGCAAATCTGAGTCACTCTCACGATTTCACCCAATTTCAAAAAACAATAGTCTCAATCAGAGCTTTGTAAGTGAAGATATCGCTAATTTAAAATCAATGATTTTGGGGGGTTTTCGTGATGGCAGCGGGACTGTAGAGTTCATAACTTTTCATAGGGTGCTTAGATTGCTACCATATCGGTGCCATTGGATAAATCATTTTAAGATATTTCTTTTGATATATTGTATGTTATTTTTCCAATGGATATTGGATTTCAACTCCTCATGGGAATTCTACAGAAGATTGAATCCATTGAGAAACATTTTCATGAGGGGCAACGAAATATTAGTGCTAATTGTCAAAAAGTTCAAAGGTCCTTAGCTAGCATACATGAGAGATATCTTATGACGAACATCAGGGATGCATATAATCAAAGTTCTATGCTTGGTATAATTTTGAGGCCGATTGTGATGATTGGTATATGGATAGCTGTCATTTCTAGGATGACCACCACTTTCATATTGTATTTGATGACTCTACTTCACCTTATGTAGAGCACATTATGGAGAGAAGTCTAGAGCCTTCTATGAACACTATTTTTCAGTTTTCTCAAGTACTAGTGTGTTATTCCAATAATTTTTTGTATATGGAGGGATATACATATTTGGATCCCCATGATCAATGAAGATCTTTGGAGCATCATTTTCAGTTGGTTCTTGAGTTCAGATATCTTCTGCGTGGAATTCACATGAGCACTTGGACATGGGACCCTGGTTTACAATGAAAGTTAAACTACTTTAGCATTCTGGTTTTCATTTTTCCATGGGACCTTGGTTCTCTAGTCTACATCAGGGCTATGGTCCACACTTATCCATGGCACCCTGGTTCTCTAGTCTACTTTAGCACTATGGTCCACACTTATCCATGGGACCCTGGTATATGGTTATACATCAAGCATTGAGAACAATGATTTCATAAGGGGGATGGAATGTTAGGTAGCTACAAAGGTAGTGGGGGGGGCAGAGGGCCCATGGTGATAATAGTGGAGGCCATTCAATGTAAGGTGGAATAGGTCCACTATAGTATTAAATAAGGCTCACTATGGTAGTTAGATATAATAAATGTAAGAGGACTTACTAGAAGGTTATACTTCTAGAAGGTTCCTCCTCTAGAATGTTCTTAGGTGGTTGGTAGCACTATATAAAGGGGTTCAAACAATGTAATGGGATATGAAGAGAATTATTGTATTTGGAGCTGAATCTCATTGGAAGAAAACCCCTTCAAAGAGGAAAGTGAATAAGAGAGGATCCCTTCCATAATAGAATCCATTATATGGTGTTGCCCTACCTCAAGGATTTTGATATAATAAAGTGGTGGTTTTATATATTTGTATTGTATATCTACTGTGGTGATTTTTTATTCGGTATTTGGTACTTAACAAGTGGTAGCAGAGTATTTTCCTTGGAAAAAAGTGTGGGCATTTTGTTTTAATGTTTGCAGATTTTTTCGGAAAAGAAAAAAAAAAAAAAAGAGGGTCGTGACATTCCATATGATTTCTGTAGGATTTGGTGAAAAATATGAAAAATTTAGTTGTATATCGGAGTTCCTCTCAGAAAAACACCCAAGTTAAAAAAACAAATCGTCTAAAACAGAGTTTGGGAAGTTAAGTTATTTGCATTTTAAAATCTATAATTTTCAGGGTTTTTTTCTACGGACGACTGCATGGTTTTTCTGATTTCGGTAGCAGATGGGACTGAATTTTCCAAAACAAAATTACAAATATGAGTTCCTCTCAAAATTTCACCCAATTTAAAAAAACAAATCATCTCAATCGAAGCTCTGGAAGTGAAGATATTGTTAATTTAAAATCAGTGATTTTAAGGGTTTTTCGTAATGGCAGCGGGACTACAAAGTTCATAACTTTTCATAGGGTGCTCAGATTGCTACCAGATTAGTTTCATTGGTTAAATCATGTTAATAACTTTATTTTGATATATTATATGTTATGTTTCCAATGGATATTGGATTTCAACTCCTCATGGGAATTCTATAGAATATTGAAGCCATTAAGCAACATCTTCACAAGTGGCAACGAATTATTAGTGCTAATTGTCAAAATGTTCAAAGGTCCTTGGCTAGCATACAAGAGAGATATCATATGAAAAACATCAGGGATGCATATAATCAAGAATTCTATGGTTGGTATGACTTTGAGGCCGATTGTGATGATTGATATATGGATAGTTGTCATTTATGGGATGACAACCACTTTCATATTTTATTTGATGACTCTACTTCACCTTATGTAGAGCACATTATGGAGAGAAGTCAAGAGCCTTCTATGAACACTGTTTTTCAGTATTCTCAAGTATTAGTGTATTATTCAAATAATTTTTTGTATATGGAGGGATCTACATATTTGGATCCCCATGATCAATGTAGATCTTTGGAGCATCATTTTCACTTGGTTCTTGAATTCAGATATCTTCCTCATGGAGTTCACATGTGCACTTGGAAATGGAACCACAGTTTACAATGGAAGTTGGACTATTTCAACATCTTGGTTTTCATTTTTCCATGGGACCTTGTTTCTCTAGTCTATTTCAGCACTATGGTCCACACTTATCCATGAGACCCTGGTATATGGTTGTACATCAAGCATTGAGGACAACTCTTTCATAAGGGGGATGGAATGTTAGGTAGCTACAGAGGTAGTGGGGGGCAGAGGGCCCATAGTAATAATAGTGGAGACCATTCAATGTAAGGTGGACTATGTCCACTATAATATTAAATATGGCCCACTATGGTAGTTAGATATAATAAATGTAATATGACTTACTATAAGGTTATACTTCTAGAAGGTTCCTCCTCTAGAATGTTCTTAGGTGGTTGGTAGCACTATATAAAGGGGTTCAAGAAATGTAATGGAATATGAAGAAAATTATTCTATTTGGAGCTGAAGCTCATTAGAAGAAAGCCCCCTTGAAGAGGCAAGTGAATAGGAGTTGATCCCTTCCATAATAGGATCCATTGTATGGTGTTTCCCTACCTCAAGGGTTTCGATATAATAAAGTGGCGGTTTTCTATATTGTTCTTGTATATCTATTGTGATGATTTTGTATCCAGTTTTTGGTACTTAACAGGACCATGGGAAAGAAAGTGATGGGACATACTCCATTTTGATTGAGATATGGACAAGAAATGGTTATGCCGATGGAGTTTATTGTACCAAGTTTACGCATTGTTGTTGTTAGCACTAGAAGTCACCTCCGAACTGCATCGAAGGTAATCCCAGTACCCATCAGTTTATATGTCACAATGAATAAATTTAAAGGGGGTCGAATGGGTGTAGACTCAAGATAATATCATTCTAACTCAGAAAACTAGACCAGCATTCACAAGAAGGTGAGGTCTTGATTAACTTCAGTCAGTAAGTTGTAGTAAGGGTGAGTAGGAGGAAAAAATATAGATAAGAATATAGAGGTATGCTATGGACATCCGATCTTCCAGTAGACTAAGGAGGAACAACTCAGAAAACAAGATCCTCTTGGATTCAAAGTTTGAGAAAAGTCTGGAGAACATTACAACAGAATTGCAATCAAACCTACATTATTGTTGACTAAGGTTGGTTAATGTCATTGATGTCAACTCTTGAAGAAATCCATGTAGCACAAAGGTTGGGTAATGGACCCAAGATTGTTTGATGTAAAGATGATTGTTTATTGTCTTGTCATGGTTGATAATAAGTAGAAATGGATGAACTCCAAAGTGGTCCCCTTATG
>ML790360.1:185743-223815 GCA_009831015.1 Picea engelmannii | reverse complement strand
AGTTATGTTGAGCAATATGCTTTGGATACTGATTTTAAAGAAGTATATGAAACTTTGTGTCATTCTAACCATGTTGAGGAATTGGATTACCATGTGCATGATAATCTTTTGTATCATCTTGGCAAGTTATGTATTCCACAGGGAGAAATAATCAACATTATAAGAGAAGCGCATTCTTCTCTTATTGCTGGTCATTTTGGTGTAGGCAAGATAGTGGCTAATTTGCAAAGACACTGCTACTGGCCTAAAATGAATGAAAGTGTTTCAAGATATGTTCGAGGATGTTCATTATGTGCCACAAGTAAACATAGCAATCGAAAGTTGGGTTTGTATAATCCACTTCCGGTTCCTTCTCGTCCTTGGGAAAGCATTTCCATGGATTTTGTAGGAGGTTTACCTATGTCTAGACAAAATCATGATTATCTTTATGTTGTGGTTGATCGATTTAGAAAAATGTGTATTTTGATGCCTTGTACAAAGAAGGTTACAGCTGAACAGATGGCACAAATATTCTTTCAAAATGTTTGGGTGCATTTTGGATTGCCTAAATCCATTATTTCTGATCGGGATTCTCGATTTGTTGGAAGTTTTTGGTCGAGTTTATGGGCACTCATGGACACCAAACTTCAAAAGAGCACAGCTTTTCATCCGCAAACAGATGGTCAGACAGAAGTGGTAAATTGAATAGTGGTGCATCTTCTTCGTGCTTATTGCAGTAAGCATCCTAAACTTTGGGATGAGCATTTACACTACATTCAACATGATTACAATCGAGCTAAGCACTCTTCAACTCAAGCGTCGCCATTTGAAGCATGTTTTGGCTATTTGAAAAAATCTCCTTTAGATTTTATCTTTGGGAAGGATATTGCTATCAATGGTCAATATGACATCAATAGGGCAGAAAAGTTCAGTGAACAAATTCAGTCGATACATCAAATGGTGCAAGAGCAGTTGGAAAAGAGTCAAGCCAAGTACAAGATGAGACATGACAAGCATCATGTTGATCACAGTTTCCAAGTTGGAGATGATGTTTGGCTTTACATCAGTAAGGAGAGGCTTAAAGGAGAAGGTAAAAAATTGAAACCAATTCGATATGGTCCTTTCAATATTATCGACAAGATTGGTAACAATGCCTTTCATTTAGATTTGCCTCCTTATATGCAAATGTATGCAGTTGTTAATGTTGAGAATTTGAAATTGTATGAGCCTTAGTTGATTGATGATCAAGGAGACCATATTCAGATTCCTTCTATAGATGATTTTTCCCCATAATATCTTACAGAACTGCATGAAGACACCATCCTTGACAGGAGAATGCGAACTTCAAAACGAGGAAATGTGGAGTATCTTCGAGTTGGTCTTAAAGGTACAAATCCAAGAAAATCCAAGTGGATTGAAGTTGGAAGAGTGAGGGAACTATACCCTCATCTTCAAATAGACTGAAACTAGTCTTTTGGAGGTCCAAAATCTTTCCAATGGGGAGGTGTGATCAGGGGATCAAATTTTGCTCAAAAATTCAAAGTGCTCGAAATCACTTCAAATCAAATGAGAGCGTAGGCCTCATTGTTGTGAACCCAACGCAACTCGTTTGGGTTCAAACAGACATCAAGAGCGAGAGATATCGCGTTCTGTTCAAAATGGCAAATAGGCAAAAAAAGGGATGTTGATTGTGTAGTCCGTACAGATGATGACATGGCAGGTTGTACGACAGGTGCCAAACAGTTATTGGATAGTTGGCATGTGACATGGTTTGTTGGTAGTGAAGGGGATGGTGACACGTGGCCCAATCAATGGCCGCCACGTGTCACCTGTTTGTTGGTTAAAATCTTTGCACTTGGCAGGAGTCGACCCCGTGACCTCCGGGGCAGGTTAAAGCTTTGGGAAAGGTCGCCCAATCGGCACGCCTGCACATGTTACTTGATATATATATGTGTTTCATTGTATTTAACATCGTATAAATATGTTTTGGGGCATGAACCGGGTCGAGGCTAAGCCCCGGCCCGTGGTTACATATTGTATTGCATACGACCGATGCTACGGTGGTTAGACCCACCGTAACATATGTTATAACCGTTTGAATATGCGTGGTTTGATATGACATGTGACCAATGTATATGCGCGTGGGTTTAAACCTTACGGTTATATCAACAGTTTTAAACTTAAGCCTTGTTGTGTTATAGCACACGGTCATGTGATGACCATGTGCCCACGGGCCTTGGTAGTTAAGGCTGGCACGTAATCGTTCGACAATTTGGACCAGTTGTGCAGTTGCACCCGGTGCCAAGTTTTTACGCTAGGTTGAGCCAAGGGAGGTGTGTTTTGTAGATGCAGAGACAACAAGCTTGAAGGAGAGACTTCCAGGAAGCCTATCTACTTCAATTTTTGGCCAAACGAAGTGTCGAAAAATCCTAGCTAGGGGTTTTTGAACGTTTCTAAGCCATTGGAGCAGTCTATTTGGAATTTTGAGCATTGTAAAGCACATTTTTGAGCACTTTGAGCAAATAATACAAATGATCCATTGGAAGCTAGACCAGGAGATGTAGCCCAAGAGAGGGGTGAACTCCTTTATCATTTGCTATGTTATGTGTTTTTTGTTTATTGATTATGTTGTTGTTTATATGCATCTGGAATGAGTAAATCCTATTAAAGTTGTGTTGCAAAGTTGATCCATTTTCATTTTAACACATAAATTTAACTTGCAAATATTTTCAACAATACAAGTCTTCTTCATTTTTAGATCAGGAACTCTGGGAGATAGTTCTGTGTGCCTTAAAAAATTCTGAAGGCCAAAAATTTGGGTAGCACCTAGTGGTCTAGCATTTGGTCATGGATCGTGAACGCATGGGTTAGGGACTAATAAAGAGGGGGCTATCATTCGAAATTCACAGAGCCGAACAGAGCTCAGAAAATTCATGGAATCAAAACGTTTTCTTATTCACGTTGGTTTATGAATGTTGTAGTTTTATTAAGGGGTTAAGGCCTGACAAACTTCGGTTGACTGGATGTTGTGTGTGTAGATTTCAATGAGTGTCAGGACAGTCATGAATCTGTGTCGAGTATAGAAATGGAAGAGGTGTTGATTGCCTCCAATTCATAGAACAAAAGAGAAGGAAGGGATGTCAACTTGGGAGTCGAAGGATCGAACTCCAATGGGCATGGAAAAGAGATGGATAAGGAAGGACATATGATGAAAATCATCGAAAGATTGCAGAGAGAATCCCAGGATCACCGATCCGATAGCTGAAAACTCATGAGGATCAGGGATCGGCAGGGTGAATTCAACTTAAAGATGTTGAAGAACCTGGAAAGAATAGAAAGGAAATTGGAAAAGGAGAGTGGCACAAGAAAAACGGGGAGTCGCAGGACCCCTGAGAGAAAAATAAGATCGAGGAGTGGTAGCAGACATCGTCGTCACTCCCCAAAGAATTCCAATAAGGAAGCACACAATAGTTCAAGCCCATCCCCTACCAGAAAAAACTGAGGATCTGGAGTGGATGAATTGAAGGGGGAGATGAACAAGATTAAGCCTCCTACGTTTGATGGAGAACATAAGAAGGAGGAAGATGCCGAAAAATGGTTGCTTGGCATGAGGAAATATTTCCAACTGCAGAATTATTCCTCTCAGGCAGAAGGAAGAATTGAGATGTATCAACTAAAAGGAAAAGCATCCATGTGGTGGGATCATCTTGTGCAGGTGCAACACATTAGAGAGAAAGATATCACATGGAAGGAATTCAAGAGGTATTTTGAGAGGAAATAGCTGACTAAAAGATACTATGACATAAATATGAAGGAGTTCTTCGAACTCAAGCTGGGCAGCATGACCATTGATGAATACGAATGAAGGTTTTTGGAATTACTGAAGTATGTTCCATTCATCAAAGATGAGGCTATCAAGATTCAGAGGTATATAAGTGGACTGCCACCTCCCATTGGTGACAAGATTCAGTATGATGATCCTAAGACTATGGAAGAAACAATAAGAAGAGTGAAATGCTTATATGAACAACAAAGAGAAAAGCCTACATTTCAGAAGGCTTGGGATGACCAGAAGAAGTTTAAGAAAGAACAAAGGCAAAAGGGAAACAAACCTCCCTTTTTCAGAAATAGTCCTCAAGGACATCCATCGTTTAGAGAGCCAAGAATGGTTGAAGTGGGAGAACAAAGGCAGAGACAAACGCCCATTGAGTGTTGGGGTTGTAAAGAGAACCACAAGTACAGAGATTATCCCCATAAAAATGGCAAAGCAAGATCTTTCCATAATGTTCAACAAGTTGAAACAGTGGAGGACATGGGCAGTAGAATGCCAAGTGTTAGGACCACACAATGTACCTTTTTGACTATACTTTTTGCCACTATTATACTCTTGATCACCTGAATTTAGACTCATACTATCACTTTATCTGATCATCCCAAAGGTATACAACGTCCCTTCTCATTACTATACGTTTAAACTGTTTTGCATAATATTTTACATCACTCTCGTACTTGACCATTGATTAGAAATGCATAAGTGTTCAAAACTACAGATTAGCATTTGAGGTCTGTTGTTGAAACACAAAACTGTCACACAGTCCAAGGTCGCTATTGTTGAAACATGGAACTGATGCTGAAACACAGAGTTGTTGTACAATCCGAGGTCGCAGATGCTGAAACACAGAGCTGTTACACAGTCCGGAGTCGCAGATGATGAAACACAGAGCTGTTATACAGTCCGGAGTCGTAGATGCTGAAACACAGAGCTGTTACACAGTCCAGAGCTGCAGATGCTGAAACACAGAGGAAACCGCCAGGACCGACGATGCTGAAACACAAAGGAATTCGTTACAGTCAGCGGTCAACAAAGCACCAACCGTCGCTCCTACATAAGAATGTCGACACAGTCAAGAGCACAATTCACGTGGCTGAAACAGCCCGCGAATTGCGATGCTGAAACAACATCAGCAGCAATGAAAAGAAGTTGTTACACCAGTCGTAACAGCAATACCTCATTCAGCTCCTATAATAGCATTATGTTGTGCGAGACTAGAACATCCTATTTTGTTTTAGAAAGTAGATCTGACTAAAGATAGGACTCAGATACACATTGTAATTTTTGATCAATTGTATCGAAGGGGTTCCCTCTTTAAATAAGAGGAAATCATCATTCAAGGGATCCAAGTTTTTATGTATTGAAAAGCTTCAGAGAGAGGGACGTACTTCATTTTTCAGACTGTAATATGATATTTTGATAGATGAATAAAAGACTGCTTGTAGTATCCTTCTCTAACTTTCTCGTTTCAGGGGAATCTTGTGAGAAGGGAGGGCCCACCTTCTTCACAATATTCACTCGTTAGTTTTAGAAGTGTGTTAGTACAATTTTTGTTTATGCTTTGATTAATTTTTGTTTGCTAAAACACTACTTTTAATGAATTCCGCTTTGCTGAAACACTACTGAACTCTATCTTAGTTTAATGAATGAAATTCGTAATTCTTTTTATTAGCAATCTTGTGTGATGATTTTATGTGCTAGCCAGAGATTGGGTTAAGGGTTCCTGCTCAGAAAGGAAGGAATCAAAACATCATGTTCTCTGTAGATTTTAATTACTTCTGCAAATGTGCTAGCCAGAGATTGGGTTAAGGGTTCCTGCTCAGAAAGGAAGGAATCAAAACATCCTGTTCTCTGTAGATTTTAATTACTTCTGCAATTGTGTTAGCCAAAGATTGGGTTAAGGGTTCCTGCTCAGAAAGGAAGGAATCAAAACATCTTATTCTCTGTAGATTTCAATTACTTCTGCAAGTGTGCTAGCCAGAGATTGGGTTAAGGGTTCCTGCTCAGAAAGGAAGGAATCAGAACATCCCGTTCTCTATAGACTTCCATTATTTCTGCAAGAGTGCTAGCCAGAGATTGGGTTAAGGGTTCCTGCTCAAAAAGGAAGGAATCAGAACATCCTATTCTCTGTAGATCTCAATTATTTTTCACAAGTGTGCTAATTAGAAATAGGGCTAAAAGTTCCTGCTTAGAAAGGAAAGAATTAGATGGCCTTGTTCTCTGCTAGATAGAGTTAATTTCCTCTGCATTACTGTTTTCACGAAAGAGTGTTAATCAGAATTAAAGTACTGAAGTCTCTGTTGAGAGTAAGGGTCATGTTCTCTGGTTGCAGAATAGTTGTTCTTTCCTATTGCAAGTGTTATTTTAATGTAATCCAGGATTCTTTAGATTAATCCTTAAGATCTTCAATAGGTAAGTTGTTTTCCTATGATTTAAATCAGAACTTTAGTTCATTCAAGGCAAGTGTGATTAGTATAGTTTCTTTTACTACAACTTTAAGTTGCTTTTGGAATTGAGCATTTATAGTGCGTGGCTATCTTTGAAATAACAGACTTCCCTGGGTTGACAATTTATGTATCACTTGGTTGTTTGAATTAATTGAGAAATTATAGTGACCAACACCAAGGATCTATGTGTCCCTGGACAACAAGCAAGATGAATTTCAAGCGCACATGATTGAAGTGGAAGGTATGATTAACAACCAACCATTTATTATTTTAATTGATTCAGGGGCTAGCCATAGTTATGTAGACCCTAGAGTGGTGGAAAGTTTTCATTTGATAAGAAGAAAACATGAAAAGTCTTGGTTAGTGTAGTTGGCTACAAGAACCAAGAGGAAATTCATTGAGTTGGTTAAGTCTTGTCCGGTGGACATGAAGGGATTGAGCACGAAGGCTGAATTGAATATTTTTTCATTAGGCTCTTATGACTGTTTAATTGGGATGGACTGGTTGGACCAGCACCATGCCCTCCTGGATTTTCGTAACAAGGAATTTACATGATTGGATGAGGAGGGGATTTGGAAAACAGTCCAAGGAATTCCCAGAGCTATGGTTGTTAAAGAAATCTCAGCAATGCAGCTAAAGAAGTGCTACAGAAAAGGTTGTCAATTATTTGCAACCCATGTGGGGGAAACACCTAAGGATAAGGTGTCAAGTATTGAGGATCATGAGGTACTTAAAGAGTTTGAAGATGTATTCCAGGAAGTACCCGGACTACCTCTGAAAAGGGATATTGATTTCTCTATGAATTTGATGCCTGGAGCAGCTCTAGTGTCGAAAGATCCTTATAGAATGAGTACGCCAGAGATGAAAGAGTTGCAATTGCAGCTTGAAGAGCTTCTAAAGAATGGGTACATTCACCCAAGCATGTCACCTTGGGGTGCCCCAATCCTGTTCGTGAAGAAGAAGGACGGGATGTTGAGGCTATACATTGATTTCAGAAAGTTGAACAAGGTAACTGTCAAGAACAAGTATCCTCTGCCGAGGATCGACGATCTTTTCGATCAGTTGAAAGGTGTGAAAATATTTTTGAAGATAGATCTCAAATCAGGATATCACCAGGTAAGAATAAAGGATGAAGAAATCAGCAAGACTGCCTTAGAACAAGGTATGGTCATTATGAGTTCACAGTGGTACCGTTTGGGCTGTCGAACGCACCTGTTGTTTTTATGTGCTTCATGAATGGTGTATTCAAGGAATATCTAGACAAGTTTGTCATAGTCTTCCTGGATGACATTTTGGTGTATTCCAAGTTAGAGGAAGAGCATGAAAAACACCTAAGGATGGTACTGCAAGTGTTGAGAGAACACTAGTTGTATGCCAAGTTGAGCAAATGCTCATTTTATCAAAGGCAGATCCATTACTTGGGACACATTATTTAAGAAGAAGGGATCATCGTGGATCCTGAAAAGGTTGAGGCCATCAAAGAATGATCAGCGCCAAGGAATGTGGTAGAAGTTAGATCCTTTATGGGTCTAGCGGGCTATTATAGAAGGTTTATCACAGGATTCTCAAAGATAGCTCACCCTATCACTTCCTTGCAAAGGAAGGGGAAAAAGTTTCAGTGGACTGATGAGTGTGAGAAAAGTTTCCAGCGATTGAAGAAACTGTTAACCAGCGCTCCAATATTGAGGATTGCAGATCCAAATGTGGATTTCATGGTGTGCACAAATGCGTGTAAAGAAGGGTTAGGAGGAGTTCTCAGTCATAATGGATTTGTAATCCGTTATGAGTCCAGGAAGCTGAAAGAGAACGAAAATAATTATGCCACTCATGATTTGGAGTTGGCAGAAATCGTTCACGCTCTGAGGAAATGGAGACATTACCTCATGGGAAGGAGATTTGAATTGAGAACAGACCATAACGGTTTGAAATATTTGTTTGATCAACCAACCTTAAACGCTAGACAAAGTAGGTGGTTGGAATTTCTGTGTGAATACGACTTTGAGATCAAGCATATCAAAGGAAAGGAGAATAAAGTGGTTGATGCACTCAGTAGGAGGGTGCATGAAATACATGCTACAACCATTAGCATGTGTCAGACTGATATTAAAAGCAGAATTCTGGAGGCTGCAAATGTAGATCTGCAGTACAAAGAATTGGTAGCCAAGTTACAACAGGGTAAGATGCCATAGAAGATGGAAATTTATAAATTGGAAACAGATGGAATACTATTGTACAAGAACATAATTTGTGTACCCAATGTCCAGTGCTTGAAACAGATGATTTTGTAGGAGATGCATAATGTGCCTTATGTAGGGCACCCTAGATATTAGAAAACAGTAGCAGTGGTCAAGAACCATTACTTTTGG
Source organism: Picea engelmannii (assembly GCA_009831015.1). NCBI lineage: Eukaryota > Viridiplantae > Streptophyta > Pinopsida > Pinales > Pinaceae > Picea > Picea engelmannii. Next base: position 215,191 of record ML790360.1, on the reverse strand, counting down.
CCGGGTATGAAGAGAGAGATCATTGAATACATCACCAGATGTATGGAGTGCCATAAAGTTAAAGGTGAGCATAGGCACCCAGCAGGGTTGCTGCAACCTTTACCCATTCCTGAGTGGAAGTGGGAAGTAGTAATAATGGATTTTATTACAGGATTTCCTAGAACAACCAAGATGCATGATTCGATCATGGTAGTGGTGGACAAGCTTACAAAAGCTTCCCATTTTATTCCACTGAAAACTACTCACAAGGTAGCAGATGTTGCTGATATTTTCCTAAAGGAAGTGGCACGATTGCACGGAATTCCTAAAACGATTGTGTTTGACAGAGACCTGAAATTCACCTCGAATTTCTGGAAAGGAATGTTCAAAGGATTCAGAATGAATATAAACTTTAGTACATCTTATCATCCTGAGTCTGATGGATAGATAGAGAGGGTGAAAAGAGTAATAGAAGACATACTGAGAATGTATGTGATGGAAAAACCATCAAGATGGGAAGACTACCTACACTTGGTAGAATTCACCTACAACAATGGATATCATGCATCATTGAAGATGAGCCCATTTGAAGCACTTTATGGAAGAAAGTGCAATACTCCAGTGAGCTGGGATAATCCAGTTGATAGAGCAGTAGCTGGGCCAGAGTTGCTCAAGGAGATGGAGGACCAAATGATAAAAATTAAACAGAATTTGAAATTTGCCCAGGACAGGCAGAAAAGTTATGTTGATAAGAACAGAACCCACGGAGAGTTCAAAGTGGGTGATCATGTTTTCCTGAAAGTGAAAGCTAACAGGAGTTCCCTGAAGCTGGGAAGTTGCGCCAAGTTGGCAGCCAGATTTTGTGGGCCATTTGAAATCCTGGAAAGGATTGGGCCAATTGCATATATGATTGCATTAACTACATCTATGACTGTACATAATGTGTTTCACATTTCATTTCTTAAGAAATACATACCAGATGCTAATCATGTTATCGATTGGAATGTGATTCAGGTGGAACAAGAAGGTGTCCTGCAAGTGCATCCTGTGCGCATATTGGACAAGAAAAACAAACAGCTCTGGAATCGAGATATAGGGCTTGTAAAGGTCCAGTGGACCTGGTACGGTCCCGAGGACGTGACATGGGATGCGGGCAGAGTACCTACATCTTTTTGGAAATTTTGAAAAGATTGCAGATGGAGTGTAAAGTTGCACTAAGGACAGTGCAAAAAATAAGGGGACGGGATTGTAATGTCCCCAAGGCCGAGCCTTGTTGTAAATCATGTGTATGAAGTATAGAGCTTTCACTATGAATTGTAATTATGTTCTATAGGCTGGTGAGCCAAGTTAATATAAGCTGGTGGGATTATGTGTTATTAGGCCAGAGAGCCTAAGTGTTAAGGTCAAGAGCTTGCTTTTGTATATGTAATCATGTAGAACATTAATAAGAATATAAACACTGTTGAGTGCAGACCGACCACGATGAATGAGTGATGGGGGAATAAGCTTCCATTGAGTGGGTAAGGGATTAGGGGCTAGAAGGTTGGGAAGAGGGGCTAAGTGCTAAGCCTAAGGGCTTAAGTCCTTGAGAATAATATTTTAATATTATTCCAAAAGCCATGTGAAATGTGATGTTTTATCCTAATTTCTTTGGAAGGACGAGTGACTTTCAAATGGGAAGGAACAAGCTTCATGGGTGACAAGTGTCAACCCAAGTGCATGTAGTTAAAACCCAGGAAGTGAGCCGTGTTGGGGGTTCCTCCTCCATTCGACCGTCGATTGTCTAAACCATGAATCTCGTGGCCCCTGTATTCAACCTCTGCTTACCCTCACACAGCTTGGAAACAAGAAAACCATAATGTTTTCCTGAGAAGCCGAGGTATTAGTCGTCCGAACCGTTTGAGTCTGTGTTCGACCTCTGCGTTAATTCCTTATCACGCACCCTGAAACCAGTGAAAAACATGTGGATTGAGCCATGTCACCTGTGTACGTTGTGAGCCCAGCCCATTCTCTCTTGCAGAGTCAAGTCTATACCCAAACTATCTTTGGGTTGCTACCTTATGTTTTTCCCGAGTGGAATTGACTAGTTGTTGTTGATGTTAACCTCACCTTGCGGAAATTGGGTTGAAACTGGTTGAAGAAGCGGGTTTTCAGGCCCGTGGTTGAAGAGGAAGGTTGTAAGGCCTGTGAGAAACTCTCTCCAGGTGAGAGAGTCTATTGGGAAGTGGTTTTCTCCCAAAGAGAGTCCAGCACCAGCTACGAAGCTCTGAGACTTCTTGATCGAGATTGTTGCCAAGACCCAGAGAGGGAGGTGAAGCACTGATGGACTGTTCTTGTGAAGGTGTATACTCCCGAGTGGAATAGGCATGTGGGGAATGAGAGTCCATGAGTAGTGGGTGTAAGAAGGCATCCTGGGAAGAATCCTTTCGGTTATCCTATGCAGTTTTCCCTGTAACCTTAGCCTAAACTAGGATTCCTTGCCTTGGGTGTTTCTTAGTCCCAGCTTGGGGGTGACCCACTGCTGAGAGTGATGAGCAGTGTGGTCTAAGGTTGGGAGGTTCATGGAAGGCCTACACGTGGTTGGTGGAATTACCACGGTTTCAAAGACAAGTATTAGATTATGCTTAATATTATGTTTTGCATGTCTGTGATGCTTATATGTATCATGTATTCTGTTGTGCATATGAATTATTGTTAATGCCAGGGATTATTTATGTTAGCAGTAATCTTGTGTTTACTCTGAATTAAATGTGTTTAATTTGATTTAAATGCATGTTATTGATTAAGTATGAGAATGATGTTGTTCTGCATAGTAGTGTTTGCCCGTCCAATGGGATGACAGTCGGGGAGTGTTACATAAATGATGATTCAGCCAAAATCATTGGAAAAGGCACAGTCTGAATTGGGAACAAGAATGAAAAGGCAAAAAATGTTCTACTAGTAGAAGATATGAAACATAATCTTCTAAGTGTGAGTCAAATGTGTGACCAAGGTCATAAAGTTACTTTTGATTCACAAAAGTGTGAGATAAGAAAAGAAGGTTCAAGTAAATTGTTCGCTACAGCTGCAAGAACTTCAAGCAACATATATGTGTTAAGTGAAATTGGAAATGAAAAGTGTTGTATAGGAAAGGAAGATGAAAGTTGGCTATGGCATAGAAGAATGGGGAACATACATTTTGATAAACTTTTCAAAGCCAACAAAAGAGAAGAAGTCATTGAAATGCCCCAGATCATGAAAATAACCAACACTTTATGCAAGCATTGTCAACAAGGAAAGCAAACAAAGACCAAGTTTAAATCAAAGGAATATTCAACGACAAGACCATTGGAAATTGTGCATACTGATCTAGTTGGACCAACTAAAACAAAGTGCTTAAAATGTGAGAAATACTCCATGTTATTAGTTGATGATTATACAAGAATGACTGCAGTTTGCTTTCTCAAGAATAAGTCAGAAGCTTTTGAAAAATTCAAGATCTACAAGGAAATGGTTGAAAATGAAATGGATTCAAAAATCAAATGATTGAGATGTGATAATGGAGGAGATTTCACCTCAAAGGAATTTATGGAATATTGTAGCAATCATGGAATAAAAAGGAAATTCTTTGTTGCTAGGACACCTCAACAGAATGGAGTTGTTGAAAGAAAGAATAGGACAGTACAGGAAATGGCTCGAACAATGTTAATGGATTCGAAATTGACAGATATTTTTTGGACATAGGCAGTGCATACAATGTTGAAATTACTAAGAAAAATGAGAGGGGGGGTGAATCAGTTGTCACTGTGCTTAAACAATATTAAGTCTATTAAACCATTTTTAATCTTTCACCAAGTGACCATTAATATTATACATCATATGGACAACATAAATAATGAGCATCAACCACACATAAGATATACACAGAGACAAATTTTCAAGAGGAAACCCATAAAGGGAGAAAACCTCTTCTTCTTCAAAATGATAGGTGGTCTTTTAAGTTTTGTACATCATCTATGTTTGAGCACCAACTCAAAGTGAGGATACTACCTCTGTTTTAAGAGCTCAAAATTTTTGAGAGCACCAACTCTCTAGTTTCTCTAGCACCCACTAGAAGGAAGCACCAACTCCCTAAATATTCCAACACCAACTGGATTTATACAAGCACCAACTTGCATATAGAAAACTCTGTGTTTTCCCAAGCACCACCCTGCCACCCTGTTTTCTAGCCACAACTAGATGGAATCTTCAACTTACAGTATTCAAGCACCAACTTGAATAATAGAGGACTACAGTCCTCCCTAGCACCACCTAGGGATGATTTTAAGGATGGAATTTTTTTTTTAAATGTAGAAACCTAGGTGGATTTTACTTATCTTTCATATGCCAACTATAAATGTTTGGCGATATTTTTGTAAAAATATTCAAATTTCTAAAGATTTTATATAGTTTTTATAAAATTTTGGCGATTTTTAAAGTAAAATAATTTTATCCTATAGAGTTTTGCACGAATCATTTTTAAAATAGCGAATCTCATTTTTGGAAAAACCATGGACAATTAGCCCACGAGCGAAATTTAGCCCCTAAAATCATCCATGGCACCACCCTACCTCCCTAATTATAAATACATGATCGAATAAGCAACAACACAGATATATCAATTCTTACCACTTCTTCTCTATTCTTCAAATATTCTCTGCTTCATTGTTCTTATGCTCAGTTCATACTTGACTTGACTTATTGTCTCTCTCTATCTAGTATTTCTTTATCCTTCTCATGCTCTTTGATATGTGCACATTCTTCTCTCTTCACCTTTTCTGTTCTGTTCAACATCTGTTCCTCATCTCTGAGTTTTCTTCACACTGTGCATACTGTAATTTTACCTTTCTACAGTTCAACTCATTTTTCAGTCAGAACAACCAACCTTACACAGTCACTGCATGTCACTCTTATGCTCCCCTCCAAAAATCAGTTACACCTTGAATCTCCAATAAAATCGCCAAACGTCCAAGAACTATGATTCAGTTCTGCTAACTGAATAATTAACCGTGAGGTTACATAGTATCCCTTCGATCAAATTCCAATTAACCAACACCATTGGATTAAATCCACAGGATATTGCGTTTATCCCATATGCCCACTCATTGTGACCATGGGCCTAATCAAGAGGAACTTTGCAATTTTCATTTCGGTAATCCTGTGTCGAAGGGTCTTGACACTCCAAGTTGTGATCCCCGAAACTCCAAAACAGAGCTTAGTTGGACTGGTTCCTTCCCTTCTCGTGACCATGTAACCACATGTTGTGACCACTCGCTAACCAAACGAGAACTTCGTGATTCGCGACTTCAAGAATCATGTGATGAAGAGTCTCTACTCTTCATGTTGCAAACGCCGAAAAGGATCTTAGCTCTGTTAGCTCTTTCCCCTCACGTGACCACCGACGATGACCACAGGTTGTGCCAAAAAGTGCTTCGTGATTTCACATTTCGGCATTCTTTCCATGAGTGTCTTTGACTCTTCCAACTCCTGATATTTGAAACTATGAAATGGATCCAAATCAATGGTCCACCATCCACGGTGATCAGATGGCTCTCCTTCGCCCTGGTACTTGAGCCTTTGGGACTTTGGGGAAGTGTTGAAGTTGAAACTCCCAAAACAATAACTCACGAAGTGACATCATTCTTGCATCACTCAATGATGTGTCAAGAGTCGAGTGGTCGCCATGTGTCACTCATAATTATGATTTCCAGTGGCCTGAAAATCCAAATCAATTTGACACTTGTCCTTATATGCGCATGCCACGTGTCCTTGTTGACATAAGTTGCCACCTGTCCTTGCTGACGTGGTCTATCATGATCTACCTCCTAGATCTGATAGCCCAGATTTGTCTTCGATCCAATAGCTAAGATTATATCGTGATTTTGCATATCACGAGTTCGAGAGGTTAGTTGCCTCCTTCCTTTGACCTGTCAGTCAGCGAAAATAATCGTTGTCCATGTGTCCTCTGCATCCAACATTCCACACCATACCTTGATCCAAAGGTTTATATCAATCCTCAATCTGATGACCCAAATCATATCGAGATATCGCATATCGGGATATCGCATATCGCGAGTTCAAGAGGTTAGAGCACCTCCTTCCTTTGGATTTCTCGATCTACGAAACTCTAAAACGGAGTCTTTGACGTGCTCTGATCTTTCGCCACGTGTCCTCTTTGATAATGGACGGTCCCCCTACTTTTGGTATTTTGTAGGCCTGCTTCATATTGCACGTAAATATCGTGCTCCTTCTTATGGATCCAATGACGGTCGGTCTTCGGGTCTTGATCAGACACCTGAGATCTGGTCTCTTCTACTAAGCACTACTCCTATCTGAATTCAGATCTGACAGTCATCGGGTATTCTGAATGAGATCCAACGACCATTATTTCTCTTCTCAGTTTATCTTACCATTTCCATGCCAGCATCACTCTGTTGATCGTGTTGATCTTTTCCATCAATGAAAAACATGCATACTCTGCCTCTGTCCAAAAAATTGCCAACAATCTCCCCCTCTGGCATTGATGGCAACCCCTTGAAGAACATCCATCTTTACCACTATATTGAAATTACCACACTTTCTCCCCCTTTGAAATCAATGTCAAAGAAGAAACAATCTCCCCCTGAGTTGTTGTAGTATTCTTCGGAGGTATCAGATATTCAACCAACACAAACTCCCCCGGACAGGATGGACCCTCTTAGTTTGACAGTGAGGTCATGCCCAACTTCTGGCGAATATATCCAAAAGGTGTCGCCGCTAACGGTTTAGTAAAGATATCAGCTATTTGTTTTGTTGAAGGAATATAATTCACCTGAAAAATTCTGTTTGTAACCTGTTCTCTAAGAAAATGTTATTTTATTGGTATGTTCTTATATTTTGAATGAAGTACAGGATTCTTAGAGAGACTGGTGGCACTGGTGTTATCACAATGAAGTGGAATGGGATCAGTGTAAGTTACCTTCAAATCTGCAAGAGTTTGTATCATCCATAAAATTTGTGTGCAGCAAGTAGCAACAGCAATGTATTCTTCCTTTGTAGTTGATAATGAAATGGATCCTTTCTTTTTACTAAGCCATGCTACTAATGAGTCACCCAGGAAGAATTCTCCTCCACTCATGCTTTTTCTCTCATCAACACAGTTTGCCCAATCAGCATCTGAATAAGCAGTTAACTGAAAGTTCTAATTTCTAGGATACCACAGACCGTAATTCATTGTTCCCTTCAAGTATGTGAATATCCTTGTTACAACTACTAAATGACTTTGTTTAGGAGCAGACTGATAATGACCTTCCATTCCAACATCTTGCATTATATTAGGATGGGATGTTGTGATGTACAAAAGACTACCTATCATTGAGCGATATGTACTTTGATCAACATCAGGTGAAATATCATCTTTACTAAGCTTGCAACCAACCACCATAGGTGTACTAATAGGAGAAGAATCTTCCATCTGAAATTTCTTCAACATCTCTTTCAAATATTTTTCTTATGAGATAAATTTTCCTGCAGAACATTGATTTACTTGTAAACCAAGAAAGTATGACAGTTCTCCTATCATGGACATCTCAAACTCTGTTTTTATAGATTTAGCAATTCACTAGACAAAGGATTCATTAGTATAGCCAAAAAATAATATCATTTACATAAACCAAAACAACTAGTAAATTATCACCTTCAGACTTAATGTAGAGATTGTTGTCAACAGTACCTTTCTTGAACACTTTGTCTTGTAAAAATTTGTCTAGTCTATAATACCAAGCACGTGGTGCTTGTTTCAGTCCATATAAGGCCTTCTTCAACTTGCAAACATAATCAGGATTATTTTTCAATGAGAATCCTTCAAGTTGCTCCATATATACTTCTTCCTCTAGATATCCATTAAGAAATGCTAACTTAGCATCCATCTAATACACTTTAAAGTTCTTATGACATGAATATGCAAGAAACATTCTGATGGCTTCCAATCTTTCCACTGGTGAAAATGTTTCATCAAAGTCCTAACCTTCAACTTGTGCATACCCTTTACAGACCAATATGGCTTTATTTATAACAACTTGTCCTTTTTCATTAATTTATTCTCGAACACCCATTTGGAGCCTATTACAATCTTATATTCAGGTCTAGGAACAAGCTCCCAAGTATTCTTCTCAATCTGATCAAGATCTTCATTCATAGCTCTAATCCAATCATCATGCTGGCTAGCTTCATCAAAAATTTTAGGTTAATTCATAGATAAAAAGGCAACATGTGATTGTTTTGATTCTTTAATCAATTTCCTTCTTGTCTGAACTCCTTTATTTATATCTCCAATTATCTGATTTTCAGGATGATTCTTTCTAACAATTCTGAGAGGTGATTTTTCTTCTTTCTTCTGATTTGTGACAGTCAGAGTATTAGTATATTCATCTGATTCAGATTCTTCTCTTTCTGATCCTTGGACCTGTTCATCTCCGTTTTCAATTATATATTTTGTGCTTGGTTCAACACTGCTTACATTTCGTACTGGGATTTCTTCATCAACTTTTATGTCGATACATTCAACTAATTTATGCAGGCTCTTATTGTAGCATTTGTAACCTTTATTGTTTGTAGCATAACCTAAGAATATACCTTCATCAGCCATGTCATCATATTTGCCAATATTTTCATCATTATTATTGATATAACATTTACTCCCAAAGACTTTAAAGTGCTTGATTGAAGCAGGTCTTCCAAACCATAGTTCATAAGGAGTCTTGTCACTTTGTGGCCTGAGATGAGTTTTGTTAAGAATGTGAACAAATGTATGAATTTCTTCCACCCAATATGTTTGAGATATATTCCTTTCATTCATCATTGATCTTTCCATTTGTTGTACTGATCTATTCTGCCTCTCAACAACTCCATTTTGTTGTGGAGTCCTTGGGATTGTGTAATCTCTTTTGATCCCATTTTTATCACAGAACTCTTTGAAGTTACATGAGTTAAATTCTCCTCCTCTATCAGAACTTTCTGCCTTCAATTTTTTTCGTGTTTGATTCTCATTCAGAGCCTTAAACACTTTGAATTTTTCAAATGCTTCAGATTTTTCTTTCAAAAAGGCAACCCATGTTAGTCTAAAATAATCATCAATAATCAACATAAAATAGTTTTCTTTTCCTGTACCTTCTTTTCTTGATGGTCCACATAAATCCATATGTACTAACTGGACAGGTTTTTCTGTTGAAGGAAAGTTTTTAGATTTGAACTATGTCTGAGTAAGCTTTCCTATCTGGCATGGTTTACAAACAGAAGCATATGGCTTTGATATCTTTGGAAGATCCTTTACTGCCCCACTGTTTTTGAGCTTGATTATATGATCAAAATTTAAGTGTCCAAGTCTCCTATGCCATAGCCAACTTTCATCATACTTGCTTAAGTGGCATTCTTCTTTTTCTTCTTTTAAAACATAAACATTGTTTTCTGTTCTTATCCCTTTTGCAACTAGCTGTCCTGAATTCATAGATTTTATTCTACAATCTTTAGAAGTAAAAATGACTTCACATCCTTGGTCACAGACTTGACTGACACTAAGTAGATTATGTTTCAGACCTTCTACAAACAACACATCTTGAGCTTTCCCTTTGCCATTACTCAACTTACCATTCCTTTACCTTTTATTTTTCCTGGTGCATCATTTCCAAAAGTTACATTCCATGATTTCCTTTCACTTAAAGTTAGAAACTTACATTTGTCTCCAGTCATATGTTTGGAACATCCACTGTCAATATACCAGGGATTATTTTGTCTTTGGGTTGATAACACTAGTATACACTTGTCGTCTTCTTTCTTCTTCCAAATCTTGAAATTTTCAGCAGTAGGATTCGAGTCTGACTTAAAATTCCATAAGCGACAATTTGCAGCTTTATGTCCATAGTTATGACAGATGTAACATTCTGGTTCATTGAATAACAGATCATAACGATTATTATGCTCATAATTGTTGTTATGTTTCACCTGCATCCTTCCCCCATCCATCACATCATTTATAGTATGTGGTTGTTTGTTTCTTGGTTGTCTCAATCTTTGTTGTGGCGGATAATTATTCCTTGAGTATCTTGATTTCACATATCTAGATCTTAAAGAACAGTTTATATCTTTGTGACCAAAGTTAGAACATAAAAAACAATAACCATAGAAAAACCCTTTGTATCTGAAAAGAGGTTGTAGTCGATTTATTCCATGCTAATGATTTATTTGATCAGAAGATGTGTTTGTGTTATTTCTTTGATCTATAGATTCGGTTCTAGTAATTTTTCTTTCATTCCTTCTTGGTGGCTGATTTTCTTTCTTTGTTTCTGCAAAGTGGTTGTTGTCAATGATTGTATATTTGACAAACTTGATGGGTTCTATATTACTTGGATGATCACTATTTGATCCTTCTTCATAGCCCAAGCCAACTTTCAACTTTAGATTCCTTCGTTGATTTATAATGGAAGTTAATTCTTCTAAGGCTTTAATACTTGACAAATTTTGGTGATACAATGCCTTAAACTTCTCCATTTCTTTTCTGGTTTTTACTATTTCTTCTTCTAAGGATTCACACCTCGCTTTCTTCTCTGACAACTATTGTTTCAGTATGTATTCTATTTTCTTTACCTCTTCTAACTCCACTTTTAGTAGAGAAAAGTTTTCATCAGTTTTTTCACCATTCATTTTAAACTACATCAACAACTATTTTTGTTTTCTCTTCTTACATCTGAGTCTGTCAATTTCTTCCAAAGCACTCATTAATTCACCTTCCATATCCACCACATCTTATTCATCATCCATTTCACCTCCTGTGTGTTCATCATCAAGATCTCCCATAGCCATAAGCATAAAATCATTCACTTTGTCTTCACATGATGAATCATTATCTATGTCTTCTGAGGAGTTTTCATTGTTTGCACACGGACTTTTATTTTTACTATATTTCTTAAATATGTACTTCTTTTCATCATCAGATTTTTGGTCATTTTTCTGGTGGGGGCACTTAGATGCAAAGTGAACTATCTTACCACATTTAAATCATTTGAAGGGAAGATTGCCTTGATATTTTCCTGATCCTTTCTTTAACCTTCTCTCAATTTTTTCCTCAATATCATCTAAATCTAAATCAGTATTCTTGTCTTCTTTAAAATATGTTTCTCTAGTAATGGATTTATCTTTGTTGATTCTCATTTCATATGCAGTTAGTGTTACTAGGATTTGATCAATGGACAGGGTCTTAAGATCATTTAGTTCTTCTATTGCAGAGACTTTTGGGTTAAATTTATCAAGCAGAGATCTTAAAATCTTCTGAACCAAAAATGATTCTTCAATCTTCTCACCAAGACCCTTCATGGCATTCACAAGTTCTTCAACTCTTAAAAAATGATTTCTGACAGTTTCATCTTCATTCATCTTTATTTGTTCAAACTTCAAAGTTTGGCATCTTTTACTTTCTCATTTCCTTCATAGCTACTAACAAGTTTATCCCACATAGCTTTAGCAGTTTCAAGATGCATCACCTTTACAAACTCAGCTTCAGCAAATCCATTCAAGATAGCATTAATTCCCTTAGAATTAAAGATAAACTCTAACTTATCATCCTTGGAGGCTAGCACAATAGGCTTTGTATATCCGATCTCTACTACGTCCCAAACGTCAGTACCTAAGGCCATTAAGTATGTTCTCATTCTAACCTTATAGAAGGAAAAATTTGTTCCATCAAACAGAGGAGGATTAGTGGCTAAAGTCCATTCATGACTTGTCATGTTTAAGCTTACAGATCTACCTTTGAATAAAAGGAACTGGCTCTGATACCAATTGTTGAAATTACTAAGACAACTGAGAGGGGGGGGTGAATCAGTTGTCACTGTGCTTAACAATATTAAGTCTATTAAAGCATTTTTAATCTGTCACCAAGTGACCATTAATATTATACATCATATGGAAAACATAAATAATGAGCATCAGTCACACATAATATATACACAGAGACAGATTTTCATGAGGAAACCCATAAAGGGAGAAAACCTCTTCTTCTTCGAAATGATAGGTGGTCTTTTAATTTCTGTACATCATCTATGTTTGAGAACCAACTCAAAGTGAGGCTACTACCTCTGTTTTACAAGATCCAACTTGTTGAGAGAACCAACTCTCTGGTTTCTCTAGCACCCATAGAAGGAAGCACCAACTCCCTAAATATTCCAACACCAACTGGATTTATACAAGCACCAACTTGCATACAGAAAACTCTGTGTTTTCCCGAACACCACCCTGCCACCCTGTTTTCTAGCCACAACTAGATGGAAGCTTCAACTTCCAGTATTCAAGCACCAACTTGAATAATAGAGGACTATAGTCCTCCCTAGCACCACCCTACCTCCCTAATTATAAATACATGATCGAATAAGCAAGAACACAGATATATCGATTATTACCACTTCTTCTCTATTCTTCAAATCTTCTCTGTTTCATTGTTCTTCTGCTCAGTTCATACTTGACTTGACTTATTGTCTCTCTCTATCTGGTCTTTCTTTTTCCTTCTCATGCTGTTTGATATGTGCACATTGTTGTGCTTCTTTTGTCACCTGAATGAGAAAAATAGAAGTTCTTACAAGCTTAGTTGGGTCAGCTAAGAAAGACAGCAGTGAGGGAAAGGGTTAGAAGAATAAACATAAAAGACTAAGCTAAGAATTAAACTAATAAAGGAAAGAACAACTAAACTATTGAGAATAAGGACATAAGAACAAGAAACAAACAAGACTCATGTCACCAATGGAAAGGATTATATTAGTGAAAAGAAAACACCGAGAAGAAAGAGGACTTTGGGTCCCTTCTTCCTCCAAGGGAGGGCTCTTGGACCCCCACAATTGAGCTCTTCTTACAACTTTGAAATTTGAAATAAATGGTGAAAGAATCCCAAGCTAACCCACTCAAAAGGTGATGTGGATTGCCCAAATGGAATGGTTCTAGTATGCTCTTGATTAGAAAAGAGGATTCCCCAAGAGAATAGCAGTAGTATAACCTTGCAAATGAATTCCTTGAAAATGTAGTGCACCCATGGCCTTGTTTTATAGCACCACTTTGAGGTATTGTGTAACCAGCTTTTAGTGTGAAAAGGGGTTGTTTAGGGCACCTTTAGGTCTTTGACCAGCCACCCAGTCAGATCCAGCCAAGATTTGGATGTCAAATCAACTTGGAAGTTGAACCAGAAGTGGGTGGGAGGCCGACCAATCTCATAAATGCATCATTCTCAGGTGTGCGCGGATTTTAGCAACCACAGTCACGCATCGTGCACATGTGCGCTTTTTCTGCATTTCTGGATGGCGCATGTGCATGCACGCCCTATGCAGTCATAGTGCATCTTGATTTTATAACTAGTTGTATAGTTTTTGACCTTTTGGAAATTATTTTTTGATAATTTTGGTCCATGGGTGGACTCATAGCTGTTTGAAGATGATGGATTCCTGTAACTGTTTGCGGATGAAATTTCAGTGATAACATATGCCCCCTGATGGATGAGGTTAGGAGCATATGGATAGCCAAAATTCATCAATGTTTCTTCTACTGAGAGTACCGTTGTAATAAAGAGTGATAGTGAGAGTATCAAGAGTGACCTCTTGGAGGGAGAAGGGAACCTGTAGGACCCAACCTTCCACAAGGTGTGGAAAATAAATTTTGTACAAACGAGGCAGGCATGCCCCATGCTCGTGTCATGTAACTCAAAAAAAGGGTGTTGTACAATAACTGAAAATGTGTGTTGATGTAGACAACTGCAGCGTCCTCGGGGGCGGTTGTGATAAAGGCAGAGGATAATTCTGAGGAGGAACATACTCTGAACAGTAGGCAATGACACCTGTAAGAAGTATCATGGATTCTGTAGGCATTGATAGCCCAGCCAAGTTCAGAGGTATTCAGAAAATATAAGAAACAACTGCAATATTCGCAAAGTAAGACCCACTGTAACATGACAAAGTGTTGAAGTCAAATGTTATGGGGGTCAATGATAACAGGGATCAATTATGGGTCTCCCTATGCCATCCAAGAATTTTCATTGGAAAGGTAATGAGAGTCAAGATACTGTCACCCTTCTGGAAACTGTGTTGATGTCGACAAAAAGGGAGACGTGACTCCAAGAAGCAAAGGGCTTCGTGAAATCTACTAGGTGAGGTTAGGAACTGAGGAGGTACATGGACGAAGTCGAGTGTCAGGGGGGACAACAATACATGGGATAAGTTGTGCTAGAGGTGAGACAAAGTGAACAAACTCAGAGAGAAGAGATGGGTGACCTGTGGGATACTCGGAGTTTACGGACAATGTCAACAGGAGTATATGATAAGGAGTGCCCCAACCAAGGGTGACATGGGTTGCATTTTCCAGGAAGGTCGCCAAAGGTGACGACAAAAAGCTATGTAAAATGCTGGAAACAATGGCTTAATTACAAAAAGAATTAAAAAATCAGTGGGGATAATGATGCATATATAGAAACGCGTGCCCCAGTGTAAGATGGCTTGGCCTAAGGAGGGCGCAAGTTGGTGTAAACAACAAGTGGAGGATTGGGGCCCCATAGGCTGGTTTCTGTGGTAGGGTAATGTATGGAGGGAAATCTGAGGATGGGCAGACTGATGATGGGTGAAAAGGACGGTAAATGATGTTGCGGGAGTGCAGTCAAAATAATCCGTGAGGAAGTGCCCTGGGAGTCCATTGGGAAGGCTAGCAAAATGAGGAGAAGGAGTATGTGGTTGATTCACGACATGATGTAAGACTATCAGGACTCCCATCCCTAAAGGTTAAAAACAACATGAGTGTCAAAGTACCAAGGGATCTATGAATGGGACAACTCATGTAGGGGAGAGTGCTATCGGGTGACAGTGCCCAAAATGCAGTGGAGGTGGTGGTACTGTAGAGCTAGGGATGGAGACCCTAAAGGCAAATTTCAGAGGGTGTGACTGGGGATGAAATTGAGATTCAGAGGGAATGATTACATGCCATTGTTGATTATATACCTGAAGGGGTTGCGCTGGTGTATGATGACCAAGTACCTGCACACATGAAAACCAAATACCCGACGTGAACAATATCTGAAGAAAATTGAACATACAAGCATTTATTTGATCATTTTGAACATGAGCATGCGTACCTGGACGGGGTATGGAAAAATGGCTCCCCGGGGGCTAAGGATGAAAAATGGCCCGGGGACTGTCTTGATGTATGCGCCTTTGGTGAGGCAATGTTGGATAATGTAAGGGCCATGCCACAGTGACTCGAATTTTCCATGACAGAGGGTATCGTGAACGATATCGTAAGCAAGGACGAGGTTGCCTTCGTGAAATGAGCGGAGGTTGACATGGTGATCAAAGGTGGCTTTTGACCATTTTTTGGCTGCCTCATTGTGTTGTAATGAAGATCAATGATCTTCATCCAAAGACTCTAAGGCCAGCAAACGCTGCTCCATTGGAGCAGTGTCGGGTAATAGCTCAATTGCGGTGTGTAAGGTGGGAATTTCACACTTGATAGGAAGAGTGGCCTCGACCCCATGGACTAGATGAAATGGTGTGAAACCAGTGGTCGTTTTCACGGCCGTATGGTAAGCCCATAGCGCGAAAAATAACATATGATCCCAATCGGTATTATGTTTGTTAATCATGCGTTGTAACATGGTCTTGAGGACCTTGTTAACTGCTTTGACCTGTATGTTGGACTGAGGGTAATATGGTGAGGCAAACTCATGGGAAAATCCTAACCGGGATGAGAGTTCAAAGAAAATCTCATTCTCGAAATGTTTCCCGTGATCAGAGACTAGTTGGAGTGGTACTCCAAAGCAGGATATGACGTGATTAAAGAACAAATGCACTGTAGTGTCATTGGTGTTGTTGAAGGTAGGCATGACTTCGACCCACTTTGTAAAGTAATCGACTATGACAACAATATATTTGTGAACATTTTTGGATGGAGGGTTGCAAGTCATGAAGTCGATGCCCCATTTACAAAAGGGGCATGTAGTAATGACTGGGTGTAGAAGAGCAGGTGGTGCTCGTGCTTTTTTGGCATAAAGCTGACATTTATCGCATCGTTTTACGACATGAATGAAATCATGAAACAATGTAGGCCAAAAGTAACCTGCGTGGATGATGTTTTGAGCGGTGGACATCCCCGAGAGATGGCCCCCGCACGCACCGCTATGGCAGTCATTCAAGTCACTATCGGCCTCATCAATAGTCAAGCATCGATGGAGTATGGTGTCGACCCCTCGCCGATATAAGATATCTCCGATGAGGAGATAATGAGGGGCCTAGTGGCGAATACAACGATGATCATCTCGTGAGAGGTGGTTACCGAAATTTTGGGTTCGGAGGTAGACGAGGAGGTCGTTGTACCAAGGATCATCCGAAGTGATGTAAAAGAGATGTTCATCGGGGAAGTCGGTATTGACGGGGGCACTGGTAGTATCAGAGGGGAAGGTTGTGACAAGTTCGGCGAGGATGAGATATTTGTTTCTCTTGGGTGTTGAAAATTCGAGATCGTACTCCTGAAGGATAATGATCCATCGGGCAAATTTACCGTTAATTTGTCGACGACTAAGAAAGTATTGCATGGGGTTGGAATCTACTATGACTTTGGTTGTGCGAGGATGACTGCAAGGGATAGTTTCTCTTCATGATTATACTTCAAGGGTGGCCCTAAGAGGTTTTTACTAATGTAGTAAATGACATGCTCATGATCATCATCTCCTATTTGAACGAGAAATCCTGCTACTGAGACGGTTGACGTTGATACGTAGAGGATATAGTCGCGATTATAGTTGGGTGGACTAATTAAAGGGGTGTTGGAGAGTGCCATTTTAAGATCGTCGAAATATTTTTGGGCATGTTCATCCCAGTGGAATGGGATGTCGTGGCGTAGTAAGCGAAGGAAACCATGTGCTCGAGTAGCATAGTCTTGGACAAATCACCTTAAAAAGTTAGCCTTTCCTTGTAGGCTCTGGAGTTGGCGTAAATTTCGGGGGGGGTGGAATTTATGTGATGGCCTGGACTTTGAGAGGATCCACGATAATACCACTTTGGGAAATGATGAATCCAAGGAGGCACCCAGTAGTGATGTAGAACACACACTTGAGGGTGTTCAAGCAGATGTTGTACTGACGGCACCTGTTGAAGATGATTCGTAAATCATCAAGATGTTGAGTGCATTTTTTGGATTGAGTTGTGAGGTCGTCCAAGTATGCGAGGATGATATGAGCCAAGTCATGAAAAATGTATGTCATAGCCCATTGGAAAGTTGCGCCAGCTTTTTTTAGGCCAAAAGGCATGACACGATATGCAAAAGTACCCCAAGGGGTGGTGAATGCGGTTTTGTATTGATCGGCTGGGTGGATTTGGATTTAGTTATAGCCAGAGAAACCGTCCATGAAGGATAAAGCCTCGTGGCTTGCGCAGTCGTCAATAATTTGATCGATGAAAGGCGTTGGAAATTTTTCTTTGGGATAGGCGTGATTGAGATCGCGAAATTCCGTGCATACACGAATAGTGCCCTATTTTTTGTTAACGGGTATAGGGTTGGAAACCCATGAGGTATAGGCAATGGGGTAGATGAACCCAACAACGCGTAATTTGTCAATCTCGGCTTTGATGGTTGCTACTTTGGACTAGTGTTGCAGTCGTTGTTTTTGGCGAACTAGTGTGATATCAGGCCAGGTGTCTATGCGATGTTCGATAATAGAGGGATCAAGGCCAGGCATCTCTATGTATGACCAGGCAAAAATATCCTAGTATTCTTGGAAGAGGGCTTTGTAGGCGGTGATTTCTTGAGGAGTACATGTGGCGCCAATAGTGATTTCCTCGACGACTCCATTTCTGATGGAAATATCAATTTTGATGGTGGGGGAAATGTTGGCCATATTGCCTTCTTCAAAAGCATCATGGGCAGGGATGGGGTTGTTGAACCAGTCGATATGCCCTAATGGGATAAAATCCTTGATTTCGCTGCATATATGGGGTGTTGGTTAGGAGGTGTGAAGGCTTCCTGTGAACGGAAGAGTGTTATGTGGTGTTGCGCATCCCATGGGTAGTCGGGGGTGGTTAATTCCTCGAGTATGTCCTCGTCACAGTAGAATTATCGGGAATACAAGGGATCGAAAAGAGTGATATCGGTGATTGTCACCATGTGGTTGTCCTATGGTGATGAAGAAGCAGGGGGAATGACGCAATGAGATTGTGATAGTTCACTTGACATAAACCAAATATTGAGATACTAAGAATTATTAGTGGTAGTTGGGCATAACATTTCCATGGGGAAATGAACGGGAGAAATGGGGGGATTTGGGGGTATACCCATGTATAAGTCATCCAAGAACCATGGAGGAATAGGGAGTGCTTCTGGTTCAAGAGAAATAATATGAAGAATCTCTAGTGATGGGGTAAGGTTAAGTATCGATTCTATAGGGGGTGCAAGAGTTTGAATCAGGGTCACTTGGCATTGCCTGTATTCAATGATCATAGGACATTGATATGTGAAATTATTTAAGAATTTGTATAGAGAACAAGGGCATATCATACGTTCGTTGACTAAATTCGCGACATAATGGATGTCAGTGATGTTTGGTGAGGATGATGTAGCTGGACTAGGTTCGTTCTGGAAGCTTTGGCATATTGCTACTAATGTCTGGTGGAATTGAGGTAGCGTTGGGAAATGGTGTGTATAATGGCCATATTTTGAACATATGGCGCAAGTGAATTTGGTTTGCAATCCTTTTCTACTTATGTTAGGGGAGGTAGCGACAGTACTTGATAAAGTGACGAATGGTGATGGTGTTTGATTGAGTTGAATTAGGTTACGTAACTTGGGTAGAGATGGGCATTTCTTAGTTGGGTGTCCATCTTTCTCACATAGCACGCAAGGAGGTTGGACACGTGGGGGAAGTGGAGCTATGGGTTCCTTCTTCTTTCGCTTGCCCCCAGCTATGGCAGGGAGGTTAGTGAGTGGGGGTGTAGAGGGTATGGTGGGAGTGAGTATGGAAATTTGCATTGGGATTCCTTCTATTTGGGGGGGAAGGGATGGTTGAGGAACCATCTCTAGTGGATGTAAATACCAAACTGGGATTTCCAGCACCATATTAGGGAGGGTAAGCGTTGCGGCTACTTGGAAATCTTGTATGCCTAGTGGAGGGTAAAAGAAGGGGATTTGAGTGATGGCTTGGGGAACTGTCTCCCAAACTGGGATATGGCCTTGGGGTGAGGTAAATTCGTGAACTAGTGGAGTTGAAGAGTTCTCAAGAGGCTCGTGAGGGAGGGGCTCTGCGACTAGTGGGATGTCAGATATGAGAGAAGCCTCACTGGGGGGAAGGGTATCCTCAATGTTAGTTCCTTTGGATGAGACGACACATACTTGATTGGAAGGATGAATGAGTGGTGGTGCACCATGGTAAGTTCCTAACAAGGATGGGTCTTTGAAAATTCTGGGCCCCATCTCGATGAGTGGTTATGCCTCAGGATTAGTGTGGATGAGAGGGAGAATGTTATCGATGTTGGCAGAAGGGTTAGGCTCATAATGTGAAACTTGGTCAATTGTAATGATCTTCCCGTTATGGGGAAACATCATGGTTCGAAAGACGGAAGAGGCAACTGCCTTCATAGCGTACATGTAGCTACAACCGAACAATATATTGTAATCGAGTGGGACATCGATAACTTCAATGTCGATGAGAATGGTCTTTCCCCCGAGTTCGACAGGGACATTTTGGAAGAGCCCTTAGGGAGAAAATGGTCACCCATCATAAGCTCTTAAGGTAATGACAGATGGTATGAGTTCGGGGGAACCACATTTATTCCATACTGACTTGGACATGATGCATGTGGACGCACCTTCATCAATGATGCACCGATGGACTGTAATGTTCTGAATTTTTACTAGGATTTGAAAAGCGATGAGAGCGGGGAGGTGAGGTTCTCCACTGTCGAGATCAAATGTGATGAGTTGAGTATCCGCAGGGTCAAATGCCCCCAAGGTGGAAAGTAATGATTTCCGCTGAGTGGGACAAGTTTGAATTACTTATAAGACTGACATTGCAGCTGGGGACTATGCTAATTCATCGACCAAACTCTAAGTATGAGCCGCCCTAGCCTGCGAGTTGTGGACATTCCTGCATAATGGGATGCGAGGGATGTGAAGAGGTGTTTCTGTGTTAGGGTGAGGAATCATCAACGGGGGTCCCATTGGTGTTGGGATTGTTTCTAGAGGAGTGGGAGGAGACTCAGCGGGTGCACGGTATTGATGACTATGTGTCTGTAGAAGGACTTCTTCCTCACTAGTGAGGAGGATAGTATGATCTGTAGGATTGTTCAAGTTGAGATATTGTCCCAACTTTGGTGGGGTAGGATGCATGTCCTGTTGGGTGTTCATCACTCCTTGGTGTGGAATGGGGTTCTGCAGCATGGTTGGGAGTGGTTGTTGCACATATTGTTGTGGGGCCTGCTGAGGGGCTGGTGGTGCTGGGGGATGTGGTCCATTCACTGAGTCTTTCATTCATTTAAAATCAATGATTTGGGGGCAATGATGAGTATAATGACCAAAATCACCGCAAAGGGCACAGGGGAAGTTGGTTCGAAGGTTGTTGTTACTTTTCCCTTGATGCCTATTGTTGTTGCCCCCCTGGGGTTTTTGATTCCCTTGATTTTGGTTGCCCCCAGTAGGTTGGTTCTGTTGGGGGTGATTTCCGCCTTGACCTGGGTTGTTATTGTTCTGGTTTTTTCCTTTCTTTTTGGCGTTATTCGACTGATGGGTTGGATTTTCCATATTCATCTATTCAAAATTATGATATCGTTGAATGGGAGAGGGTTGAACAAAATTCACCCAAGTGTGAGGGTGTCCTTGTGGTGGAGCCATGGGATGTGGAGGGCCAAGAAATGGAAAGTACATATTCTGTTGTAGTAATGATTCGTAAGGTACATAGGAAGGCATGGCACTTTCACTAGTACTTAGAGTATAAGTTGAGGTAGAGGGAGTACCAGAACTTGTTTGGATAGGTGCGCATATTGTGGGTGTCGACGGTGGCCCACTGATGGGTGGAGGAAGGGAAACAAGGTATAGTTGTTGATAAGGGGGTGGGGGATAATAAGGGGTTCCTCCATATGCCGACAGATATTGAGGTGTGTCATACATTGGTGATTGTTTGGGTTGTGGTGCGTGGTGCGTGGTGTTACCAATCAATCTGTCTGCTGAGTGAGACATCCCAGGTTTATCTTCGCCAAATGGAATAGGTTTTGGGAGATCAAGAAGTATTGTGTACAAGTACCTTGATTGTGAATAGATGAGGTCATATTGTTGAGCCTTACTAATGGCTTCTTCTTCTGATTGAGGGAAGGTGGAAGCTACATCTTTACCGAGGAGAGAGACAAGTGATCTGAGAAACCAATCAAGACATTGTTGTTTGGTGGTTTCTACTTTTCACAAACTATGTCGTCGATGCCACTCATGAATGTGATCAGTGATATGTGTGGCTGAGGTTTGTTTAAAATTAGAGAGTAGTTCAAGACCATTGTCATGGCATATTGGTAATTGGAATAAGGTCAAAAATGCTTTGGCCAAGGACTTGAAAGTCGCATGGGACCCTGATTTTTCATCTACGTACCATTTGGTTGATGGGTCAGTGAGTGTGCATTGAAATAATCATAGTCAGATGGAATCATCCATAATGGTGTTGGAAGAGCACCATAAGTGGAAATTCATGACATGGTTGGAAGGGTCATCTCTTTCCTTTCCTTCAAACTTGGGGATATCTGAAGGTAGTTTGGTAGGCATTGCAGGGCATGTGGTGTCATGCAATATAGGATCATTTGTGAGTTTTCTTAGATCTGGTATGTTGAGAGAGGCCAAGTATGGCATTTGGAGTGGTGGTGGAGGATTAATTCCAACCATGGTGTGAGTGGTTTGTGAACCTGACCTTTGGGGGGGACTAGGTGGGTTTGTACTTCCCCTTTGAGAGGAAGTTGGCCCCCCGCTTCCCTGTAAAGGAGAGCGATTGGATGGTGGACCTTGGGAATTGGACCCAAGTAAGGTGGAACCAAGCAAAGCTGATCCTAAGACAGTGGCACTCACCAGAGTGTGATAAGGTGGAGCCGATGAGTTGGAAAGACTAGGGAGGTTTAGCAAGCGTCTAGAACGACAGGGGTTTTGTGGGTCCCCTATGATGTCCGACTAGCTGAGTGGATGTGTGCAAATGGTGGTGAGAGTAATGAATAAACAAGATATTTTGTTGTAATTCTTGAACTTTACACGATATATATCTAAATCAAATGTAATCAGAAGTGTATCATACATAAAGTGTTTTGATAAAGAAGCATATATGTGGATAAGTGGATTTTGTCTGCATGGGGGAACAAAGAAAACAAATGCTCATGTCCTAAAAGGTGTAACGTCCTTCCTCTCAAAATATCACTAAACCTTCCAATATCACTCGACAGTGGGGTCTGAAGCCACCGGAAGAGGAACTAGTGAAGGATGAAGAAATCAGTTATAATGAGGGGTAGAGGGGGCATATCCCAAAAGAACTGGCGATATTTCCCAATAGCCACACAAAATTTGATCAAGGTGCAATTGCAGCCCACAATTGCCACCTGGGTAGATTTCCTAAAATTTGGTCATTAGGTACCTCGGTCAAAGTGCGGCATTTAGATTTTCATCCTAAGAAATGGGTCACGGGCTAGATCCCATCCAAGAGATGGGTGCCTCAAGGGGGGACATACAGAACAACCAGGCCTCAGCCTTCAACCCTTCACGGGTATATCCCTGCCTTATGGTGTTAGGAACACTTGACTTGGAGGATTTAAAGTTCCCTATTTGACAACTTCTATTGTTTTGAAAATGTAAGAACCAGATAACGAGGATTTATTTGGATGCCTATCCCCAAAATCCTACCTAGACTAAAAGATTTCTTTTGGCACCTCCTATGGAGGAAAACTTGGTGAGTTTTTAGAAAAAAAATTGATGTGGTTGTTTGAGAGATTGGGGGTGTGAGCCAATCTCGTTGAAAATAAGTGGGAGTGGATATTTTCATCAAGAAAAGGGTGGGGTGTTTCGGAATCCCTTTGCAGGAAACTTACTTCAACCTCCATGTTTCGAGATGAAAACTATGTGAGTGAGAAGTGAATTTTGTGTGTGAATGAGTGAAAGTGTGCCAATGTCACCTTGTTGCGTGTGGACTTCACTTGGTCCTTACATGTCTTTGATTACCTATTTAACTAAATGTCACTGGTACAACCTTGCGGAATTCAAAAGTCCCTAGGAAGCTAGCATGTGGACATGTGAGTCCTTTACTATTCCTTTAACTCCCTAATGTGATTTAATCTAATAAAGCTTTGAAACTATCCTAGATGTGTTCATGTGGGCATGTATGGACCTGTTACAAAACCTTTAAACTTCCCTAGTGATTTAATCTAAGAAAGTAAATTTCAACACTATACTATCTTTGTAGCATGTGGGCATGTATGGGCCCGTTACAATCTTGAGATGTTTTTGAAAAATAAACTAAGAGGAGTCCCTAGGAGGTTGTTTTCCTCTCCTAAAGGTTTAGTCTTTTTAAGGGAGGTGAAATTGTCCTACAATCTTTTTCTAATTCTCAAGATCGCTTTGAAGCACGAGAGAAGAGCATACTAAGCGATTGTTATATGATTTCTGGTCCCAATGCAAGTTTTATGTGATTACAAATGATTCCAACTTATACTCTTAGTCAAAGTAAGCCATCCATGTGGAAAAATGAAAGCAAAAGAGGAAATAATGATTTTAAACCCCCTAAGTGCCTATGTGTTTTGACTAATCCCTTTATATGGAGAGGGAACTGAGTGTGGTGCAAATTAAAACATTCATGGAATCATTTTTTAAGAGGGCTAGAGGCCTTCCCCAAATCACAAAAAGGCTTACAATGTGTATGCTTCTGCATAGGTGTGTGGGTTTCAGAGCAGACAGAGGCACATTGAGCGCCAATGCGCGAATCGAAAAAGACTTTTGGGCGGAGGTGCATGAAAGGCACTGAGTAACACAATAATTTTGGTGCACATGCACACGATGCGCGACTGTGGGCCAATAAAACCGTGCACACCTGTCACACGACCGTGAAGAAAATTCCGAATGGAATTCTCTCAATTCAGCTTTGAATTGGATGTTTTGCAGGTCGGCTTGGGCTGGTTATGGTACCTGCAAATTAAATAAACCGAATGAAGAGCTAGAATAACCCAATCAAAAGGTGATGTTGATTTCCCAAATGGAATGGTGCTAGTATGCTCTTGATGAGAAAAGAGGATTCCCCAAGAGAATAGCAGCAACATAACCTTGCAAATGAATTCCTTGAAAATGTAGTGCACCCATGGCCTTGTTTTATAGCACCACTTTGAGGTATTGTGTAACCAGATTTTAGTGTAAAAAGGGGTTGTTTAGGGCACCTTTAGGTCTTTGACCAACCACCCAGTCAGATCCAGCCGAGATTTGGATGTCAAATCAACTTGGAAGCTGAACCAAAAGTGGGTGGGAGGCCGACCAATCTCATAAATGTGCCATTCTCAGGTGTGCACGACTTTTAGCGACCACAGTCACGCATCGTGTGCATGTGGATTTTTTGCATTTCTGGATGGCGCATGTGCGTGCATGCCCTATGTAGTCATAGCGCATCTTGATTTTATAACTGGTTGTATAGTTTTGGACCTTTTGGAAATGTTTTTTTGGTAATTTTGGTCCATGGGTGGACTCATAGCCGTTTGAAGATGTTGGATTCCTGTAACCGTTTGCGGACGAAATTTCAGTGATAACACACATTCTTCTCTCTTCACCTTTTTTGTTTTGTTCAGCTTCGGTTCCTCATCTCTGAGTTTTCTTCACACTGCGCATACTGTAATTTTACCTTTCTACAGTTCAACTCATTTTTCAGTCAGAACAACCAACCTTACATAGTCAATGCATGTCACTCTTATTCTCTCCTCCAAAAATCAGTTACACCTCGAATCTCTAAGAAAATCACCTCAGCAACTGAATCGCCAAATGTCCAAGAACTATGATTCAGTTCTTCTAACTGAATAATTAACCATGAGGTGAGACAGTAGCCCTTAAATCAAATTCCAATTAACTAATATCATTGGATTAAAACCGTAGGATATTGCGTTTATCCCATATGCCCACTGGAAGTGACCACGGGCCTAATCAAGAGGCACTTTTCATTTTCCATTTCGGCAATCCTTTGTCGAAGGGTCTAGACACTCCAACTTGTGATCTTCGAAACTTTGAAAAGGAGCTTAGCTGGATTGGCTCCTTCCCTTCTCGTGACCATGTAACCACATGCTGTGACCACTCACTAACTAAACGATCACTTCGTGATTCGTGACTTTGGGAATCCTGTGGTGATGAGTCTCTACTCTTCATGTTACGATCGTTGAAAAGGATCTTAGCTACGCTAGCTCTTTCCCCTCACGTGACCACCGATGGTGACCATGGGCTGTGCTAAAAAGTGCTTTGTGATTTCACATTTTGGCATTCTTTTCATGAGTGTCTTTGACTCCTCCAACTCCCAGTATCCAAAACTCCAAAATGGAGCCAGATCAACGGTCCACCACTCGCGTTGATCGGATGGCTCTCCTCCACCCTGGTACTTGAGCCTTTGGGACTTTGGGGAAGTGTTGAAGCTGAAACTCCCAAAACAATAACTCACGAAGTGACGTCATTCTTGCGTCACTCAATGACCTGTCAAGAGCCAAGTGGCTGCCACGTGTCACTCAGAATTATGATTTCCAGTGGCCTGAAAATTCGAATCAATTTGACACTTGTCCTTATATGCTCGTGCCACGCATCCTTGCTGACATAAGTTTCCACTTGTCCTCATTGGCGTGGTCTGTCATGATCTACCTCCTAGATCTGATGGCCCAGATTTGTCTTCGATCCAACAGCTGAGATTATATCATGAGTTCGAGAGGTTAGGAGCCTCCTTCCTTTGACCTTTCAGTCAACGAAAAACAAATCGCTCGCCATGTGTCCTCTGCATCCAACGTTCCACACCATACCTTGATCCAAAGGTTCAGATCAATCCTCGATCCGAAGGCCCAGATCATTTTGGGATATCGCATATCGCGAGTTCAAGAGGTTAGAGAACCTCCTTCCTTTGGATTTCCCTATCTGTGAAACTCTGAAACGAAGTCTTTGACGTGCTATGATCTTTCACCACGTGTCCTCTTTGATAATGGGTGGTCCCCCTACTTTCAAGATTTTGTAGGCCTGCTTCATCTTGCACGTAAATATCGTGCTCCTTCTTATGGATCCAATTACGGTCGGTCTTCAGGCCCTAATCAGACTCCTGAGATATGTTCTCTTCTACTGTGAGCTACTCCTATATGAATTCATATCTGACGGTCATCGGGGATTTTGAATGAGATCCAATGACCATTGTTTCTCTTCTCAGTTGATCTTGCCATTGCCATGCCATCATCTCTCTGCTGATCATGATGATCTTTTCCATCAATGACAAACACACATACTCTTCCTCTGTCTGAAAACATGCCAACATACAGTAGTTCACATTCAAAATAGAGTAATGCTCAGAAACAACACTGACAAAACTCCTTACAAAGTATGGAAAGGAAGACCAACAAATGTAAATCACTTCAGAGTTTTTGGAAGCAAATGTTATATCAAAAGAGAAGATGGCAGAATGGGAAAGTTTGACTCTCATGTGGAAAAATGAGTACTTGTTGGTTACTCAAGTACAAGGAAAGC
This sequence comes from Picea engelmannii, assembly GCA_009831015.1. NCBI lineage: Eukaryota > Viridiplantae > Streptophyta > Pinopsida > Pinales > Pinaceae > Picea > Picea engelmannii. The sequence continues at coordinate 188,458 of ML790360.1, read as the reverse complement.
ATACAAGTGTTACAATCTAATATTGAAAAAAGTTGTGGAAAGCATCAACATAAAAATTAATGAAACAGGAAGACCAGAATCAAAGGAAGAAAAAGAATCAATGAAACAACCCTTAGAAGAAGAAGCAGAAGATGAAAAAGAAGTAGAAGAGGAATATGAAGAGAATCTGACAGAAGCAGAAGAGCAAGTTCAACAAGTGTCTCCAAAGACACCCAGTAAACGAGCACAGAAGAATCATCCTTCAGATCAGATTATCGGAAACAAAGATGTAGGAGTTGAGACTAGAAGAAGAATCTGTTCACCAGAACAAACACACCTAGCACTCTTATCTACAATTGAACCAAATTGTTTTGAATAAGCCAACAAGGATGAATCTTTGAATAAAGCCATGGATCAAGAATTGAATCAAATAGAGAAAAATGACACTTGGGAACTGGTTCCAAGACCAAAGAATAAGAATGTGATCAGCACAAAGTGGGTCTTCGGGAATAAATTGAATGAAGATGGATAGGTTACAAAGAAAAAATCTAGATTGATATGTAAGGGATATGCACAGGTTGAAGGAATTGACTTTGAAGAGACATTTGCCCCAGTTTCCAGAATGGAAGAAATCCGTTTGCTTTTAGCTTATGCATGCTCCAAAAATATTAAAATGTATCAAATGGACGTAAAATCATCTTTTTTGAATGGGGAACTTGAAGAAGAAGCCTACATTGAACAACCAGAAGGATTTTAGTTGTCATAAAATGTGGATTATGTGTGTAAATTAAATAATGCCTTGTATGGGCTAAAATAGGCTCCTAGAGCATGGTACTCTAGAATGGATAAGTATCTGCAATAGGAAGAGTTCAGAAAAGGAAGTGCAGACAGCAACCTCTACATCAAGGTAAGTCAAGGTAATATTTTATTAATTGAAGTTTATGTTGATGATATTATTTTTGGTAATGATGATGACAGGTTAAGCCAGAAATTTGGAAAAGATATGCAGAATAAATTTGAAATGTCATTACTTGGAGAACTATCCTTCTTTCTGGGACTTCAGATACGCCAAAGCAACCAAGGAATTTTTATTTCTCAAACCAAGTATATCAAAGAAATGATAAAAAGGTTCGGTATGGAATATTGCAAACCAGTTATCACTCCCATGCAAACCAATTGCAAGTTGAGCAAAGATGATGATTTGAAGTCTACATATCAGAGGAAATACAGGTCAATGATTGGCAGCCTACTATATGTGACAACATCCAGACCACATGTAATGCAAGCAGTCGGACAAGTGGCACAATTTCAAGAAGCACCAAAGGAATCACATGTATTAGCAGTGAAGAGGATTTTCATATATCTCAAAGGAACAGAAGAGTTTGGATTATGGTATCCAAAAGGAAAGGATCTATCACTTATTGCCTACACATATGCAAATTGGTTAGGTTGCATTGTTGACTGATGAAGCACCAGTGGAGAAACATTCTACTTGGGTGAGTGTTTAGTGTCATGGCTAAGCAAGAAACGATCATCAGTGTCCTTATCTACAGCCAAGGCAGAGTACATTGTAGCAGCAACATGTTGTATACAGGTTCTTTGGATGAAAAAACTCTGACAGATATACAGGTTGAGTATGATGATCCCATTCCAATCTATTGTGATAATACAAGTGCCATGAGTATCTCAAATAATCCGGTGATGCACTCCAAGACGAAGCACATTCCAATCAAGTATCACGTTTTGCGGTAATAGGTTGCAAAAAAGAACATCAGAGTTGAGTATGTGGGCACAAAACAACAAGTGGCAGACATCTTTACAAAACCACTTCCACGGGAAGCCTTTGAGTATCTTCTCTAGAGACTCCAAGTTATTTCTACTCCAAAATGAATTATTTTGAATGTTTATCTTATATGTCTTAGATGTACACAAGGAAGCATCATAAGAAGACAGTTCAGTCAGGGGGAGCAGCCCCAGATGGAAAGATACCTTTGTCATTGATGACAAAGGGGGAGAGATTTATTAGATGCAAAGGAAAGAGGCATGGTTCTAGGGGAAGAATATTTATCAGATAAAGAGGACAGAGACATGGTTCTAGGGGGAGCATGAGTGATATGATTTCATTATTGCATCAGAGTGTTTCAATCAATGCCAAAGGGGGAGATTTTTGATTAAGGTTGGTTGTCATTGATGTCAACCCTTGAAGAAAGCCACGTAGCAAAAAGGTTGGGTAATGGACCCAAGATTTTTTAATGTAAATATTGTTGATTAAGGTTGGTTGTCATTGATGTCAACTCTTGAAGAAAGACCCGTAGCACAACGTTTTCGGTAATGGACCCAATAGTGTTTGATGTAAATATGACTCATTATTTTTTTTCATGGTTTAAAAGAAGTAAATATGGATGAACTCCAAAGTGGTCCCCTTATGGTGAAATCCCTCACGGGAAGACGCTTTGTGGAGTAAGAGAACCCATGCTTAATTGTGGAATAATGAGATGAAGGAAAGTGAATTTGTCAGGGAAAATATCCTGGATGGATAGTTCTTGTCATGCCATTTCCGGTGGTATGTGGAACGTCACATAATTCCTCACGATTAGAGAGTTATGGCCATGAGAAGTTGGAGACCCCAAGTTTGGGTAATGGACCCAAGTTTGTTTGATGGGTAATGGTATGAGTTATGATATATTTTTAGATAATACTATTCTATATGGATAGTACATGTCATGCCATTTCTGG
>ML790360.1:129817-163051 GCA_009831015.1 Picea engelmannii | reverse complement strand
AACCCTCAAAGGTCATCCTAATGGCCAGACTAGGGGAATGGGATGGATGAGCGGGGTATAAGATGTAAATATGATAAGATGGTGGGAGCGGACGATGGCTCTGCAAATCCCCCTTGGTGGCTAGCCAAAACCCATGAATACAATCTTACTAAGTCACCCAATCAATCACCCCAACAATGGTCAAGTGGATTAGTGTAAGATCCAAGCAGTCATCAGAAATGAAAGGAACCTAATGCATATATGAGAAGGTTATAACCATCAAATATGACACATACCATGATACCTCGGACCAATTACCTCATGGAGAAAGAGTCCTCTCTGATGCAAGTCCAGGCCAGTGGTGATGGAAACTGCTACTGCTGACAGGACAAATATGATGAAGAAGAAGAAAGATAGGCCCTCCAGGGCCAAGCTCAAGTCAATCCCGCTCTCAGTACTCCAAGTCTGGGACCATGTGGGCCTCGAGACATGATCTCCTAGTTATCCCTAGATATCGAGTATAACAAGGTGGAACTGTTGTAAGTATGTGGACCACTTCTGATGGAAGTCATTATGCAATTTTCCTTGGGTCTGCATGAACTGTAGTGGCTTGTGATCAGTGTGGATGACTGTCTCCTTCCCACGAATTTAATGTCTCCACTGGCGGAAGGCTTGCACAATGGAGTACATTTATTTTTCGTAAGTAGGGTACTTACAAAGAACATCTGATAGTGTCTCATTGTGATATGCCACGGGGTGGCCATGTTGAGTGAGAACGACGCCCACAGCATAGTCTAAAGCATATGTCTCAATCTCAAAGGGATGTTGTAGGTATGGTAATGAAAGTACTGGGGATGAGTCCAAATGCTTCTTCAATTCATTGAAGGCTTGTTGTTGGGAGAGGCCCCACACAAATATTTCCTTACCGCCACCCTTGGTTACTTGGATGAGGGCCCATGCGATATGAGATAATCCCAACACAAACCTGCAATAGAAATTGGCAAAGCCCAAGAAGCTCTGAAGTTCAGTGAGTGTGGTTGGGGCTGGCCAATCACGGATGACCTAGATCTTGTTTGGATCCACATGCACACCATGTTGATCAATGATGTAGCCTAACTAATGGACCATGTCCATGCCGAAGGAGCATTTTTCCAAGTTTGCATATAGTTTGTGTTGCCGCAGGGTGTGAAGAACCTGTTGAATATGATGCAAGTGTTCTGCCTAAGTATTGTTGTAGATGAGGTATCATCCAAATACACCACTACAAAAGTATTGGTGAAATTTGGTAGGATATCGTCCATCATCCTCATAAAATTTGTTGGAGCATTTGTCAAACCAAAGGGCATGACCACCCATTCAAAAAGACCTTCTTTTGACTTGAAGGCGGTCTTCCATACATCTATCTGTTCTATTGGGACCTGGTGGTAGCTAGACTTTAGATCAATCTTACTGAATTATTTGTCCCCCGTGAGCTGATCAAGGAGGTTGTCGATTCGGGGAATCGGGTACCAATTCCGGACTGTGATTTTATTCAGGGCCTGGTAATCAATGCAGAGTTATCAGGTCTCATCTTTCTTCTACACCATCATGATTAGGCTCCCACAAGGCGATGATATTGGATGTATGTGCCCCTTTTGGAGCATTTCTTGGATCTACCTCTTGATCTCCTCGTTTTCTAATAGAGAGTGGCAGTAGATTGGCCCATTGGGTAGCGGTGCGCCTGGGGTCAGTTCGATGGGATGCACCACTTTCCAATATCTTTCATTTTATTTCTGGTGTCCTTCTTTACTTGCATCTTGGACTAGTTATTTTGATACTGTCCATATTTTCTCTGTCCTTTGTTCTGTGGGTTGGGGCCGCCCCTTCTTGGCTTTTGTTGTGAGGGGTTCCTAGGCCAAAATTGCCGCTTCTTTTGTTTGAGCTTCTGCTCGATTTTGATGGCATATCGGTAGGTTGTGCCTAAGGACAATATGTCCAGAAATTCCATTTCGTTATGGTTGTATCTATGCAGATCACTGTGATACTTGAGCACTAGATCTCGCTCTGAATATTTGATACCCATATTCGTGCACAAGGTATGGAAGATATTTGTGAACTCTAGCACTGTTTGGTCTCTTTCTTGTTGTAGTGTGGTCCATTTGGTATACAAGTCGTCATAACTTCCGACAGGCTAGTATTGTTCCTTAATAGCATCCCTAAAGGTTTCCCAGCTGGTCGCGACTGTAAATAATGAGGGTTCCTATGTTTCTTTTTTCTCAAAGAAATTTTCCCACCAATCTTTGACATGGGGAACGACTTTGAGGAGTGCAAAAGTAATCTTTTCTCTATTTGAAAAGTTATGGACAAAAAAATACCCTTCTAGTAGATTCAACCACTTATCTATAGAATCTGCATCTATATGACCTTCAAATATAGGAATATCAAAGTTTATTTGTACCTTGAAGGGGGCAGCACCTCCGCTCGAGGAAGATGTGTCGCCTATTGGTAGTCATCGAAGGATTTGCACGAAACTATCCATCATCTCATTCCTCTGTTGCGTGAGGGCTTCCTCAATCAACATTTTGAAAGGATCTATTGTCCCGTCATATTTATTTTATCCTTCCATGAGAGATCGCTTGGGTGTGCGAGAGTTTTTTTCCTCAAGAGAAACAAGCTTGAGACCCAATTCTTTGTGCCCAAACCTCATTGGGGACATGCATTAAGACGCCAAGGAGTAGACCGCTCTGATACCATTGATCCAGATTTTATGAGCAGAATGAAATGAATATAGATTATTAAAATATTCTTAACACGGAATAATAGAGATATAGTAAAATTGGTTTTCTATTCAATAAGGAAATAAGCTGAATTATAAAATGCAGCAGAAAACAAGCTTGCTGGAATGGTGGCGGCTTATCTCTGAGAAGAGATGTGACTAGTGCGTTCATTCATAAGAAGATCATTACAATGAGGCTCTGAGGTCCTTTTTACAATAAACAGGAATTTCAAAGACCCTATATATCCAAAAACCTAACCCTAGGAGATGAAATGCCAAAATTCATGTGGGCCCCGTTTGGGTAAGTTAGTACATCAACTTCCCGGGGTCGTAACTTTTGCATACGATCTTCACTTTAGGCGCACGATATCACGTTGGAAAGGTATCGTCAAGGAGATTCATTTTGGGGGCTCAATTAAAAAATTCAAATATCAATGAGAATATCAATCCTGAAAAACCTTCATTTAGGACCTCAAAATGGCCCCGGAAGTTAAAAACTGCTAAAAATAGTAAATTGCCAAAATTACCAGAAAATTGTTTTGAGCGAGTTGGAAAAAGTTGGTGGCCACCGATATCCACCTGGATCAGGTTGGTTAATGGAATTAGGTTGAAACAGTACAGAGACAGTCGTGCTTATGTGCACTAGTCTGATCTGCGCCAAATGTTTATTGTAGTGTATTATAGTATAGGTAGAAAAAGAAAGAAAAAAGTAATAAAAAGTGAGCGATGTAAGAGATAGAAGGTTGGGAGGAAGCATAAAATAGGTGTTCACATAGTTAAGACATTGAGTGTCGCAGTGATGAAGTAAAAAATAATGATACGTGTGCAAGAAAGAAGATTGAAAAGTGACAGAAGCATATGAATAAAGCGAGAAAAGCATTCAAGACAATCCATGATGAGACATGCAATAAAGATCTATCATGACGACGAAGTAGTGGCATTGTGTTTCCATAAATGCAAATCGAAAAGAATATTTTGAGAGGTTGAAGAATCTAACAGATAATTCGTTGGATATACAAAGTTAATGAAGCACTAAGGAAATAAATAAATGCTAACGCAAATGGGGTAAACTGAAAATTTCGGGCGTGAACGAGTTTAGAAACAAGTGGCAAGTGGACAAAAGAAGTTGAAAGGTTGAATGGGTAAAGTTGTTGTCATTTGCATTTCAGAGAGAACAATGAAAGCAGTGAGCATGGAGCTAAGTGCAAGAAGAATAGAGCCAAAGACATTAGTTATAGAGAGGAGTTGCAGAACAATGGCACCACCTAAGGCAACAACAACATCTACTTTAGCATCAAAGAAGCCACACAACAAGCCACCAAAAATACAGGTACAGGGATAGACACCAAGAGAATCAGTTTCAGAGCCAAGCTCGCCCTCCTTTCCAAGATATTACATACAACCAAGAAAAGATACAACAAAACCAGTCCACTTGGCGAAAGATCCTAAGTACGAGCTTATGGAGCCAAAAATCCCCACTAGAGTTATCATAGAGGAAGACATGTTAGGTTTGATCCTGAGCTTAAAATATGCAAACCATTACATTACATATGAGAATAAATTTCTGGAGCTAGAACCAAGTAAGTATCTAAAGTGGTACATCAGTCAAGAGACAAAGTTGGTCGTAATAGAACCAGAGATATGGGAAACAAGGTTGCAGAAAGAGGGCATTTTGAACTTATTTGATATACCACACTTTGGGAGGACCGCAGAGATTAATTCCTACATAAAAATGTTGGTGAGTTGTGTACATGGAAGCTACTTGTGTCTTGACAGATCAGTCTCAATTGATACATACTTGATATTGTGCATAACCGGCCTACCATCACAAGGGTAGGACCCCTCACTATTGTTCTCCGAAAAGAAGAATGAAAAGGATCTATTAGAGAGCATGAAGGATAATTTTCATATGTTCTAAGGATAGTGTGGTTTAGATGTCGCGAGAATATGTGACCCAATAGTGAGGTTCAAAATGCAAGAATTAGCTTGTAAATTGTTAAGAAAGTGTCGGAAAGACCAAGTCCCAGCAGCAGTGATTGTGACAGCTGAAAATTCTGTTGAGGGCGTATAGATGAACTGGGTGACATTCTTGCTCAACTAGTTCTTGATCGATTGTGAGGAAGCGCAGGATAAAGGGACTGAATTTCACTATGCATGGCTCTTAATTCTAATAGCATTATCTACGTGGAGGGAGAAAGATAATACACAATTTTTGGGAGTCAAGGATAAGCCATGTCTAGCTTTGCGATATCATAACTTATGCATACTACACACAAGGTGAGACAGATGGACAACACTGTTTCCTTTTTATATTTATAAAGAAACCGTTAGGGAAAGCATTGAGAGGACGCCATGCATACCACCATAGGTGGTCAATGCATATAAGGAACTTGCATGCTTTAAGGCAGGGCACCATAATATGTATGTGTAAGCGACAAAGGAACCAGATCAACAATGGTTGCCCACCCGGTACAAGTTAACTAAGGACGTGATGGGCCATATCATGGTAGATTGGGAAGATGAGTGGAATATTCCACCAGTGGAAATAAGGCCCTTAGAGAGACAAAACCCAGAAGTGGAAGAGATATTTGATGAACAAGATGAAGAAGCACCTCTAGGAGGAAGAAATGGCACAGAAGAAACAACCTAGAAGACAACACCGTGCATAGATAAGAAGCGGAAAATCCATACCAGAACGGATGAAGCAGAAATCTGTCAAGGAAGTGGCCATCCAAGCCCTGACTAAGGAAGACTTGGAAAAAATTAGTGATCAAGTTAAAGAAGTCACAGATGACACGTTTCAGCGTGTGACACACTAGCAGGAAGAAATGCATAGAAAGATACAGGAGTAGATGGCTGAGTTGCACCAATTGCTAAAAGCAGTGAAGTTTGTGCCAGTACGACAGATAGAGGATGGACAAACAACAAGAACTCCAAATTATGGGGAGGCAGGGCCGACAATATCTCAGTCATTAAAGGTAGCAAGCGAACATAGATTGATCAAGCTAGCAACAAGGGCAGTAGATTTTCCCACAATAGAGATGCAAGAGCAAGCAAGGGAACTAGGTCATATTGACTTAGTATCTCAACTATCGATAGATGTATTGAAATAATTGTAGATGAGCATGACACAGATATGAACTCGCATGCAGAAAAGACATCTAAAGAGTTGGTTAAGGTTACGGTAGAGAATGTAGCCTTGGAAATGGAATACAACAAAGTCAAGAAGGATTAGGATGAGGCCATGCAGAAGGTCGAAAGGATGCAACAAACATTCGATCAGGTATAGAAAGAACTCCCAGAGGCTCAGACAGAGATGGAGGCCCCAGTTGAAGGACAAGTGAAGCTATTCAGGGCTTATGTGCACGTATAGTTGGATTAGAAGCATACATGACACCGAGTACGCCACCAGAAGAAAGGGAGAAAAGGGAACAGACAGTGACCACAGTTGTGGAGAGCATAAAGAACCTAGAGATAGAATGTGCTCAAACCTATGCAGAAACCACATGTGTCTGGATGCAACTAGCTGAAGATAGGGAGCTACAGGAGATTAGCCAAAAGATACAAGTTGTGCAGGAAAATGCACAGAAGTTCAAAGTTGTAATGCGTACATTACCACCAACATAGGTGGTAATGACAATGGAGGAAAACAGGAAGTTGTATTCAGAAATGAATCAGCAAAGGGTGGAGCAGCAGGCTCGCGCACAAAATATTGAGATACTATAAGACAAAGCCTATAGGATGACAATAGCCTTAGCATCCACTCGAGGTATAGTCAAACATGAAGTCAAATAAAGTGTCAAGAAGATGCAGGCTCAGGTTACTGTCGAAATAGTTGACACACTTTTGCAGAAGGAGACAGAGGTAAAGGAGAAGGCCACGACAACAAAGGAGACATTCGAAAGTTCATGGCGAATTGGAAGAAAGCCTAAGTGGCTGAGGACGAGCCACATGGTAGTGTTGGGGAGGTTTTGGAGCAGGCTATTTTGGAGAAGTCTTGGGAATCGCGCAAGAACGGATCGCACAATGGTTTGGTTAAGGATAAGTGCTCATGCAAAGTAGTTGAAGCATGTTCGGGAGTCATCACGCAAAAGGCCAAAAGTAGTTAGGATTTTAAGGAAATTTTGTCCACTTTGTAACAATTTTGTAACGGGCTTAGCCCTATTGTAAAGCTAAAAATTGTAATGGGTTTTTGGGTAGAGAGAGTGGTTGTTGTTGTTGGATGACGAGTGAATTGAGATTTTAGTTAGTCGATTTTTGGTGATGGGTTTTGGAGCAAGAGTGTTTTGAGTTATGACTGAAGGTCTTAGGAAATAGGCTCACACCGCAGCAGGACATATGAGGCAAATTTGGGTAATGTTAACTAATACATCTTATTGTAAGAACAATGTGCAACTATAAGGAGATTTCAATGAATAAAATAAGAAGCCAATCGTTGCGGATGTAGCCCAATCTAGGTTGAACCATGTTAAAACCTTGTGTCGTGATGTGTTTGTGTGTTATGTTTATGATGTTTATTGTTACTGTGTAATGATGGTAAATGCTTAAGTATTCTAAATATGTCATTGATATATGTTGTTATGGTCATGTGCACTTAAGTTAATTATGAATGAATGAATTTTAAGTGGAGTACTATCACACATAAGGTATGTTGAATAATGATTAAAGGACAACTAATAGAAATTGTGCACATGGTAGATGAATAGATAATGCATAGTATGCTTATGTTGAACACCTCACTTCCCCTCATCACTGTAGAACCTTGGTTCCTGCAGCCTCTCTATATGCATTGGGTGAGACTTCACTTGCTTTGCAGGTGATGCCGAAAGGGCTAGTGTCTAAGGGTTTTGTTGGTTTGTTAATGATTAACCCCAGGTCTTCCCACTGCACGTCAACATGTACCTTGGTCCCATGTTCCTCATTGATGGGTTACCTTGGACAAGGATAAGATTCCTCATCTCTCTTGGACTCGGTAGGATCTCACATGCTCGACTCCAGTTCATTCTCACACCGTTGCAATTCATACATATTTTTTAGTGATTTGACCTCTATTATAATTCCTTGGATTGATAGGATCTATTCAACAATTTCTAGAGCCATGAATTTGATCTTTCCTTCTAACAACTCAATTCATATATTGGGGAGGACTTCATGTTTAGCAGGTCTCCTCTAGTTATTTCTTTCCCCCCTAAAGGGGAATTTGCTCCTATGTATTCAAATTATTTGCAAGCTTCACTATGCTTCTATATTTGTCTTAGCGTCTTGGTTATATACTTGTATGTATCTCTATTGATATCATTGTTTTATGATATAATTCCATTTCACCGTAATCACATCTCGTATTATGTTGTGAAACCATTTTTTCTCATTGGCCTAACCCATTTATGCCATGGTCCATTATTGTATCATTCTTTTGAGATATCTTGACAAGAACAGGTATGCCCACCTCATCTCTATTCAAATCCTATGCACATATCACATCTTTGGTTTGTTGTTAAAAGTTGGTTCTCCATTGGCCTTCCATGGGCCCTCCTCCTTCCTTGGACACTCCACTCCCTCCTCGGTCCTTCCTATGCTTGAATAAAGAAGTTGTAATGTATTTTGGTCATACAATTTACTCCAACTCTCACACATTAGGGGGGGATCTATTATCACCTTAAAAGTGTTCACTTGCACCATTTTCAACATTTACACATAAATGCATCACTATTGGTATGCATAACCCTCATCACCCTCATCTCCAGCTCCATTCCACCATCATATGACCTCAAAATTACCAGGATCAACCTAGTTAACCCTTGAAGTTGACTAAAATTGATCAATGAAAATATTGGCCCATTATGTATGCACGGACAATGCAGAAAAAACTCCTAAAAAACTATGTCACCCCTTTAAATCATTGATTTTCATTATTTTCACCCCCCATCAATGTACTTGAATTTTCATGATGGGATATTAGTTACATGTAGACCATATCAAACCTTAATTGTTATTTTTAACTTTGATTCAATCATCTTTAAGCACTATAATGAATACCATGTCAAGTGGGTTATCCATTACACAACTATAAATAAAGCACCTGAGGTCACTCTCTATATATATCCATAAAAGTAAGGTTATGCTATCGAAATTCCATTAGGATCTTGAGGACCTCCTCCTCTTGATTTCATATTCTAGCCTCTTTATCTTATTCACCAACCAAGGTTTGAGTTGCAAGTATATCAAGGAAGCAACGTACCCATCCCAAGGAAGGGCTTTGGATCCCATTTGACTTCAGGAAGCTCATCCACCAAGTGTTGTTTCTTTGTCTTATCATTGTCGTAATAGAAATCTCACATTGTTCCAATTCTTTTGTTCACAATAAGTAGGTTTTTCTTCATGCTTTGGCTTTTATCTCTTATATGATCTAGGATTTAATGCATCTGAGTAGAGCTAGGGTTTTATTTCCATGCACTACAACCATTTGTTTGTGGCTCAATTCACAACCATTGATTTTTAGGGGATTGTTCTCACCCTTGTGAAAAATACCCAATAATAATTCATTGTAAATATTACTAGTGTGGATCTCAAGGCCAAGGCCCGATTAGTGAATGCATATATATGTTTCCCCATGGTGGGATAGGATTGTAGTATGGTTTTTATGCTTTCCATGGTGTGCTTGTATTATGAAAAGTATGTATAAAACGTAAATATATAATAATGTAATATCCACCAAAAAGGTTTCTTAAAAAGCAACAAGAGAGCTATGGTAGAACAAGAGGGAAAAAGGAAAGGGGTTGCATGGTTGATTTGACTCGACACTTGTTCTTTGAAGTACAACTTTCCTTCCACATGCTTCTTTACAAATGTTTCTCATGAATCTTTGAGTTGAGTGGTTCTTTAGATGTTTCCCCATGTCTCTTGGGAAGGCCACACTTGTCTTATCAAAACTCTTTGGGGAAAACCATTGTTCACCTCATTCAAGGATCATCCTTATACTCTTCCATTCTCCATTGAGCATTCCTCTCCCATTCAAATTTTCCATGGTATGAAAAAAACTTGGATGAAGCCATGGTTGTTTATGCCTGGAAATGGAAAAAGTATTCCCACAAAATTGTGGCTAGTAAGAGCATGTGGGGGCTAGGTACATGCTATGAGAATTCAAAAAGGAAATGGGATGGTAAACTATGGCAAGAATGTCCATAATAGTTGAAGTAGATATCGCAAACCTGCAACCTTGTTAGTGTTGTTTATGGACTTTCTTTACCAAGTGTTTCTCCTCCAGGTCATTCGAAGTAGTATTGAACTCTTTCTTCTCACACTAAAAGGGAAGAAAATCCCTAAGGGACTATGGAGTGAACAAAGAGGAGATCTTCCTTGTGCTATGAAGAGGAGAGTGCCATGGTAGATTGATGGTTGGATGAGTGCCCAAAGTGCTTATGAGTGAGAAGATTGGATTTGGTATTAGAGAGATGGGTTGGGATCAATGAGAATAGAGCCCTATAGGAGCTTCCTTTTCCTTGGTGGTATCATGGTTTAGCTTGGGGATGGAATCCGTAGATGATTCCTATAGTTGAGAGGTGAGTTACTCCTTAGCAACCTATTTGGTGGATTTGCTTTTGATTATAAACAAGTACTCATATGTGTCTTTTTGTTGGATGCTTATGTTTGTAATATATTGTAGGATCCCATAATTAAATTGGCTAATGAATGAATTTGATATATGCATGGTTCTTTCCATTGTTATCTTTATATGCATATGAACTCTATTGATATCATTGGTAGAATTTGAATTTGGCTTAATAGTTGGTTTATAGAAGTTTGAATTTCATACAGAGAGCCTTGATGGCAAAGGGAGGCATTTGAGTACATGACAACAAAATGCAATATTATTCAGGATGAAGCTTCCTCAATCTAAAAGCAGAGATAAAGGAACCATTAAATTCGGAGGTTTTGATCAAGAAAATGTATAACACTATACCAAAACTAACCAAGATTTTTCCATAATCATTGAGATCTTGATATCTAGTTGTGATATTTTGCATAAACAACATATCCATTGTCTCCATAAAGTAAGCAAAGATTGGAATTTATTCGAAGTTACTATAATTTCCAACAACAAACAATAATCTCAAGAAAGACACATGAGGGGGTATAGGCAAAACTCATAACAAGACTTCCTAGTCTTTCCAGCAAGTTTATATCTCATTGATATTTTCTTCCTACTCTTCCTAGCAAAAAAAAATTTTCAATTGAAATACAATTTTTTTTACAATTTGTTAAATGGTTATTGAATAGAGTGGCTAGATGTTTTACAATGCAGTGGGGGGAGATGTTGTTAAGTAACAATACATAACAACAACAACAAAAAACTATATATATAAATATGTGACAACATCTAAAAAATTAATTGAAAGTAAATCTATCCAAGATCTATGAAACACTAATAATAATTAATACATAACATAAAATTAAATCATAAAAAAAATTTACATCTTAAAAAGTTGATAAGTTGATGATCATACTTGATAAATCCAAACTTAACATTCGATGATCTGATAAATCCAAACTTAACATGAATTTACTACTCGATCTTCCTACTAACCCTTCATATTATTTTTCACTGTGCCACCAAACTCAGGATGTCTTAGATCTACTTCAATGGGACCCTTCATATTAGTCTTCACTTTGCCCCCAAATTCAGGCCACTTAAAGTGATGTCTTATGTCTACTTCAATGGGTCATCACATGATACATTCAAGTCAAAAGTAAAGTGACAAGACATACAACCGAGAAGTCTTGTTTCTAGTTCTCTCTGCCATCACATGATACATTCAAGTCAAAACCGCAGTGACAAGACATAAAGCTGAGAACAAAGCTGTTGGGTGGGATGGATGTGGCCACCAGTTACTTCAGTAGTTAAAATGGCACCAACCATCACATACAAAGTAGATGGGCAAGCAACGATATTACGATCAGAAGAGACAGCTGTAAAACCTGCTTGAATGTTATAGTACTGGCAATTTAAAAAGTGCAGTAGTTTGTTTAAACGATTTATTTGAGAAAAATATTGATAAGTTTACTTTTTTTTCTTTACTACGCCTGTGTTTGAGATCCTCAAAGAATTAGATTAAAAGAAGCCGCTCAGAGTTGGAAAATATATTAATTTCCTCTACAATCTAATCCCAAATCCATAGTCGACCTGCCCGTTTTCGCTCCGTCAGAATTTGACAGACTTCTTGCCAAAGCATACTGAATTCAAGAGCAGTTCCCACAGCAGAGCATACTGAATTCAAGAGCAGTTCCCACAGCAGTATTCTAAACGTTCTATTTTTTGGAAGTTCTATTTTTTGGAAGTTTATAGATGAATTTTTCAGTTTGATTTTGTTCAAAATTTGATGAGAAATGATTAGATCTGTAGATTCGAGTGGTTACGTTTGTATAATCCAAATATCAACATGTTGAATTCATCTATACATTCAAAAATGCAATTTAAACAACAGAAAATAAAAATTTTGTCCAAATAAACACAGTTTTCAAAGCCCAAAAATACATGATAAATCATGTGTTAGCTTTCTTCACTTCACTTACAAAACCGTAGCTGGTGCTAAAGCCTAACAGAGCTTATTATATATCCAAAGAAATCTGATGCGAATATTATATATATGGAGAAATATTTTATGAACATCTGGTTCTAGTTCTGAAGTTGAAATTGAACAAACCTGTATTTCATTTTTAATTAAAAAAAAAACCGCAAATATATTTATTTATTGTAGGTATCTTAAATTCTACTTTGTAATGGAGCATATTGCCTTCAAATTAGAGCCCCTGCTTCACAATATAGAACATTGATTTTGGCTTTGTTATGTGTGAAAATCAAATCAAACATTAAAAAAACATGTTTAACCCTAACTTCTTAGCATTTGAGGATGGGATTAAAAAACAAATAGATAATAGAATAACAACATTATGAAATGAATTGTAATTAATGGAGAATAAGTTACAAGAAATGGAAAACAAAACATTGATTTTGGCTTTGTTATGTGTGAAAATCAAATCAAACATTAAAAAAACATGTTTAACCCTAACTTCTTAGCATTTGAGGATGGGATTAAAAAACAAATAGATAATAGAATAACAACATTATGAAATGAATTGTAATTAATGGAGAATAAGTTACAAGAAATGGAAAACAAAACATTGATTTTGGCTTTGTTATGTGTGAAAATCAAATCAAACATTAAAAAAACATGTTTAACCCTAACTTCTTAGCATTTGAGGATGGGATTAAAAAACAAATAGATAATAGAATAACAACATTATGAAATGAATTGTAATTAATGGAGAATAAGTTACAAGAAATGGAAAACAAGGAGTTTCAAGGGTTAGCTTAATCAGTTAAACCATCTACATAAGACATGTGTTGACAAAGAGGCCATAATTTTCAGGTTCAAATCAGTTCAAGTCCCTTGAGGTTGCTAGTTGTTATTGTGGTGGGTAGTTGAGTCACCCTACATTTGAATATTTTGGGGAAGAGGGAGAATCCCACAAGCTTTTCCTTGAGAAAGAAAAAAGAAAATGAAAAACAAATATGAAAAATAAAAACATATCTAAAAAGACTAGATTGAAATTCTTGGAAAATTTGAAAATGACTAACAAGATCAAAGAACTAGAAGGTAAGCTAAATAATATTTTATCTTTAAACAATCTCAAAGACAAATTTGATATCAAACCTATCAAAGAGTAAATGATCAAACTAATAGGAGTGGACAAAAAGCCTCAAACCTCATTGTTTTTGGCTTAAATGAGAAAGACAAAGAAGAAGATACTAAGATTTGTCAATGACGAACTACAAGAGAGAATACAAATAGAAACAACCTACCTCATAAAAGTAGAAAGTTGTGGAAGAGCTATTGAAGATAAAAATAGACTGAAATTAACATAAACTATATTGAAAACAAATATAACATATTGAATAAACCATATGGTCTTAAAGGTTCAAGAGTGATGCAGATTTGGCCTACTATCAGAAATATCTAACAAAAGATTCACATACAACTTGCAAGTAACTACCACTAGCCACACCATGGGCAATGTAATGGAATTAAAAAAACAAATTCATACACTTAGTTCTGCAATTAGATTTTAGCACCATAGAATCACAAACTCATTAGATGTTTCTTATTCAATATATCATAGAATTGAAAACCTGATTTTATTACAAAATTATAGGCTTGAAACTTGTCCTCTATCACAACTATAGTATACGATCGATGGCCTTTATTCCTCTACATCTAAGGAGGCAACAAGCATCCCCTTCCAAGTTGTGGGTAACAACCTCTCTCTTGCATTATACGGGACAACTCCCCAACCTATTATATGCAAAATTACCCATTAATACAATTTTGGGGTGAATCAATTCAAACTTCAATCACTATGACTTCCAAACTAGTAGTCACTCATCCCCTTGTCATCATTTTGATTCATCTTCCAAAATGATTTTTTGGAACTCCTTGTACCACATAATGATGTGTGTCAACATGGATGGATAATTGGGATGGATTTCACTAAATATTCAAATAAAAGTTTCCTCATTGATTCCATGCCATCCTTTCCTTACTTCATACAACATCTTGGCATCACATCTTGCCTTGTTCACATCAACTCCTCCTTTACACATCATTGAGGTACCTCTAATATTATTTACGGTAAGCTTCACGAATTTTAATGATCTCAGTGGTTGACCTTATGCAAATCACTTTAATTAGAGCATAATCATCCATGCAACATCCTTCTAAGGTGGTTTTGGAAATGATAACATCCCACTCAACTAGCTTGATAATCCACAACAAAAAAAGGCTTTCTCTAATTTGTTGTGAAGCTCTTTCTCAATCCACTTGCATAGGTCTTCCTTATAAATTGTATATTAGGTTTCTCTTATCTCCTTCCACTACTACACATTCTTGCTTCTTAGTATTCCGATGATCTTCTCCTCATTCATTATCCATTCTCATACATGAAGGTAATATTCCTGCAAGATAGCTATATTGCTAGGACTACTCCTGCATAAGAATCTATTGGTTAAAAAAATGTGACTGTCTTGTTCGCAAAGTCATTGATAAAACAACAACCATTGAATATATTTATCTTTTCTTTATTTTATTCTTTCCTTTTAGCCACACTATGTACCACTCATCCTTCCTTCTTATCTACTTTGCATCCTTCTTCTATAGATATTTGCAATGTGCAACTATAAGCATATCCTCACATTTTCACTCAACTTTTTTATCTTCTTCACCTAGTTTACCTTCCTCATAATCATGAACATATCCTCTATCACTTGTTGCAACTCACTTGCCTCTATAAATTGTTGAAAATATTTCCTAGTGAGTTCACTACCTCAAACTACTTCCTTTCAATGGTACTTACTACTTCCCCATCCTCCCTCTTATGCACCACTACCATTGTCTCAATGAACTCCACCAATGCTTATTGCTCGGGAATCAACTCCTTTTTTCCTTTTTTTTACTGCAACCACTCCTCTATTACAATCATCTTCATCTTGTTGTTGTTTTGTTGCACCTTCACTTTCTTGCATCAACTCTTTCTATTGCATCTTTTCTTTGGTCTACTCCACTTTCTTTTCTTTTGTTACACATTCCACTTTACTTGCAACAAATTCACCACATAAATCATTATCAGAATCAAACATTCCCATATGCATCTCTTCCATTATTACATCTATGGTAACATCATCTCCTTGCAACTCCACTATTGCAAGACCACTTTCTTCTACAATACCACCTTCTACTACAACACCACTCAATGTTGCAACATATATTCCTTACAAATTTGCTACTGCAACACCACTCACCTCTGCAAGACTTCTTTTTGCAACATCACCCACTGCTACAACAATATCTTTGGTTTTCACATATACTCTCAAGGGAATATTTCTACTTTGTGTTGCTTCTTGAGATTGTTTTACAATCTCCTTTACCTCAATATTTTCCTTGTAGCCTTCTACTATAAATCCTCCTTCTACACTCTCCTTTGGCATGCTATCAGTGGCATGCACTTCACACAAAAAAAAATCATTAGTATTCTCAACAACATGCACATCAACACACTCAACAATTTCCACGACCACAATCAGAACAATTCTTGATTTTTCCTCTCACCACTTGCTCTCATGCTTTCTCTTGATCTAAACATTCTCAATCCTCAAAACCAAATGAGAAACCTCTTTTAATGACCACATCTTCTATGTACTTATATTCCTTATAATGGACAGCTCCAATCCATGCACAAATTGCATAATCTTTTTCTCACTATCTCATACAAAACCAGCCCTCATGGCCATGCTATAAAATTCTTCAAAATAATTCTTTACACATCCATCATTCTTCTTTAACTTCTCTAACCTTCTACATATCTTCAAAGTATAGTTAGTATTTATAAACTTACCTCTCAACTTGGTGACCATTTTCTCCCAATTTTGGATCTTCTTTTTGCCTCTCCATTTTCTTTCCCTCTTTAGCTACTACCACCAAACATATGCATGGATCCTCAATATTTCATAAGCAATTTTCACTCTTTAGAGGCCTTTAAGCTCACTACATTCAAAATATTGGTGCATTTGTTCAATTCACTTCATTAGCTCTTATGGGTTTTAACTTCTGTAAAACTTTAACATTTCCATATTCATCTGGTGCAACTATACATTCTCCTCTTCATATTCATCACTCTTTTGGATCACTTTGGCTATTACCCTTCCCCTTTATTGGATCACTTTGAAGGCATCAATAGTCCTCATCATTTGTTGTAAAAACTTTGCAACATCTTCCACTACCTCTAATTCAAATGATATTCTCTCGTTTGGTTCTTCCTCTCACTATAGGTATTCCTCTCCCTACCATGCTACAATTTTAAAATCAACCTACACTCTCTCCCTTTGAGATCTTCCCCATGAATTTTTTTTTTCTTTTGAAATTCTCTCTTTTTCTACAACATCCATTGCAACATTTTTGCAACCTCCTCTTGCATATTATTCAACACCTCATCCTCCAGGACCTCTAACTAGTGCTCTTCAAGATTGGAGTTGTATCTCCTCTTATGCCATCTACCTAATACTACCACTAGAGGCAATCTTCACTTATTCAAATAAATATACCCAACATTGTACCCACAGTGGAGTCATATACACTTCTCCTCTTTCATTGTAATTTTTATAGAATTCCGCTTCTTCTCATTGTAATAATTCCACCCAACTTTCCTCTTTTTCATTGGAATTATCCCAATCCCTCCCTCAGGATTCTACTAGCTCTAATATCACTTGATATAGTGAGGTTGCAACCCCATACAATATCGCACACACACAATGAATTTATCCACAAATTATATAAACAAATTCAATTCCAGTATTCAACAGACAACCACCATAATTTGCAATTCAATTGAAACGAAGCATAAATAAACACAACAAACAAATTTGCACTATTTATTAAATAGATTGGCCAAGCTCTCAAGCATCAATTACTTTCATAGATCTTATGCACAAGTCTCTGGAATACACAACCATCCATACTAAACAAACCAAATCAAAGGAGAGCCAAAGGCACTTTTTCATTCATAAAATTCATATGTATGCGTGTGCTCCTTGGATTTTGGCCTTACAACTACCTTGACTGTTCAAATTCCAAATGAAATGCTTTATATTCCAATGGTTGACAAAAATTCACTAAGGACAATAAATATTTCACTATATCATAATTTATTGTATTTTAATCTCAAAATAGAACTCGAACTAAGAAAATGTACGAAAAAAGTGCAGGATAGTTGCAGTGTCAGAGATGTTGCATCAAAGGATATTTATAAACAAGGATCTCATTCTAATATACAAATCCGAACTAAGAGAGGAAGTCCAAAAGGTAAAGGAGGCTAGAAAATAAGGAAAATGGGTAACACTTAGAAACAAAAAAGAGGTAAATAAGGACAAGGACCAAAAAATTAATAATAAATGGAAATTCAAAAAACTTGGGATCCTCTCTTGGAATTGCCAGGGATTTCCATAGAAGAAGGGTCTCAAGTTAAGTTGGATTTCTAATGAAAATGACATTATCTTTCTTTTTGAAACTTGGGAACACATTGAATGTCACGCCCCTAACATTTATGATTTTGTTTTATGGCCAACCTAGAATAAAAGATCCTCTTGTAGAGGCATTGGAAGAATAGCTTGTTCCTTAAGAGATAACCTACTCCCTAAATAAATATTCATAACAAAGACCCTTTCAACTAACACATGTGGTTATAGATTTCATACATTAGCACTAAAACAAAACAAAAAATAGCAATTTGCTCTTTCCCCCCTATAAATTCTACCATTTATACGAAAATTAATATAGGTAAAAAGTGTCCCTCCAATGGCCACATAATGGTTTAGAATCTGATATTGCTAATATAATAAATGAAGGTAATATTCTTTTGGTATGAGACTTTAGTCATAGAGCAATAAGTAATCACACTATAATCCTAAGAAAAATCTCCAACCCAACCCTCTATGGTTAGATGAAGACCTTGATTTCACATGTACAAAAAAAGTTCTAAATATTTAGTTGAAAATTTGTTCAGTACCGAAATGATCAAACTTTGTAGTTGCTAGGACTAATAGTTTGCAATGGCTTAAGGAAATTGTCAAAATCTAATTAAATAACTTGTATTCATGGGCTTGAAAATAGTGTGGTTGACTATGTTATATTGGATATTTTCTTGTGCAACCAAATTGTTAATTTTTACATCTTAGATAATCACGAGCTTGATTCATATCACATACATTGATTTCATGCAAATTCCATAGAAGAAAGTTTTAATAGTGAAAAGAACTTGATCTTTAACAAAAACAAAGCCATATTTTTTCTATTGAATTTTAAAAATGAATTGAATCTCCTAATAAGTAACAACAACATTGTGGACCTTTATCATAACTTTAAAACAAAACTCGCAAATTGTATGAATAAGTACTCTTACAAAATTTCTTATAAAAATGATAGTTAAAGAACCAACCCTTGTATGACAAAGATTAAGATTGCTAGGAAAACTATCAAGGAATCTTCTTATGAGTCCCTAAAAGCTATGCAAATAAATACTTACAAAGAACTAATTAAAGAAAATGCATTATGTAAATAGTAAAAAATATAATTTTTTATACCTTTCTAAGTGTGAACCTAAAAGATTATGGAGGCAAAATCTATCCAAGAAAGCTAAACAAAATAATACAATTTCTGAGTGATTGGAATTCATACCTTAAAAGATTTATGAATCCTCTAATGTTTCATACAACATTTTAACCTTTATTACAAAGCAAGAGGTTTTTACTTTGAAATACATTGATTTTGGGGTTAAGCATCTAGCAAATAGAGCAATTAACAACACCCCGCTTTAAAAATTGCAACTCTCCTAAGAGATTGAAGGATGGTAATTCCACAGTTTTGGTAATTTCCAATCTTTCAGGGAATGGGGGTTCTTCTAATTCTATGATAGGTTCATCAATATCCTTTGTATCAGCAGATGATTTTTCCCTTGATTCCTTGTCTGATTCTGAAGATGGAGCATCTTCAATTATTGGCTCGACTATTCTCCCTGATCCTAATTTTATCTCATCACAAGGCATAGGGGTAATAGACAGAGCTGGCATATTGTGTATATCAATATTATGAATGGCCTTATTATTTGGATTTGGGTTAGGTTGCACATGCATCTAAGGCCGTAAGGGAGGATTGTTATGTGGGGCATTGGGAGGTAACTGCAGTTTTTGTTGTTGGTACTGGGGTTGGAACTGTTGTTGATAGCGGTTCTATTGGTGATGGTTTTGATAAGTAAGTTGTTGTTGAGGGTCTCTCCAATATGGGTTTCATTTCCTAGGATGATTCTATTGTTGGGGCATAGGTACCCATGCATTGGGATCCTGATAAGGAGGTGGCATCTGATTTGGAGGGGGGGCATTCATCTGGCCATATTGAAGTTGATTGTTCACATTATTCCAATAATTAAGTGTTGCAGGAGAGAATTGAGGGTTTGTACCTTGACCTCATGGCTTCCATTGTCTTCTATGTGTTATTAGATAGATAGACTCTACTTCCTCATTAGTCACCTGCATTGATTCTTTTACACCTGGTAGGGAGGGACATTGGTCAGTAGCATGATCTAATTCACAAATAAGACATACCTGGACACTTTTCAATGGGCACTCCCTTAATGGATGTTTGTTTCTTCATTTCGAACAGAAAATGGACAATGCCAGATCTAATTTTGCTTGTTTCTATTTGACCTACAGAGTGTCAATTTGTGAAGTAAAAGAGTTAATCATTTCTGTTTTGAAATCTTCTAACAGATTACCTATTTCTGCTCTTGTTTCCCCTCCATTGGCTTATTTATGTACCCTTGAAAAAGTGGTATCCCTGGTAGCTGACTTACTCCTTGTAGATCCTCGAGAGCATCTCTTACAAAGATTTACAATGTCTTCATAGGATTCCTTAGATATATCTCCCTTACCAAGCATATTCAGCATATCTAAACAATCATCTCTAACTCATTTTAGCAAAATAGTTTTCAGAATATCCTTACTCACATCCGGATGTCCAAACTTTTGTAGATTATATTGGAGTCACTCCACAAAATATTCAAGGGTCTCGTCCTCCTTCTGAGACATCTTGAACAGTTCCTCTCTTTGTTCTCTCGTTCGGCAGTAGTCTTGGTACTTGGTCAGGAAATGTTACCTCATTTGTCCCTATGTTGAAATATTCTCTCCTCCAAGGCTCATGAACCATATTAACGCGTTACCCTGCAATGTAGCTAGAAACAATTTAAGCTTATGCGCAGTGGTAGTGTAGTCATAGCTTCTAGACAGAATATCAAATTCAAACAAAAACTCATCTGGATCCTCAGTAGATAATCCATGGAAATTTGGCAGGGTTGAGAGAGGTATGTTCTTTATAGTAGCTATCCCTCATGTGGGAATATTAGTAATAGGAAAGACCAAGGTAGAGATAGTATTTTCATCATTTACCTGATATTCATTGTTCACTGGATCCTCATGGTAGAGCTCGTCTTCATTATCTCCTTGATTTTTTGTACCTGCTCTTTCTCTTCTTAAACAATCAATACAGAAAGTGTCCCACTCCTCTTTAGTGACTATCTATCCGTTGATCTGAAAAATATCTTCAGATTCTTCTGGATTTTCCCTGTTCCGAGCTACACTTGCTTGATCTTCAATATTCTCCAGTGTTGTGTGCTGACTTGTTGGTGACAAATCTTCAGCTTCATCCCCTAATGAAAACGATGTTTCAAAATGGGGTAGTTCTGATGACTAAAGAATATGTCTTTTTGGAGAATTTGAAGGGCGAAAGATAGATCCCGAAGAAGAATCTGCTTTGGCTATAATCTCATCAACAAAGGTTTTAGGACCCAGAAATGTGCCTTTTTCACTATATCTTTTGCCCTTTCAACCTTAACATTTCTATGCTAAATGCCTACTTTAGTGCTTTCTAAGACCCTTTTTCCCAAGGTATGAATCATTGATCTTGCTTTGATATTTGTATTTACTTAACACGTTTGATTGGTAGTATTTCTCATATTTTACCCATATATGTGCAACTAATGATCAAAATGTGTAAGACAACAAATACTTGAAGAAATATTGTTGTTGTTACACCAATTGTTACAGTTGTGCGCTAGTCTTGCATGTTGTTACACGACTACAGCAATTGCGCACCTTTCCTGGAAGCTGTCACACTTGCTGCAACAGAAGACCACAAATCCTGGAAGCTGTTACACCAACTACAACAGATGCACACCAATCCTAAAATTTGTTACACTCGCTGCAACAGATGGCCACCGATCCTGAAAGCCGAATCCTGAAGATTGATCCTCTGTTGTTATACGTCTTGGCTCATGCTGACTCTTTTTCCTGATTTCATGAATATGACAGATCTCTTATATCTTACAAACAACTTGAGAATCTGGGATTCTCAAGGCTGTTCTGAGTCCATTTTGAACTGAATGACTCTATCTTTAAATAGCAGAGCTTTTGTAATCATTGATACCAAAATATAGTTGTGGAACAAAGAGTGAAGAAAGAGCATATTGTATCTGAACCCTTTTTGTGAATCAATAAAGAAGTGCATTGAGTTTCTTTAACCTACTGTAGCCTATTTTTGAGTGGATTCAATCAGAAGGAAAGGGCCCACCTTCCTCACATACTTCGCTCTGTTATGATGTTTTGAGTTTTAGATTAGTTACTTTGATTTGTGTGATTAATTTGTTTAGCATTCTTAGAGTACAATTGTTGTTACGGTTCAGTCCCTTCCTGTCAAATGTGCATCAGTGTGTCTCATGAGAATTAGAATTCAAGTGTTGTATACTGCTGGAGAATCGTATTTATGCACTAGGTAAAACTCTTCTTTCAAGTAAAAGTAATTAGAAGTGTGGATTTCCTTCATGCAATTAAAGTAGATTTATTTTCGGCAATTAGCACAGAATTCCCTTCTACAAGAATAAAATAGAAAACTAGAATAAAATAGATAATCCAAGATTCTTATACACTCATCAATTTAGATTTCAATTATGCAAGTGTGATTCCAATTCTGCAACAGTATATTAGAACTCCATCTTTGTCGGCAACTTGTGTTAATGTTCAGTTTTCAAAACTCTGTTTCTTTCAATACTACAACTTGATTAGTGTTTGCTTTCATCAATCTAGCATAGACTGTGCACAATTATCTTGCAATAAAAAAACTTCCCTGGGTTTGACAATTTATATTGAACACCTTAATTATCTATTTATTTAGACAATTAAAGTGCCCGACATTTTGGCGTCGTTGTCGGGGAAGATAATTAGAGATTCTTGTAAGCACATTAGTTTTATTTTCTTAGGAATGATTAGTCTACATGAATCGAAGAACAAGAGGACGTATCCCAAAAAATACTAACCCTACAGGTACCAGAGGAAGGAACCCTGCACTGGGAAGGCCAACCTTTGTTGATGCGATTATAGCTAGAGCATATTATTCTTCAGGTTCTATGTTTCACCCTTCAAATCCTCCAAGAAGACATATTACTCAGTCATCAGAATTACCCCATTTTGAGACATCATTTTTTATCAAGGGTTGAAGATGAATATTTTTCACCAACAAATTAACAAGCAACACTGGAGAATATTGAAGATCAAGGAAGTGTAGTTCAAAACAGGGAAAATCTAGAAGAAGTGGTTTATCAAATCAATGAATAGATAGTCATTAAATAAGAGTGGGATGCTATCCATATTGAGTGGAGAGAAAGAGCACATATGGAAAATCAAGGGGACAATGAAGAAGAGTTCCACCGTGAGAATCCACCAAACAACGAAGATCAGGCCAATGATGAAAATACAATATCTACCCTGGTCTTTCCTATTTCTGATATTCCCACTCGAGGGATGACTCCTATGAAAAACATACCTCTCTCAGCTCTGCCAAATTTTCATGGATTATCTACAGAGGATCCAGATGAGTTTCTGTTTGAATTTGATATTTTGTGTAGAAGCTATGACTACACTACCACTGTGCGGAAGCTTAAATTGTTTCCAACTACATTGAAGGGTAATGCGTTAAGATGGTTCATGATCCTTGGAGAAGAGAATATTTCAACATGGGGACAAATGAGGCATTTTTTCCTCAACAAGTACCAAGACTATTGTTGAACAAGGGAACGAAGAGAGGAATTTTTCAAAATGTCTCTGAAGGAGGACGAGACCCTTGAAGATTTTGTGGAGCGACTCCAGTATAATCTACAAAGGTCTGGACATCCGGATGTGAGTAAGAACATTCTGAAAACTATTTTGCTAAAAGGAGTTAGAGATGATTGTTTAGATATGTTGAATATGCTCGGCAAGGGAGATATATCTAAGGAATCCTATGATGACATTGTAAATCTTTGTAAGAGATGCTCTCGAGGATCTACAAGGAATAAGTCATCTACCAAGGATACCACTTTTTCAAGGGTACAGAAATCAGCCAATGGAGGGGAAACAAGAGTAGAAATAGGTAATTTGTTAGAAGATTTCAAAATAGAGATGATTAACTCTTTTTCTTCACAAATTGATACTCTACAGATTAAACAGAAACAAGTAGAAGTAGAAAAGGCATTGTCCATTTTCTGTCCGAAGTGCATAGAAAAACATCCAAAAAGGGAGTGCCCACTGAACAGTGTTTAGGTATGTCTTATTTGTGACTTGGATCATCCCAGTGACAAATGTCCCTCCTTACGAGGTGTAAAAGCATCAATGAAGGAGAATAATGAGGAAGCAGAGGCTGCCTATATAATTACACAGAGGAGACAATGGAAACCACGAGGTCAAGGTACAAACTCTTAATTCTCTCCTGTAGCACTTAATTATTGGAATAATATGAACAATCAGCTTCAATATGTCCAGATGAATGCCCCCCCTCCTAATTAGATGCCACCTCCTTATCAGGATCCCAATGCATGGTTACCTATTCCCCAACAACAGAGTCACCTTGGGCAATGGAAACCATATTGGAGAAGCCCTCAACAACAACTTATTTATCAAAACCATCACCAACCGAACCCCTATCAACAATAGTTCCAACCTCAGTACCAGCAACAACAACTACAGTTACCTCCCAATGCCCCAAAGAACAATCCTCCCTTGCGACCTCAGATGCCTGTGCAACCTAACCCAAATCCAAATAACAAGGTCGTTCAGAATATTGATATACACAATGTGTCAGCTCTATCTATTACTCCTATGCCTTGTGATGAGATAAATTTGAGATCAGGGAGAATAGTCGAGCCAATAATTGAAGATGCTCCATCTTCAAAATTAGACAAGGAATCAAGGGAAAAACCATCTGCTGATATAGAATAAATTGACCAACTGATCATAGAATTAGCAGACCCCCCATTCCCTGAAAGACTGGAAATTACCAAAACTATGGAATTACCATCCTCCAATCTCTTAGGAGAATTGCAGAATTTGCATGTTAACATTCCACTATTGCAAGCGATTAGGGATGTCCCTATTTATGGGAAGATTGTGAGAGACCTCTGTATCAAATGGCCTGGAAAGAAACCTAGGGACCCCCTCACAGTACACGTAGTGGGAGAATTGTCTGAACTGATGTTAGGAAAAACCCCACCTATTAAATATGGCAACCCAGGAAACCCTACAGTCACTGTCAAAATTGGACAAACATTTATTTCCCATGTGTTAGTCGATTTAGGGGCAACAATTAACATTATGCCAATAGAGACTACACAATTGTTGCAACTCGGAACGCAATTCTGACCTACTCCTACTGTTTTAGAATTAGCTAATCGTTCTACCATCCGACCAGAAGGAGTAATTGATGATCTAGTTATTTCAGTTGACTCATGGGATCATCCTGTTGATTTTTTCATATTGCAACCCAAAACCCGTCTAGGAGGCCACCCTATAATTCTAGGAAGACCTTGGTTAGCTACAATCAATGCTTTCATTGGTTGTAGATTTGGTTCAATGACCATCTCTTATGGTTATGACACCAAGAAACTTACCCTTTATCCTCATGCTACACCCAGTGTGGAACCCGAAAATTCTTTATGGATGGGCATTGAGGATGAAAGCACTCTTCCTGTGTTAACCATAGGAAAATCCCTGAGTTTCAAAGACGAGACAGAGGATGAGTTGATTAATTGCTTTATATGTGACCCCTCTGCTATTACATAGAACACGCACCACCTATTAAGTAGAATCTTCGACCCTATTCCTCAGGAAGGAATGAACCCAGAATTGTTTTCTGAAACTGTTGTAAATCAAATTAATTCAGCTGAAACAACAATTACTGAAACAACTGAATTATTTCCTAAATTTATTTCAAAGAGTATCGTTGTAGAAATCGAACCTAGAAAATCCTTGAACATCAACCCTGATTTATCTTCTGTTGAAACTCATTGATTGATGAAGTTATTGATTGAATATAAGGAAGCATTTGCCTAGGATTACATGGATATGAAAGGAATTTCCTATGAACTATGCACCCACCATATATACATTAAGGAAGAATGCCAACCCATTTTCCAACCCCAAAGGAGGATGAACCCTAATCTTAAAGAAATTGTTAAGGAAGAACTCCAAAAACTTCTCAATGTCGAATTCATCTACCCTATATCAGATAGTGAGTGGGTTTCACCGTTGGTTATCATACCTAAAAAGAATGGTAAATGGAGAGTGTGTGTGGACTATAGAGCCCTAAATAAGGCCACGCAGAAGGATCATTTCCCTTTGCCATTTATTGATCAGGTTCTAGACAACCTATCTAGGAAAACGTTTTTCTCTTTCCTAGATGGATTTAGTGGCTATAACCAGATAAAAATTTCTCCACAGGACCAAGATAAGACCACCTTTACCATCCCTTGGGGTACGTTTTCCTACAAGGTTCTCCCATTTGGCTTGTGTAATGCACCAACAAATTTCCAAAGAGTTGTGATTGGTATTTTCTCTAATATGTTGAATGACTGTATGTAAATATTCATGGATGATTTTACACCTTATGGTACTGATTTCGATGAAGCTTTGACTAATCTAGAAAAAGTGCTCAAAATATATATACAGTCTCATATTTCTCTAAGTACAGAAAAATGTCATATGATGATGAGCGAAGGTGTGGTGCTCAGACACTTCATTTCTTATGCAGGAATTCAGGTAGACCCAACCAAAATCCAGGTAATTTTTGACATTCCAACCCCATCAACTCAGAAAGAGGTAAGAATTTTTTTATGGCATGCTGGATATTACAGGAGATTCATTAAAAAAAATTCCAAACTTGCCTCTCCCTTATTTTTTCTATTAACAAGAGATGTTGATTTTCTTTGGACTGACAATTGCGAACTGTTTGCAGGTCTGAAATAGAAATTGTCCACAGCTCCCATTTTGAGAGGGCCCAATTAGGCTCTGCCTTTTCACATTTCTTCAGATGCCTCAGACACTATAATTGGTGCAGTACTTGGGCAACAAGAGGACAAATATCCTTATGCTATCTACTACATCAACAAGAATATGGCTCCTGTTGAGTTAAATTATACAGTTACTGAAAGAGAATTCTTGGCAGTAGTTTATGCGATCAATAAATTCAGGAATTATATCATTGGTTATCCTACTTTTATTCATATTGATCATACAAAAATTAAATATTTGATGAATAAACCTATTACTAATGCCCGAGTAACAATATGGTTGTTATTGCTTCAAGAATTTGACATCACTATAGTAGATAGACCAGGAAAAGAAAATGTGGTTGCTGATTTTCTCTCAAGATTGCATATAAATAATGATAATTCACCAGTAGATGATTCCTTTCCAGATGAACATTTGTTTGCAGTATCTGCTCACTCACCTTGGTATGCAGACATTGCTAATTATTTGGTTGCATGGAAGGTACCTCCACATCTATATCCAAGAGAAAGAAGGAAGATTATTCAGAAGAGTGCTCGGTATAGTTGGATAGAGGGATACCTTTTCTACACAGACCTGGATCAAGAAATCAGGAGATGTGTGAGGGATGATGAAATTTATGATCTTCTTAAATCTTTCCATGATGGCCCTTGTGGAGGTCATTTTGTTGATCAAAGGACTAGGCATAAAATTTTGAGGATGGGCTATTTTTGGGCCACAATATTTCAAGATGCAAAGAAATATGTCCAAGCCCGTGATAGTTTCCAACGCATGGGTCAGCCAAATAATAGGGATGAGATGCCTCTCCAGCCTCAAGTAGTGTTAGATCCTTTTGAGAGATGGGCCATGTATTTTATACGGCCCATTAACCCACCTTCAAATCATAAAGTCTATATATTGGTCTGTACAGATTACATGACCAAGTGGGTAGAGGCAAAAGCAATCATAAGGGCCTTAGAAGAAGTTGTCTTAGCATTCTTGTTTGAAGATATATTTGTTAGGTTTGGGGTTCCCAGATAATTAGTAACTGATGGGGGACCCCCTTTCACATCACATAAGTTTGAAGCCGTACTCAGTAAATATCATGTTTTGCATAGAATAGCTTCTCCATACCATCCACAAGGTAATGGCCAGGTAGAAAGTACCAACAAAGTCATAGAAGCTATTCTTACTAAGACAGTGAGGTCGTGTTAGTAACATTTATTGTCCAGGGCACAAGAGTACTCAAGTCTGCAAGTCACGGGAGAAGCGCCCGAGCGCAGCACAGGAAAATCTCGTTTCAAGCTTCCAAGCTAGTAAGTGAGCGAAATCATATTGACGATGGTCCAGATTCGTCCCTAGGGGCAGATCGGCGGCCAACGGTAAATCGCGGATAGCAAAGTTGCGCCGAGATTAGCACGAATAGATCGTGCCCATATTGTATGCAGGGAAGAATAGCGGCCATCCATCCAAAGGACGTGTGGCGCAAGATCCAGTCGCGTTGGCTTTTCGGCAGTCACGAGTTCAAAGGGTGAAATTTTTATGTCGTTGAACATTTCAAAACCCCGAACCCCAAAGAGCCCAAAGGCGGGCCCACCATATCGAGGAGCAGTCTCAACCGTCCATCCAAAATGAACACCTGGCGCGCGATTAGGCTCCCCGCCTTTTTTCCCATCGCGATTTCGAAGCGCAAGTAGAAGCTCCCTCATATCTTCGATGCGCGAAGAAACGAGAGCGTCCAGGACTTGGGGCCCACAGCATCATCGGGTAAGTTCAGAGCCGTCAGATCTAGGGGGACGCACGTCGTCAACTCAAGCCAGCTCGGTGTTTCGCTCATCGCAATTTCAATGAACAAGGATTAGCTCCTTCCCATTCGCGAACGCCGAAAGCGCCTTGGGAATAAGTACATGGTCACAGTCGGTGGTCACTTGGGGAAAGAAAAGAGTTGTGTAAAGAAGGCCAAAGGGGCCGAGTTCAGTTACAGAGGGGATCATCGCGATCTCCAGGCTCCATCGGATCCGATCTCAATATTGTTTCTCGCTTGGAGTAAATGAAGGCAAGAACGGGTGGTTGAAACCTCCTTTCATTCGTTAAGTGTGAGGTATGGATGGTCTGGCAAGAGGCCTGCTCGTAGGGGGTCCTGTGTACTGATTTTTCCAAAGAAGCCATGCTGAAGTCCTCGAATAGACAGAGAAGTCTGCACATGCCATTTTGGCCTTTAATGTTTAAGCTACTTCCCCTGCAAAGGTCATGCGAAGTTAAGGCGACGTCTGACGAAGGACTTCCACCCGGAGATTGATTAAAGGCACTACGCCTTGAAGGGCGAGCGTGCCTTTGTTGGGAAAATATGCCTAAGTATATGTACTTAGTTTTTTCATTTTTGCAAGTATTGATGGTAGAGAGAAGCTCCCGATTGTAAAGTTTTAACAAACACACTAGTTTCTGTGTTATGCATATGTATGTAATATTTCTTGCTTGATGAAAGACAGTCTTCTCATCCCATCTAGTTTCATCTCATGCTCAGAGAGTTCGTGATCGACTGATTCGCACGAATTATGGAAATCATGTTGTGATAAAGGATTTATTGTGGCATTATTGTATTCTATGGTTTTCTGCGTTTGAATGTAAGAAGATCTTGCGTTTAGATGTCTTCTCCTACAGTCTGTTAGGAACCTGATTTTTACGACAGACCTTTGCATCTCTCTGATACAAGTCTTCCCCCTACTCACCCTTACTACAACTCACTGTCTAAAGTTACCCAAGACCTCACTTGCCCATGCAGGCCTGGTCTAGTTTCGGAGTTAAGACCACATCGTTTGATTTAACCTCCATTTGATCACCCCATTAAACAAATCGTGACATAAACTGATGGGCGTTGGGCTCTACTCCTACTACAATCTATGGGTGACTTCTGTCGCCAACATTTCTGGCACCATTGCTAGGGACGAAGTTGAAAATTTTCCCCGGGATTGAACGACATTGAGCCTCTGATTCTGAAGGTGCATCGGGTATCAAAGCCTTTGAAGATTGCTACTGTGCACCTGGCGACTCCCTTGTGATGACTCCACTGTGGCGAACCTGCCGTGTTAATTGTGGCTTTCATAGGGAGACACATGCGGTCTCATCCACAACTGCCTCTAGCTACACCTGAAACTGATCCAGAGGTGGTTCTCAGGAAAGGAAAGGCCCCTGAAGAAGAAGCTTCCACCGTCGAACCAGGTAATCCACCATCTCCTTCTGTAGGAACTCCATTTTCTCCTCCTCAGTTTCTTAATAGACCTCTTTATGAGGTTTCCCATTTCCTGAACTTCGGGAGTGTTCCTGCTGAGTTTTCCCCTCCTAGTCTGGGATTGGAGGGAGAAATCCTTGTCACTCCCCTCTCCTCTGAAGCTACACCTTGGCGCAAACCCAGGACCGCTGAATATTTCCCCACTCCTATCTTTACTTCTCCTCCTCATGTTACTGTTACTACTCCTGTGCAAAGAGGAGCACCTGTTGAATTAAGCTCGTTAGCCTTCTCCTTAAATCCCCTCTTGTTTCCCACTCCACTTCGAGACTCATTCCCAGTAGCCCCTTCATGAACTCCTTCTCCTCCAAGCTCTCCTCCACCTAATATTATTACGGCTGGTGCTAATCCCCCTCTGAATAGAATGGATGCCATAGTCGCTTCCAGATATGCTCCCTTAATCCTACCCCATCCTATGAATCCTCTCCCTGCTGGAGACTGCTTGAAGTATATGCCCAAGTTTACTGGGGAAGGAGACATAACTGCGAAAGAGCACCTGGTTGCTTTTTACAGTTATGCAGACAACCTAAACATTGAAAATGAAGATGTTTGGATGAGAGTCTTCGTCCAGAGCCTAGATGGAGAGGTGAGGAAATGGTTTAGAGGATTAGCCCCCAGATCTATTGTTGGGATTGAAGCCCTGGATAGTGCTTTCCTGAGGCAGTGGGGAGATAGGAAGGATTTCATGTATTACATGACAGAGTTCGGGTATTTGAAGAAAATGGAAGGAGAGTCTGTCTCTGACTTCTCCAAAAGATTTAATAAGATGTATAATAAAATTCCTGCCAAAGTAAAACCCTCAGAAGCCTCGGCCAAGATTTCTTATGCTAGTGCGTTTGGCCCCGATTTCTGCCTTTTATTGAGAGAAAGAAGAGCCACTTCCTTAGTTCAAATGAAAGATGCGGCCATAGAAGTGGAATCCAATGTATTAGCAGCTGACAGATTGAGGAACAAGGCCAACGCAGACAGAAGAAAGGGAATATTCGAAGACTCAACTTCTAGCTCATCGAGGCCCCACACTCAAGTGGATGAGCTGACCAAGATGGTGAAGTCTCTGTCTGTAAAGATGAAGAGAATGAAGGTGGAAGGGAGGCAAGAATACAAGGGCCCTCAAAACGCCGAAAAAAATGAGGTTTCAGGAGGCCCAACAATATTACTTCCCCGACTGTGAAAAGGGAGAGGGGAAGAGACAGAGAAGACCAGAAGATTCAGGCCCCTTTCCAAAACAATTTTATGGCCGAGGAAGAAGAAGGGGGAACAAGAGAACTTGATCCTTAAATCCATTGCCTCAGAGACACTCCTCATTTTCCTCATCTCACTCAATCAGCATACGAGGAGTCTCTCATGGACAGTTAGCTAAATGAACTGAGCAAAGAAGGAAAGGCTAGTGGCGGCCAAGGCAGGTATGATCTGTGTTCCAAGAAGAAGACAGTGGCACCTGATGTCCCTGAGAATCCTACTAGAATAGAGAAGCTTGCTAATTAAGTAGCAGACAGTCATAGAGGTAAGAATCCCCGACCCGTCTCTCCCATAGTCCAGGGTCATGTTCCCGAAATAAGAGAAATTTTGAAGCTTACATATTCTTTTAATTTCAAGCATGAAATCCAAAAGATCAGGATCCTTGTGCCCCTAACAGAGTTGATTAAACATGAAGGGTTCAAGAAATTCTTCTTTGATCTTTTACAGTCTGAGATCTCATGCCTTCCCACAGACTCCATTAATTTGCAGGATGAAAAGCCTGCAGTTATTTTAGGTCCTATGGTAGAAGATAGGAATGACTCATCCCCTCCCTTCTACACTTCCTTGAACATACATGACAAGGTACTGCACAACTGCTTGATGGATTCAGGGGCTTCTCACAACCTCATGCCCAAAGTTGTCATGGAAGAATTAGGGCTAGAAGTCACCCGAGCCTATCATGACCTCTATTCCTTTGACTCCAGGAAAGTTCAATGTCTCGGGGTTATCAAAGACCTGGTCGTGACCTTGTTTAAGTTGCCCATGAAAAGTGTGGTCATGGATATTGTAGTGGTTGATGTCCCCCCCAAGTTCGGTATGTTTTTATCAAGATCTTGGATAAAAAGACTGGGGGGAACGTTGCAGATGGACCTCACATATGCTATTATCCCAGTGTTTGGAGGAGAGCATAGAAGACTATATAGGGAAGCCCAACTGGCCTATATAATCAGTGATGAAGCCAATCCTACCAATCATCCCATTTTTTCCTTGGACACTGATTTAGGTTCCAGTTTACTGCAACTCACTCATGCTCCCGAGCCTCCTCTTGAACTCAGAAAGCAGCCCACCACTCCTCATGAATTTCCTCCCTCCATCACCCCCATTTGGAAAATGTTTTTTTATGGAGCCTGTTCCAGGGAAGGCGTTGGTGCTGGGGTGTTTTTTGTGTCCCCTTCCCATGAAACCATGTCCCTATCATATAAGATGGAATTTGAAACCAGCAACAATGTGGCAGAGTATGAAGCCCTTGTTCTAGGATTGAGAGCTGCAAGGGAAATGGGAATTCAGGAGGTAGCAGTGTTTGGAGATGTAGAGTTGGTGGTCCAACAGATCAGAAACGCTTATTAGGCTAAGCACCCTCGACTCAAAAATTACAGAAATGAGGTATGGGACCTAATTGACAATTTCTTCTCAGCCTTCAACATCTCTTTTATTCCAAGGGAGGATAATGTCGTGGCCGATTCTTTAGTTGTTTCAGCTAGCCAGTTCAAGGTCCCTCAGCCGTCTATAGCCAAATATGATGTTGAGATAAAATATAGGCCCTCTGCACCAGACAATGTCAAGCATTGGAAGGTATTCAAAGATGATCTGGAAATCGAGAAATTTCTCCAATCTGTTGATGAATTTTCTGCGTTTCACATTGATCAGGATCCTGACACGAAAGGTGACCCTCACCCTGAGGTGTTTTTAAATAAAATTTCTAACCACCAGATTATTCAGCTACCTAGCAATCACATTCTGAGGGGACTAATTCCTTTAGAGAGATTGTTCGATGAGAATGATGTGGCAGTAAAGGGTAGAGTTTCAGATGAAGATGTTGACACAGCCGAGTGCAACATTGGCACACCGGAGGAGCCTAAGTTTGTTAAATTGTCAAGGAGTTTGACTATTAAGAACCAAACATCAATATAGCATAGAAAAACCTCAGGAAAAGTACTCAACGCCTTGAAAAAGAGATAATTTCAGATAATAAGCCTCTTCGAGGGGGCAACCTCCTTTTACCCCACTTAAACGTTCAAGTACAAGATGATT
>ML790360.1:92199-103266 GCA_009831015.1 Picea engelmannii | reverse complement strand
ATATGGAAGAATGAGAAAATATATTCACACTACTCCAATGAGTTGATGATTGATACATAGATCATGATCAATATGATACAATGAATGAGTGGAATACACTCATATATAGGGCAATACATTCCATAATTAAGAAAAGCAATCAAACAGTTATCTTTCCTTAGGAATGCATGCATGCATAATAGTGATGGTAAAAACAGAAAGTCTAAAATAGAACTAGTCAGTTAACTCTCACTGAACTAGTGTGTCGAAAATAGAAATTTCTCCAACACCCCCCCTGAACATCACTATGGAGTAAAAAATGAGTCCCGGCTACTAGGCCATTTTAGGTACTCATGTACAATTAAACTAATGAACATTGAATAAAAGTGAGGAAAGAGGGAAAACCACGTGGGAACAAAAACCCCCCCTCAAAAGATAATGTATCAAAAGAAGAAAATGGAAGCTGCTAGGCAACTGTGTTCTTCACTACAAGCCGATCCCGCAAATTCTAAAACTTCTGCTCACTAAAAGTCTTCGTGAATATGTAGAAATATTTATGGATCTTATGAAGTCCTTTGGAAACCTGTCGAGCCTTGTACCTCTTGATCCTGTGGACCCATCTGCACTTGAAAATATTCCTTTCTGGTGGAAGTGCAACCAAATTCCAAGTCTGGTTCTGTAGGAGTGAGTCATACTCCTTCTGCATGGTTGCTTTCCATAATGGATTTCCCACAACCCTATTGTAGGTCTATGGATCAGTAGATTGAACCATATAGAAATTCATGGGCATCACAGGTTTTGAAGATGAAAGTACATGAGAAGGCTCCTCATGCTGAGATCGAGTCATCCTCGAATCCAATGGATTCCCTGCAAGGTTGTATGATTCCTGAAGTGTGGTATGTTCCTTCTTGGGCATCTATTGAAGCATCGGCGCCGGCTTCTTATCTGGATGTACTACCTACTTATTTCCATGTACATAATCTAAGTGTATGGAATCATCTCTTATGTCTGAAACTGATGGAAGAATAAGAGTATATGCATGTTGCACTTGAGGTGCATGCAAAGTACTCTTCTTATGTGTAAGTAGAATAGAGGGGTCATCGTCAGAAAACTTAGTGAATTTATAAAACCTTGAATTGTGATCCACCTCACCAATTGCAATGATGGAATTGTCATGCATGCCAATTACTAAAACTGAATCTGATGTAAATTCAACCTTTTTACCTTTCTGAGCTATCTGATAAACTGAGAGTAGATTCATAGGAATATTTGGAACATGTAAAACATTCTCAAAAATGCCATTGTGGAGTTCCCCTCTCCCTTCTCCTGCTACTGCTACTGGAGTATCATCCCCCATGAGAATAGGGGGTCTTGAGCATGGAATCAAGGAAGAGAAAACTTCCTCTTTCGCTGCCATATGATGGGATGCACCAGAATCTATAATCCATGAATCAGATGAGGAATTAATTGCAACCAAAGCATGATGATTACCTT
Source organism: Picea engelmannii (assembly GCA_009831015.1). Lineage (NCBI taxonomy): Eukaryota > Viridiplantae > Streptophyta > Pinopsida > Pinales > Pinaceae > Picea > Picea engelmannii. The sequence goes on along the minus strand of ML790360.1, from coordinate 101,793 downwards.
TCTTAAGAGCATGATCTTCTTCCTCCTGCTTCTTGACTCCCTCTGGAATGAATTTTCCAAGGTTTTTCTCTTGAAGGCTCTGATACCATGTCAGTGTTTCATGGAAACCTACACAGGAGATCTAGCTAAAGAAAGTAAAAACAAATCTTATCAAGAAAGGAAGAGATATTCAACATGGAAGAATGAGAAAATATATTCACACTACTCCAATGAGTTGATGATTGATACATAGATCATGATCAATATGATACAATGAATTAATGGAATACACTCATATATAGGGAAAAACATTCCATAATTAAGAAATCAATCAAGCAATTAGCTTTCCTTAGGAATGCATGCATGCATAATAGTGATGGTAAAAATAGAAAGTCTAAAATAGAACTAGTTAGTTAACTCCCATTGAACTAGTGTGTCGAAAATAGAAATTTCTCCAACAAGAAACAGAATTGAAAATATGAACACTAACACAAGTTGTTGACACAGCTGGAGTTCTTATCTATTGTTTCATAATTGAAGTCACACTTGCATAATTGAAATCACACTTGCATAATTGAAATCTAATTTCCAGGAGTAGAATTTGATGAGTGTATAAGAATCCTGGATTATCTAATCTATTCTAATTTTCTATATTACTCTTGCAGAAGGAAGTTYTGTGCTAATTGTTGAAAGGAAGTCTACTTAATTGCAGAAAGGGAATTCACACTTCTATTTACTTTTTCTTGAAAACAAAGATTTAATCTAATGCAGAAAAGGAATTAACTTTCAAAGCAATTCACCAGCAGTATACAACAATTGATTCTAACTCTCATGAGACACATTGATGCACAATAACTGAAAGGGATTGAACCGTAACAACAAATGTATTCTAGAAATGCATAAACATATAAATCACACAATTGTAAATAATGAAAGCAGTTAATCTAAAACTCACAACAGAGGGGAGTCTGTGAGGAAGGTGGGCCCTTTCCTTCTCACTGAATCCACTTGAAAAGACTACAGTAGGTTGGAGAAACTCAAATCACTTCTTTATTAAATCGCCAGAATGTTCAGATACAAAATTCTTCACTTCACTATCTCTTCCACATCTAATCTCTACCCCCCCTAAATGGTCACAAAGCTATGTTATTTAAGGACATATACATTCAGTTGAAACGGACTCAGAACAACCTTGAGAATTGAAGATTCTCAAGTTGTTCGTATGATAGAAAAGATCTGTCAGAGTCACAAAATATGGAAATGATCTTGATCACCAGCTCGAGCCAAACGTGAGCCAAAACATGTAACAGCCTTGAGGACCGGTCTTCAAGATACAAATTTGAATGATATACCAGCTTCCAGGATCATTGGGGATCTATTGCAGCAGGTGTAACAGCTTCCAAGAAAGGTGTGCAATTTTTGTAGTCGTGTAACAAAATGTAGAACTGTTGCATAGTTGTAATAGCTGGTGTAACAGCAACGATATTTCTTCAAGACTTGGTTGTTTTTCTTTAATCTACACATTTTAATCATTAGTTGAACATTCATGGATAAAATATGAGAAACGTTACCAATCAAACATGTTAAGTAAATAAGAATACAAAAGCAAGATCAATGATTCATACCTTGGGAAAAGGTCTTAGCAAACATTATATTAGGCATTTTAGCATAGAAATGATAAGGTCGAATAGCAAAAGATATAGTGAAAAGGGACATTTCTAGATCCTAACAGAAGTCTAATCTATGGTTTGAAATTACCAAGCATTGGTGAATCACCTTCTCAACATTGCTTTTCTTTTTTTTGGTTATAAAACGTGTTGTTACCACTTGAAAATGAATCAGTAACTGAAATCATGAGAGAAACATTTATTCTCTTAAGAAAAACATGTCCATCTCAATTAAAGAAATCCATGCGAGAAATGTTTCTTCGTTTAAGAAAAATCGATGACTGGTTCAAGGAAAGCAGTCGATGCACTAAGTTTTGCAGTTACCAAGATTCACTCTTCGTCCTTTATAATAGTAAACACGTGTGATTTACTCCACAATGTTTGGAGTGATATTTTCTATTTATCTTAGATTTGTTCTATGGTTAAAATGATGTTATAGACCACTGAGAATTCCTTTTAAATATCAGGAAAAACTACCAAAAGTTGCAAGTATAATCTGCACTAAGTTAAAGTACGAGAAAGGTATCTCCATTAGAGGAGGAGTTCTAGATCCATCTTGCTTTGTAAAGAGCATGGATCATGTATTGGTTTGAAGAGTAGTATATTCTCTTTAAATGTTTTCTTTGGTGTGTTACATTCAGATTATGTGAGAGCCAATCTAGATGGATTCCAAGTGTGTATATGTGGTTTCACCCAGTACGCGAATATGTTCAGATGCAGAGTGGCACACATAGAGGGAAATACCTTCCAACATGATGTCAAGAAGAGACACTTCCAGACATAATGCTTAGAGATATTAAGTATCTAGGAGTAGTATACCTCCAAGACAGGATCATCCCAGATAGCAGAGACAGTTCCAATGATCATGTATACAATGAGTCAAGACTGACTGTAGCACAACTATGGTAGATCCAGTAGATGAGGCAAACACATTATGAGACTTAGAGGCAGAAGTTGTAGCATACCCAGTGCATGAGTCAAGCCATGAGATGTTGAGGAAGCAGGCATGGCAGCAGTTCCGGTGTATGTAGAGGCACTCCCAGAGAGGGAGGCGGTACTACATCCAGAGGGAGAAGAGATTGAGTTAAATCCAAAGAAGGAGGAAGATATACCTTCAGTGTCAAAGGGAGCAAAGACAGAGGAAGAGTCACCTCCAGCTCTATGATTGAAAATGAACCAACATGTATGTTCTTCTTTACAATCTTGCATGACAAAAACTCATCTTGAAGCAAAGTATGGCTAGATCTACATGCTACAACCATTTTACTTTCTTTCTTAAGTTCAACTACTTCATTAGGTACAAATATAGGTGTATTGCTTGCATAAGCTTCCTTCTTCAATTGTTCCATTGTAAAAAGAGATTGATTCCATTTGATATGATGAGCATGCACAACATATTTTGTCCCTTCTTTAGTTAAGTGATATTGAGTATGTTCCCTGAAGAAGATTTCTTTGCGATCATATAAATAAGGGCTACCCAAGACCATTCCCCATGCCTCTAGTGGTACCACATCACATATTACTTCATCCACAAACTTATATGTAATTGAAAAATTTATGATACATTTCTTTATTATGGGAAATTTGTGATTTTTGCTTATCCAATTTAGTGAATAGGGTTTGTGATGTATCTTAGTTTTTAATCCCAATTGCTTAACCACTTCTTCTGAAATCCACTATCTAACAAAGTGTTGATCTTGGTATGTTTCATAATGACCCTTTTATGAAACAATTTACTTCTAGAATCATAACCATCACCAATTTTACCCGACAAACCAATTGTTGTGATTTTAGTCTCATCACCTGAATCTGACCCCAGGTATGTTGGTTGTTTTGTTGATGCAACTTTTTGCCTCCCTTTCCTATATTTAAACCACTTTGGTTTCTTCTCTGGGTTCAATTGCCAACAATGCTCATCAGCGTGCCCTTCTTTCTTGCAATGCTTGCAAGAGAGTTTCTCTTCCTTCAATGGCATTGAGTTTTCTTTCTTCACGTTCCCTTTGCCTTTGCCTTCTTTCTTTGAAGATGATTCCCCTGATACACTAACTCTAGTTTTCCCTACTTCAATATACATTGCTTGAATAGAAACCTAATCAATATTAGTAGGTCCAAACATAAACGCAGTATTACGAATATGTGTAGGCAAACCTCCTATATACTTCATAAGATTTTCTTGTGTATGTAATGGAATATTTAACATTAAATCCATCTTACGAAATTCATCTATGTATTCTTACACTAATTGTTCTCTTCTTAATTTAAGACTTTTCCATTCAATTAAATCCTTTTCCTTATACCCCAAAGGATAGAACTATTTTCTAAGTGCAAAAATAAAATCCTACCATGATGGAAATACATTACCAATTTGTTGAGTACCATGTTGTAACTCACTCTACCACCAGATGAGTGTTGTGCCTGCAAGACAAAGCGATGCCAATTTGATCTTGGTTGCCTCATCATTGATTTGTTTCACACTACAATATACCTCCATCTGCTTGACCCAATTATCAAGATTCTCAGCATTGACTTCTCCATTGTATATGGGAAACTCGAATTTCACATCAAGTTTAAGTAATGGCATGTTAGGTTTATGTTTATGGGAATGAGAATGTTTTCTTGCAGAAGTATAATTTGAACTTGTACTTGAAGAAGAAGAAGATGGAGATGAAGGAGGTGGAGGAGGTTTTGGAGGGTCCTCTCCTTCTTCACTTTTGTCTTTCTTTGAAGATTCCCCTTAAACATATCTCTTCCATTCCAAGTAATCAGCATACAATACTTTTACCATCTCCGACATGGCAAAGAAAGTTTTTTGAAACTCTCTTTCGTTTTGAGAAAGTCCTTCTTCCAATGCCATCTTCTCACTTTGAGATGTCCTATTTCTTGATCCAATTTCAGGATCTCCTTCTACAAGATCTCCTTCACCATGACTTAAATTTTCCTTGGTAGTCATGCACACTCAAAACAACCAAATGTCAACTTGCTCTGATACCACTTGATCCGAAATGATATTTTAAATGACTTGGTTAAGTATTTTGCACGAGTTGATTTACCATTTAGAAATTAAAGAGAAGAAGAAGGAGATTTAATGAAATAATGTTGCAACCATCATAAAGAATACATAACAGAAAATGAGCATTAAGAACAACAAACCATAATTCCAAAACTTGTTAACGGAGTTCAAAAAAGTTGCCTACGTCTCTTGGCATGTCTTCAGTGGGGGATGCTTTCTTATTAATCTTCAATGCTTCAAAAGTACATCAGAATTACTTAAATTTGTTCTTTGACTAACAAAACAATGTTCTTCTCTGTCTCAGGAACTCACCGAAATAGATGACACTAAAAAAGGTGGAGTAGAACTCCCAGAAATGGCCTCCAAAGCTCAGCTACTCTCTTGGCTTCCCTGCATAAAAATGGCTTACTCTCTACAACTTGGCATCATTGTGTTTTTATAAACCTCCAAAAAGTCTTGGTTTAAATATAATTTGAGTTGGGGATCAGATCCCAACTTCTCCCCAAGATCTAGCCTCAATTTGGGCTCCATATCCTCCAAAAATGGCAAGAATACAATTAAAATAGGGCATAAATGAATTAAAAAATTTATAATATGGTTTAAAACCCATATTTGGCCCATAACAATCTATGTGCTCTCCTTTATAATGAGCTCTTGGTCATATGGGAGGCAAGTTTCTGAGTGCTGGAGTGACAGGCCCTAGTTCTTGGCCCTTGGACTTCAGCCCCTGGTCACATAATATCCCACCTTGGTCGATGGGTAGCCCCCGTTGACAGGGTGCTACCCCATATGCTTGCCACAGTGACCATAACATTCCGAGCGGTGATGGTGGAGCTAAGCCATGCCCCTCTGACTCCTTGGCTAGCAAAGATCTGTTAAGTTGTTGTATGTGAATAGGTCAGGGGTTCAAATCACCGAGAGGCTAAACAAATTTTTGACCCAACCCTTATTGGCCTGATCCAGGGTACCACGTGGTGCCCTGTGATTGGGCCACATGTCACCAAATGATTGGACTATACACACAGTCAACGCATAGTCACCAACCCAGTCAGTCACCAACTTAGCTGCACAGTCAACCCATACCGACACGTGTCCAACCTAGAGTCTACCACCTATCGTCACGTCACTACCAGCCAATCATTCGTACTTCCACGTGGCAATCTATCACTGGTCCATGTCATTGTACAGACTACCATGTAAGCGTCCGTACAGTGCACGTGTCAATTTCGTACCGTGCTAACTCTACCCTGAAAATGCTAAATATTCATGACACATGTCAGCCTCTAGTGTTGCCATGTCAACATGTTGACGTACTGCTGACGTCAGCAGTACAGACTGTTGACTTTGACTTTAACTTTTTGCATGTTTGGGAAAAACTTTAGATCGTGATAACTTCGCCATACGATGTCCATTTTCAAAAAAAGAATATACTATCAAAATCGACATGATGAGCACTACATAACGGCATTGGTTTCGTATGAATCCGAGAACTTTGAATTTTTGGCCTTTTTGGATCCATTTGGATCACCAAGGAAGAGTTGTTGTATCAAGTGGGTTTTAATCTCTCCATGGAATTGTCCTTTTCCTCCTTGTATGCTTAATCTCAAACATAATGGTAATGGAAGAAAACTCCCTTGCGGTTAGCCACAAGATAATAGCAATATGGGTAAGCAAGAATGTAGTGTGTGAGAGTAGGAATGATGGTATACATGCCTCTCTATTGGAATTCTAACAAAATAACTGTACTTTCTCTCCCTAGATAGGAAATGCATCCCCATGACCTTTTTATGATAGGTGAATAGTAGAACCCAAATCTAGAAGTAGTTTTCATATAAAATATCCTTATGTATCAATGAGAGCCCATAAAATTAGTGGGAATTATGGAATATTAAGTGATTGGCATTTATGAAGAAAATGGTTCAAAATAGGTCTACACTTATCCACTATGCCTTCTAAACAAGTATGCACGCATATGAGCCACATACTAGTAGTTTTTTGGCTTATAAAGGTCACATGTTTCTTAAGGGATTTATAAAGCGATTTTTTCAAAAGATAGATGATAAACCACACCACTCCAAAAATGGTCCAAGGAGACTAGAGAACGAGAATTGAGGAGATAATCCAAGGACTACTAGCAATGTATATAAGAAGGGAATCAAGAACATAAAATATGGGTAAAGTTAATATTTGAATGATGCTAGAGAGGAAGGAAGAAGCTTTGGATTAACCCATTGGTCCCTGAGTCCCGAAGAGGGGGAATTTAAGGGAAAATATCGAACAAGCCTCCATCATGGAGCATGACTTCATAGATGTTGAGAAATTCCCCAAGTTATAGTTGACATACTACATGCATGAAGTTCAACTGAGTAATGGGGAAAAGAATATGAAAGTGGGTGATGAAGTGCAACCACTTCAAGTATCATTGCTTCCTTTCATAAAATTCGTACTAAGCCAAGTGCACTAGGGAAAATGTGGCTCAATAAGCCTTACCCTTATCACGAGAGCATGTTCAAGACCTTACAAGTCTTTCTATGAATGGATTGGGAGTCAACAAAACATTCTAGCAACATAAGAGGGCCAATAAAGCTAACAAAGAAGATTTGTACACATGCCATGGAACCCATTGAGGCCACAAGGGGGCTAACATTGCCTCCATCAAGAAAATTCCTATGAGGATGGTAGCCATGATTCTGACCTTCCACATGATGAGGAAATAGAATAAGGGAGAATGCAACTTGGACATTCTCTCAGTAGAAGAGGCATGCTCAGAAGACCGATGCTTGAATTGGTGCCATTTTTTCTTAAATGAATTCATTGAAGCCACCATTGATGCCCACACAAAGATGCAAACATTCAGTTATGGTTACTTCCTGTTGGCATTCACCATGTTCATGTTAGAGGCACCACAATGTTGTCAACTCCTTTAGCTAGAGAAAGGGTTGATATCATTAGCATTTGTGCCCTAGAGGTCTTGAAAATAGGTTGACCATCTAGAATTCAATGGCAAGGCCTTCATGGCTTGATACAAGAGGAAGGTAGACATAACTTGATATTAGCCCTAGTTCCCCACCAAGATCATCAACCACTATCAAAAGTGGTTAAAATATGAGGCAACCAAGGACAACGACTACACAAATCCCATAATGAAAGGTGTCGAGAGGACAGAGGTAAACCCTTTACCTTATATCCTAACAATTATCGTCACGAGGGAGGCAATCTAGAGCTAGCTAGGAGTTAGGACCAACATGACCAAAAGGGGGAGTTTCTTCCTCTTTTTGAATAAAAACAACATGAAGGGGATGAAGAATTTGATAAAGTCCACATATTGTATCACGACCCACTACCCATCCAGTCAACACAAGCATAGAAGGAGTAAAGAATTGGAGCTAGGCACTTCATCATGGCAGGGCATGGAAGTGAATTAGACATCTAGGAAATTTGGGAAAACTCACTTTCCTAATGCCCCATATTTTCATTACCATAAAGGACAACTATACGAGAGAGGAAATTTGGAAAGGGATTATAGAGTTAATAGAGATACTTACCTAGACCCCATCACCAAGAAGCCACATACTCATCCACCACTAGCTACAACCCAACCCATGAAAAAAGTGTAGGAGATGGTGGAAACAGTAAAAGAGACATGTGTTAGGACATCACAATGACCCCCACTAATAAGCACATTGCCACCCCATGTTCCTTAATTAACCACATTGTGGGTTAAGCTATAATAGCTTCCAAAGGTTGTGGTTGGCGTGACCCAAGAAGAGAAGCCTCCATCATCTATGGGAAGGACTAAGATAGAGATGGACCCTCATGACATACCTAAGGGTCAACAAACACATGAAATAGGGTAGGGTGACGAAGGTCACAACTGGGCATAAATTGAGGCGGAAGGCTTCCCCAAAAGCAAGAGTGTATATTTAAAAAATATGGTCTTCGTTAGGATAGAACCTCTAAAGTACATTTACATATATATAGAAAGGTAAAAGAGGCCTGGTAAAGTAAAATTTCCCATGTATACATAGGGGTAGAGGTTTTCACTAGAGAGTAGTCTAAAAGTTAGACTTTTTGGAGTTTTTACTGGTATATTTTCAAATCAATTTTTATTGAAATCTGACCAAAATATTGTTGGAACTCTATATTTGAGTGATTGAGTTTGTATAGTCTTGAGTTCCCCCACAATTTTTCAAGGTGTTGAATTCATTTATGCGTTAAAAAATGTAATTTAAACAACATAAAATGATGATTTCACCAAAATTTGTTTTGTGAGATTTCAATGAAAAAATTCAAAAAATAGATTGTTTAAAAAACACGTTGTACTTGTGAGATTATATATTACATGCATGTATTTGGATAAATATACTTAATTTTAAATAAGGTATTATATGGGTTTATGAATTTTTTTCCCAAATAATGCATATATAGAATTGACTTTAACCTTGTTAGAGGGTTAAAGGGTCCGAGATGCACATAACATCCCATATATTATTAAATAACTATGTACATCCCTAAAATTTATGTTACAGAAAAGGAGTGAGTTATAATTCTAACAGTATAAAATATTATTTTTTCAAAATCATTTTATTTAAAAATTAACTATCAATGCAATAAAGTTTATATTTCTAACAGCATAAAATATTATTTTTTCAAAATCTTTTTATTTAAAAATTAACTATCAATGCAATAAAGTTACCTTGCGTTTTTGTGTATATAAGGTTATCTTTTCAAAGTGGTAAATCAACCAAGGAGAAGTTTCCGTAAAATCTAAGTTTTAGTGCAGATCTAAGTTTCCATTTTATTAGATAGTTGATAATCAATAAAAGAAAATATTAATATTTTAATCTAAAAAGTTACTTTCTTGTGAACCGATATAAAACTTTTTAATTAGATAGTTAGTAATGTACCAAAAAAATATATGTCCCCGAGGTGTAGGAC
>ML790360.1:57668-68347 GCA_009831015.1 Picea engelmannii | reverse complement strand
TCATTTAAATAATGATTTCTTCTTTTAGGTCACTTTGACTTCTTTGACCTTGGGGGCTTCAAGCCTTCATGTGAGGGTCCTTCATCTTCGTAAGGCCATAACTCTCAAACCATGAGGAGTTATGTGACATTCCACATACCACTAGAAATGGAATGACAAGCACTATCCATCTAGGATAGTTTCACCAACAATTTTCTTGATCTTCATCTCATTATTCCACATACAAGCATGGGTCCTCCAACCATTCTTCTAGGATAACTCAATCCGCAAAGCGTCTTCCTGTGAGGGCTTTCACCATAAGGGGACCACTTTGGAGTTCATCCGTTTGTGCACCTTATCAATCATGATAAGACAATAATGAGTCATCTATACATTTTTCCAACAATGCATCATATACCAATGAAACCACATCGATCCATCTTCATCATGTATCAATGACAACTCATTGATCCATCTTCATCTATGCATTCTCATCAAGGACAATACATATTATATTACATCAATCACCAATCAATCAATCCTTTGACATCAATCAATCACTTGACGTCAATCAATGACATCAATCAATCAAACCATTGGCATCAATGGCAACATGATCCAACACTTTTGGGGGGTGATGTGTCTTTCGGCCATGTCCTTAGCATTTCTAGTTCTACACCTTCTAAACAAGGGAGAATTCCACTCTCTCCAAGTACGATCCCTCCAAGTCCTAAGATGGTTTCCTTTGATTGGAATGATCCTGTAGAGTATTTCCTTCCTTCTTCTGCACCCTTCCAGATAAGGGGTGTTCTTCGATATATTGTAGATGAAGGATCCTTTGCAAGTACTTTATCCTCATCGGCTTGGCAAGTTTTGGGTTCTCCCAAGCTTGTGTCAGGTACCAATGAGTTGCTAGCTTTCAACAGAAGTACTGCATGGAAGCCTTGGCCTCCCCCGTGATATGCTGCTTAGAACAACATCTCGAGTTTGGGTTAAACTCTTTTCCGACTCCCCAAAAAACAAAAAAAAAATTGAGTGAACTTGTCTCTTTCACACTTGTTAAATGGTTATGAAAGGATGTCTAGTTGGTATAAGTTTAACCATTTTCTGGACCAAGTAGACTACTTACGAAAAAGGAACACTCTAGTCACCATTGGCTATCAGAGTTCTCTTGGGTATTGTTTTATACTCTTTAGGGCCTAGGGGACTAAATATACAAAAAATGACATTTTTGGTGTTAAGTTGTAATTGCATTCCATCATCATGCTTGCAATATTGAGCCTATTTTTGGTTCCTTCTTTCTCGTTATAACCCTCTTACCTCAATAATTTGCATCACTAGCCAAGTAGTGCCTTCCATATATCCTTTGCATCTTGACACCCTGTACCCTTAGAGGAAACATCCCCTCGAGTGTCCATGCCTCGCATGAACTTCCTTATATTGAGCATATGTATGTTCCGATGCTTGGAACTAGTTGCTTACTCGCGAAACTTGTTTCCTCTCATGTATCATAACATTTCTTTGCCTATTAAAAAACCAAAAAAAGATAGGTGGGAAAATAATATTATCTCATATTGGCAGCAGTCTTGTTGCCTTTAAACAAAGCACAAACTTTTGAGTCTATTTTCATCTAGATTTTGGATTTAGCATGACCTTAGGAAGTTGAGCTCGTTACTTAAAGTTTACTCCTCTGACTAGTTATTCTTCCAGTCCCTATGGAGAGTTTGTTGATGCCTCCTGCATAATAATTTTTTTATCATCAAGTCTATGATGCATGAGTTGTCCATATGTTTCATGCTCTTGTTCAAAGGAAGTCTATAAGACCATGTCATCCATTTCTCAAAACTCTTGACTTTGCACATCGGTCATACCATCAAATTATCTCAGATTCACATGAATTTATTGTCTTACCATGCACCTTGGGCCTACTTTCATTATGGGTAGGCAGCCTTGAACCCAACAGATGACATTTCCTCATTGGTCGTTGACTGGGGGGTTTCCCTTGTGTTCGACGACGAGAAATCTATTCACACATTGGAATTCATTCAGTGTCTTGGATTCCATTAACCTTATTGGTGGTTTCCTCTCCTTTGTCGATAGTTTTCCTTATTGGCTTCTATTCAAAGGGTCTCTCTCATGCACTACTTTCATCTGGTGCACACACAGGGTCGTTGGTTCATGAACATCCTATTCATATGAACTCCTCCTAATCATCAAGCTATTGCTTTGTACCTCGTGTTGAATGATGAGAGATGCCCTAATGCTCTCCTTTCAACGGGTTTCCTTCCATTGACTTCAACTCATCTATTTTGGAAATGAGACCTAGATCCCTATGAGTAACTAGAGGCTTGCAGTTATCAGTGGCAGGTTCTCCCACCATCGACAGTTGGGAATACATCAATGTCTCATGATGGATGGATATTTCAAGTGTTCGACTTCAACACCCTTATTCACACTTGTAGAATGTACTCGATGCCTTGATACCTACTTTCATTATCAATGGGTTGTCTCACATTTGTTAACGGTATACCTTAATGACCGGTAATCAAACGAAGTCTCATTGTGTTTGACCTCAACTCCGGGGATGATTTTAAGGATGGAAATTTATTTTAAAATGTAGAAACATTGGCGAATCTTACTAATCCTTCATATGCCAACTTTAAAATATTTGGCGATATTTTTGTAAAAATATTCAAATTTGTAAGGATTTTATATAGTTTGTATAAAATTTTGGCGATTTTTATGGTAAAATAATTGTATCCTATAGAATTTGGGGAATCATTTTTAGAATAGTGGATATTTTTTGGGAAAAAAAACATGGAAAATTAGCCCATGAGCAAAACTTAGCCCCTAAAATAATCCTTGCTCAAATCCTCTATTCACATGATGTAGACTTGCACCTTCGACGGATAGTGTAGAAGACCTCCAACTTACAGTAGCCGTTTTCCTCATTTGTTGTTGTCTTTCATTGGACCAGTACCAATATGACTTCAGTAATCATGGAAGATCATATTGTACTCCATTGTATACATATATCTTCAGCTGATTTTGAGACTAGATTCCACTGTGCCTTGTTCATGACTATGATAGCCTATGGCATATGTCCGCTTTTTATTGCCTATTCATGGCCATGAACAACTATTTGATATATTTCCACATGGATCTCCAATGTAATTCAGATTGGCAGCCATGTGTACAAAGTCATTATGGATTGTAATATTCTTATGAGAAACTAGTACTTCCAACTGAGTCTTCATTACTCCACTTCTGGGAATTATAATGTATTTCGACCATCACAAATAGTCCCATGACCTCACACATTAGGGGGCATCTTTTACAATAAATTTTTCCTCACTCCATGCAACTTGCTTAGATGGCCTTCCATTTTCCCTCTACAGACTTGAAGTCCCTTTTTTTTCATTCCAAAGTAAAAAATGCACACTTTTCCACATATACGCACCCTATCAGTTGTACAATAAGCGTATATGCAGGTTTCTCCACTACAACCTGCGTACATCAGGTTTGGTGCTCAAAATTAAAAATTATGTTGGGTTTCCATGCCATGTCACAAGATCCATGATCCTTGGCCTTCCATATACCGGAAACTCTCCGACTCAACCCTTAAGTTCCATTTGAAAGATATAAATTGAGCCATATCCAAGCCTTGAGGGGATTCAACAATTCGACTTTGAGATAAAAGACACTCTGGAGAAATTTTCACTTCATATTGAGTCTGCATCCCTTTATCCTTGAAAGTTTGAAATCCTTTTGTTTAGCCCCCAAGCTCTTCCTTCTTTGTGATGGAGAACCTCATTGAATCCTATATATGAGTTTGCCTTTGGTGGAGGATTGAAGTGGTAGAGGCCCAACTAGAGGGACTTAGTTTCTCGATTTTGATACGTGTCGTTACAGAAGTTTGTCACCTATGTACTTATGTTGATTATTTTAATAGAAATACTCTATGCTCGTCCAATTGATATCTTGCAAATATTTGAATTATTATTCCATGGGCGTATTTGTCATGTATGTTAATGGATTATGATAATCTATATGCTAACATTATATATTATCACCATATGCTTGTGTATCTTGGTTGTTGAGGATGCATTGCAGGTATAAAGATTTGGGTCATCTGCTCAATGGTGGTCTTCTTTGAACATCCAAACGAGGTAGGCTATTAGCCTTATCTTGTTATCATTTAATTTATATAGCATACTTGGGATTAGAGTTGATTTCTGCGTGTCATTCCATCTGTTGTGGTTTACCCCTAGCCATAGAGATATTTTCCTTGTAACAATATCCATATGCACAGAAGAGTGAGATTGAGCATGTGATCCAAGAAATGTTAGAGGTTGGCATCATTAAACCTAGCCAAAGTTCTTTCTCTTGACCAATGGTGATGGTTATGAAAAAGGATGGTTCATGGCATATTTTTCTAGATTACAAATAGCTCAACAACATGACCCTCAAAGATAAGTTTCTTATTCATGTCATTGATTAATTATTAGATGAATTGCATGGAGAAATTTTCCTTACTAAGTTGGATCTTCGTTCTAGATATCATCAAAAAATAACGAGGCAGGAAGACATTCCCAAAACATATTTTAGAACACATGAAGGACATTATGAGTTTTTGGTTATGCCATTTGGACTTACTAATGCACCTTCAACATTTCAAATCTTGATGAATTATGTTTTCAAGCCCTTCCTTAGAAAAATTGTGTTAGTACTTTTTGATGACATACTAATCTACAACAACTCTTGGGAAGAGCATGTACAACATGTCAAAAAATTATTACAACCATAGGAAGAGAAACACTTTATGCAAAGCCTTCCAAGTGTACCTTTGGAGTTCAAGAATTGGAATATTTGGGTCATATTTTATCTCATGAAGTTGTAAAAGTGGACCCTAATAAAATTAAATCTATGAGGGATGGTCAATTGTCAAAACCTTAAAGAAACTTAGATGATTCTTAGGATTGATAGGTTATTACCACAAGTTTGTCAATAACTATGGTCAAATAGAAGCACCTCTAACAACATTATTAAAGAAGGAAGCATTTTATTGGACTCAAGCAATGACCAAATATTTTGAAAAAATTAAGGAGGCTATGTGTACAACTCATGTCCTAGCCACACTTGACTTCACAAAAACATTTATTGTGGAGTGTGATGCCTCAGACCGTGTCATTGGTATAGTTTTAATGCAAGAAGGAATGCCCCTTGCCTTTGAAAGCAAACAAATTAAAAGAAAAAACTTAGTCAAACCCATTTATGAAAAAACAAAATTGGTCATACTACATGTAGTTAAGAAATGACACCCTTACCTAAAAGGTAGACACTTCAAAGTAAAAACATATCATGATCGTTTGAAGTACTTCTTGGAGAAATGATTATCTTTAGAAGAGAAATGAAAACTAGTTACAAAGATTCTAGGTTATGACTTTGAAATTATCTACAAAAAAGGAAAACATAATGTTGTGGTAGATGCCCTTTCAAGAATAGAAGAAGAAACACAAGGTTCACTATGTGTTATTTCTATTATTCAATTTGATTGGGTGGAAGAAGTGAGGATAGAATGGAAGAAATATCAAGAGGTATGCAAGATCATTCAACAACTACAAGAGGACCCCAGTTCATATGATAATTTTGTATGGAAGAATGATTTGCTATGGTATCATGATCACCTATATTTATGTAAAAATTCCCAACTCAAATAGAAGGTTCTTCTGGAATTGCACAACTCTCTTATAGGAGGACATTCAGGATTCTTGAAAACGTACCATAGGATCAAGAAGGATTTTTTTTGGGAAGGTCTTAAAATTGATGTTCAAAAGTTTATGTCTAAATGTGTGGTCTTTCAATAGAATAAGGGAGAGACAATCACGATGCCAGGTCTCCTACAACCATTATCTATACCAAGTCAATATTGGGAAGAAGTTTCAATGGATTTTATTATAGGTTTACTCAAATCTAAAGGAAGGACTATCATCATGGTAGTAGTGGATCAATTGACAAAGTATGCCCATTTTTTCTCTCTTTCTCATCCTTTAAAAAAAAGTACAATGGCCACAACATTCATGGAAATAGTTCAAAAGCTACATAGAGTCCCCAAGATTATTGTAAGTGACAAAGATCCAATTTTCACTATAAATATTTAGATTGCATTATTTTCTTGTTTGGGTACTCAATTGACTTACAACTCATCTTACCATCCTCAATCTGATGGGAAAACTGAGATTGTGAATAAATGTCTTGAAGAATATATTCATTGCTTCACATCTCATAAATAAAAACAATGGGCCAAGTGGTTTCCCTTGTCGGAATGGTGGTACAACACATCCTTCCATACTTCATAAAAAATGTCCCCATTTCTAGCACCTTATGGATATCATCCTCCATCCATCACATCACCCTTGAAAGGGATTGCAAAGGTTCAAGCAGTGGATGACCACATAGGGCACTAACAAGAGGTTCTCAAACTATTGAAGGACAATTTGGCTATGGCACAAAAATAGGATGAAACAACAAGGAGATCAACATCGCAGTGAAAGGGAATTTGAAGTGGGGGATTAGGTATTTCTGAGGTTGCAACCATATAAATAGATGTACCTCGAGAAACAAAGAAAGGAAAATAAATTATCACCCAAATATTATGGCTCCTATAAGGTTTTGCAAAGGATTGGAAGTATGAATTACAAATTGGAATTGCCTCCATTTTAACATGTACATTCAGCCTTCCATGTTTCTTGCTTAGAGAAGGTAATCAACAACAAGACCCCAATACAAACTATTTTACTAGAGAATAATGAAGAAGAGAAAATCATACTAGAAACATAAAAAAATCCTTGAAACAAGGATTAAGCAATTGAGAAATCGAGCAATTATTGAGAACCTCACCAAATGGAAGAACCTACCAGTGGAAGAGGTGACATGGGAAGATGAGTTCTTCATGCAAAAACACCCATGGTTAGTCAAGTGTTGATGACAACAATTGTTTGAAGGGGAGGGGCATGTTAAGCCCTAGAAAAATCCCCATGTTATATATATAACCCCTAGATATTGAATTATTACATTTCTATTGTTATATTTGAATGTAGGCTAGAACCCTTCATTGTACCCTTTCATTATTATTGTACCATTTTTCTTCTATATATATACCAAGGAGAGCTAGTCTTAGCATCATTTTATCTCATCTTGTCTTGTCTTCTAAATTGGATATATTTTAAAAGGAGGTTCCCTCCTCGAAGTGGATTGTATTCAGTGACTTCTTATCATTTTTAAGCCATTGGATAATAACATAGAATATGATCGTCCTCCTTTTAGTTGGATTAATATCCATGGAAAACATTATCACTCAGATTCCTTTGATCCAAGGGATTAGTAGAAGAGATTGTAGGGTCGCACAGGTATGTGCAATAACCTCAACTAGGTGGAGATGATGGGTCCCTATTTTGGTTACTTTTGTCATCATTTTTATTACATATTCCACCTTTTTTTCCCCATGACAAAACCTTGTCATTTTCCATTTTGATTCTTAATCCTAGGATAAGTATTTAAGGTAGTTTCCATTACATTTCATAGTTTCTATTTGATTTATGTTAAACCTTAGGATAAATATGGCAATGTATTTTGTATTTTCTTGGTATTAATGATTGGTTGGAAGGATTGTTATAGATATGTTAAATAGTTGTTGCAGAACTGGTGGTGGACATATACAACTCTCCTAAATTGTTGCGAGCATAAGAGGTGGGTGATGGATAAAGGAGGAAATAAAACCAAAGTCATAGTGACATGAATCTATGTGACACATGCTTATTGGATGTTGCTACAAAAGCCCCCAAACATCACTGTAGATCATGTTATTACCTCCTTCTTATGAACAATTGTATAATTAATGGCAACATTGGGTAGACATAACGATTTAGTTGAGTCTACCTATATTCTTGATGACCAAGCATGTATTTTGTTAATATATGAGATGGAATTAGTAATCTAGTATAGCTACTTAAGAATATTCGATTCTCAAGTGAGCTAATTGAATACTTTTGTTGTGTTTTTTTATTTCGCTACTTAATTAAGTAAGACAAGTTTATGCATAAAAATTCGTTGGCACCTCTCAAATACGTTAGCAAACTCTTGATGAAAACATATCTTTGAATTGTTAAAGATCCATTTTGATAATTCAAGGAGATTTAGTTTGATCTATTTTCATATGTCTCTATGAGAAGTTGTGAGTTGATTAGTTTTATTTAGTTATGTTGTAGCTTAATTCTAGTACTCTATTAAGAAGGCATGGCCCACTCAACAGAACAAGTGTGTTGTTGTCTCACCATTTTATTGTTATGTTATCATAGTTGTTATTTTTTGTTGTGTGCTTATTCTTGGGATTCAAGTACTAGGATCATATAGTTAATAGTTTACATTAGAATTATGTCAATGAGAATTTTGTTACATCTTGAGTTAATTGACAGAAGTGGATTCTATTGAATGCAAGTGTGGATTGCTATTTACTTTTTGTAAATGTGTTTTCATTTCACAAATGTGAGTTAATTATGTTGTTTTGTTGTAGAGTGGGAATGTAATTTTCATTCTTATATTAATGATGCAATGTCCTTCTATAAGATCATTATATAAATCCATTGTGAGGAGACCTAAGGCCAACACATACACTACACAATATCTCGCGAGGTTTTTATACCTTGAGTTTATATTTAAATGAGTAATTACCTTAACCACATATCTTACAATAAGTTGGATGATTAAAATAATTGTCACTTATGTTCTTTGGTACACGCATTCATTTTGTCTTAGTCTTGGTCAGTTACATTTGATCTTTGATACATTGTGCCTCACTCTAGGTCTAGGGGGTCTTCTAATCCCTATTTCTATACAACTTTCTCCTATCAACCTTAGCACCTTTATTCTAGGGGATTGGTTTAGAGGCCCTATGTACCTTGGTCCCTATTACATTATTGATGGGCAATATCAGACTAGACATGACGAGTCATCATTACTTATTGACTTGATTGTTTCTCACATGCTTGACACCAACTCCTTATCACATCATTGTAATTCATATACATTGATGGTTCAGATATTCAATTTTTAGTCAAAGACCACTTGACATGTATGGCTCTTTCCAACATTTCTTGAACCCATATGGGAGCATCCCTTTCATTAGCTCCCTACATGCTCTGATGAGTGTTGGTGGTTAGCTTCAATTATAGATCTTGGAATGTGTGTGGCTCTATCCAATAGTTATTCTAAGCCCCTGAGATGAGATTTCATCTAGTGAGCTCTTTTTGTATCACGAACCCCCTCTTTCTAGCAAGGCTTTTGTGGTTGTGATTATTTCCCCCCCTAGGAAACACTATTCTTTCACGTGTGTTTAAACATGATGCATTATTGATTATTCATATGTATTTCGATCTGGCCCCATGTTTCCATGATCACATATTGTACTTTATTGTCACATCTTTATGAGTATGTCTCCCTCATTGATATTAAGATCATGTATAGACCTCACCTCAGGATTGTGTGTTTTGCAGGTGGTCTACATTGCTCTTTCTTGGGTAGTCCTCACTCTTTGGGTACTGTCTTCTCTCTCTACTCTATCTTATCAAAACGTTTGGGTAAAGAAAAAAGCAATGTCTTTTGACCATATAAATTGTTTCTAATCTCATACATCATGGGGCATATATTATCAACCTAATTTTGCTCCATGTACCATTTGAGTAGTTTTTCCTTGATACATCACCATTTTATATGTCATCCACATTATGCACACCATCATATCATCATATGACCTTTTTACACCTCACTAAGATTGATCAAGCCATAAGTTAACTGTGTTTGGAGTGGCATAGTTTATCATCTATCTTCTATTCAAGTCATGTAGTAAATCCTTTAAGAACCACACAACCTTTATAAACAAAAAAAAAGGGCTAGTTTGCAACTCATAAATATGCACGTACTTATTTAGGCAATGTAGTGGATATGTGTGGAACTATTTTGAACCCTCATCTTCATAAATGTTAATAACTCAATCTTCCATAATGTCCATTAAGCTTATGGGCTCTCATTAATACATGAAGAGGAAGTTTATATGAAAACTACTTCTACATTAAGATTCTAATATTCACCTATATAATGAATTCATGTCCATTAAGTTTACGGGCTCTCATTAATACATGAAGAGGGAGTTTATATAGAAACTACTTCTACATTAGGATTCTAATATTCACCTATATAATGAATTCATAAGGATGCATTTTATATATGAAATGAAATGAAAGTATTTTTAACGTCCACGAGGCTAAAAATAGCCTATGGGACAGATTGTTTTTCCATCTGGCTTTTGCATTCGGCCCTTTTCCTGTGAAGTTTTACAATAATCGCTCCCAGCTTCTCAACAAACTCTTCGCTGAATAGATTATCCCAGGAATTAGCTGCCAGAATACCTGCAAAATTTTCCCTGCTGTCTTTGAGGGCCTCACATTCTAAAATGAAATGTTTTTCTGTTTCCACTTTTCCGGACAAGCACATAATACATATTCTTTCTTCCCACCTTTCTTTTGGCCTTTTCCAGCGCCCTGTTTCACAACGGAGTTGATGAGAATTAGTCCTTAATTGAGCAATAAGAGTTTTAGATCTCCAAGAAATATTGGCCCCTATGTACGCCTTTTGTTGATGGTTAT
>ML790360.1:31701-51317 GCA_009831015.1 Picea engelmannii | reverse complement strand
TGAGTTCTCCTTGGGCCAAGAGGCAACCTTCGTTGGCTAGTTTGTCTGCTTCTTTGTTTGAGTCTCTGAGTATATGGTAGCAGTTGAAGGAGGTGAAGTCTTTGAGAATGTGTCTTAACCTTTGCAGATTCTTGTTTAGGCCAGCATCTTTAAACTGTCCTCTTGAATGAATCATTTTGATCAAGATCTCGGAGTCTCCAAACGCTTGTAGCTCCCGGTGTCCTCTTTCCTTGGCTATCTGGCAGACTTTTATCAAACTCATGATTTCTGCTTGGTTGTTGGTTCGCTGTCCGAGACCCCAGCAAAAGGTTTCTAGTATTTTCCCTTCCCTGGAGTAAATGATTCCTCCAGCTCCCGCTGTCCCAGGGTTTCCTTTGGAGGCGCCATCGAAGAAGACTGAAGTTGTGCCTTGTTTCTGCCACCAACTCTGGAATATGTCGTGATTGTCTCTTAGCCTCCATTCTGTTTCAAGATGGGGTTTTCAGTGCTATGGATCTGAAGGTTCAACACGGAGGCGCCGAGCCACTCCTTTTCTTCCTGCTGCAGCGAGGTGTCGGTTTTGTGGTTTTGGGAGCTCAAAGTTTCTAGGAGGAGACCTTTTTCTTTCGCTGCTACCATGTTGGGGGTCCACTCTATGTTGTTGAAAATTTGCTCATTCCTTGCTAGCCATAGCTTCCAGCACACGTACTTGGGGATGGAGATCCAGATTCTGGCCCATAATGTTTTCAAGGAGAGCGAAGGGTAACTATCCTTCCAAGTTGTAAATAGATCCACTACTGAGATGTTGGTGGGGGCAGCGACCTTGAGGCCATGGAGGATAAGCTGCCAGACTTTGTTTGCGAAATGGCAGCCTACAAATAAGTGATCCAAGGTTTCCATGGCTTCTCTGCATAAAGAGCATCTGTGTGGACCGGCAATATTTCTTTTCAATAAATTTTCACCAGTCAAAATCTTTCTGTGCATTAGTGTCTAGAAGAAGAAATTTACCTTCGGGATCGCCATTGAGTCCCATACCTCCAACCAAAACCTTTCCGAGAGTGGTCTATTTTTCTATTGCTGTAGCAAAGCGTAGCCTTTAGCTGCTGAATATGTTCATGTGGGTCCCCAACACCAGGTATCTTTTTCTGTCATATGCACAGGAGTTGCCTCTGGAAGCTCTGCTTTGAGCATTTCACATTGCTGGAGGAGACGATCTAGGACATTGCCGAATTGCCACTCTGTCCAGAAGTTGTCTTCATCCCACTTTGATATATCATAGATTCTCTGCATACCTCTACGCTCAAGAAAATCGCGAATTTCCATCAAGCCAGTGTTTAATGCAAGAGGCGGATTCCCCATTATCCTATCTGTCCAGAGATTGGTTCGTTTTCCATTGCCAGGGACGCGGTACAGATTTTGATTGAAAAATCACGCCCCTTTGATGCACAATTGCCATACAATCGTGGTCTTCCTGTTCATGGCATTTTGAAGGTTTCTGATTTTGGCATTTGGAATGTATCTGTGTATTAACGTTTTGCTGACAGGATGAGTGGGGTCGCTATGCATCTTCCACAAGATTTTGCAGCCAAGAGCTATGTTTGCAAGAGCTGGATCACGAATCTGCAACCCACCTTCTCTCAGAGGCCGCTTGGCTGTCTCCCAATTGACCAAGTGAAACTTTCTTTGATTCCCTTTCCCACCATGCCACAGGAAATCTCTCAACAATTTATTGATCTGCCCAGCTATCGAATTGGGTGCTAGGAGATAGGATGCTTGATAGATCGGCAGTGAGGAGATGACTGCTTTTATCAAGGTTAATTTGCCTCCATGGGTGAGCCAATACCCTCCCCAGGCTTCGATTTTTCCTTTGATTTTTTCTAAGACTCCTTCCCATAGGCTGATTATGTTTATACCCAATGTTAAAGGCAGCCCAAGATATTGTATCTTTTCCCATTTAGAGTGCCCTTTGAACCCCAAGGTGCGTGCTATCTTCTGAATTTCGTGTTCTGCAACATCCCAACTGTAGACAACACTTTTCCTTTCACTTATCAGAGCTCCAGACACCTTGCAGTACGCTTGAAGAGTGCCCTTGAAAGCAGAGGCTACTCTGTTTGAGGCTCCTCCTAGCATGAGAGAATCGTCTGCGAATAGAGCATGGTTTATAGGCTTAAGATTCTTCGTTATTCGCAAGCCTGGGGCTGCCCCTATTATCCTTTCCTGTTCCAACTTCCTACTAAGGGTATCAGCCATTATTATATATAGAAATGGAGAGAGGGGACATCCTTGCCTCAACCCCCTCGTGGATTTGAAGAAATTTGTTGGTCTCTCATTTACCAAGGGGGCAATCCATGGGCTGTGAGTACAAGCTTGTATCAGTTTTACAAACTTAGGATCAAATCCGAAAGAAAGAAGCACTTGATACAGGAAGCACAGCTTTACTCTGTTGAAGGTGTTTGCCATGTCTAGCTTAATCAACATACCTTTCTCTTTTCTGAGGTTGCTGGAGTGCATAGCTTCCTGAACTTGGATTACATTGTCCAAGATATGTCTCCCTTTGACGAATCCTCCTTGCGATTCTAAGATGGGCTTGCCCAGCAGAGGTTTTATTCTGTTTGCAAGGAGTTTTGCAATAATCTTATAAGAGGCATTACATAAGGAAATTGGCCTGAGTCTATCGAAGGAGGCAGGGTTTGTTTCTTTCGGAATTAGTGCTAGGAAAGTAGAATTGGTGCTGCCTCCTATTTTTGCTTTTTGTAGGACTCCTTTTATCATTTTGATAAGGTCAGATTTGATTATATTCCAACAGATCCTGTAAAAATGTATAGTGAACCCATCTGGACCTGGGGATTTGTCAGGGTCCATGGACCAGATGATTTTGCTGAGTTCTTCTTCGCTGGTTGGGCTCAGTAATGCTATGTTATCTTCTTTTTTGACCAGGGCCGGGATGTTCGTGAGGAATTCTTTATAGCCTTCTTCATTGTCATCATTCTCTTTGCTGTAAAGTTGATGGAAGTGTGAGACAACAATGGCCTTTATTTGATCTATTCCTTTGCAGAGCTTCTCGTCGTTGGTTGTGATCTCGGAGATGTGGTTCCTGGAGAGGCGGGCTTTAAATTGACGATGGAAATATGATGTATTTTTGTCGCCAGCTTCAAGCCAAAGGCTACGGGATTTTAGTCTCCAGTATTCTTCTTCATTTCTGAAGGAGCGGTAAGTTCTGCATTGGGCTGCTTACTCCTTTTCCAAATCTGTTCTGGCAATGTCTATTGTTTCCATTTCATTCTGCAGCTGTCCCAACTGTTGCACTAACTCCTTTCTTTGGGTATTGGGATTTCTTTCCGGGAATTTTCTCCATTCCTTGAGGGATTTTTTTGTTATTTTTAGTTTTTTTCCCGAGACAAAGTTGGGAGACCCAGTAACTGGGGTAGACCATGCCCATCGAATCGTCTCTGCGAACCCACTCCTTATTTTCCACAATGGACTGAATCTGAATGGGATTGGGCCTAGTTTTTCTTCTTCCTCTAGCAGAAGCAGGATGGGTTTGTGGTCCGAGGTGAGCTTGGGGAGGATGGCAGTGGAAATCAGCTTCCTTTCCAACAACAAAGTGCTTTGGACCAGAAACCTGTCCAATCTGGCAGAAATGTGTTCCTCCCCTATCCTGTTATTGGTACAAGTGTATAGCCCTTTGCGTGGTTTAAAATCCATTAGGTCCCACTGTTGTATTATGTCTTCTACTACAAAAATCATTTGGTCCTTACTGGACCTTCCTCCCCTCTTTTCTTTTCCATTCATGACTAGGTTAAGGTCTCCAGCTATGATTATGTTGTTTGGGGAATTTTTCTCTAGAAACTCATTTAAAGTTTTCCAACATTCTTTCTTTTCAGAGTGCAAAGTCGGAACATATAAATTGAATAATGCGATAGTTAACTTACTTGCTATGTGCTTCAGATCTGTAAAGCTCCAATGCTGAGTGTTGTAGGAGTTGACAAGACTGAACTGCTCTGCCTTCCACAGTGTTGCTATACCTCCGGAAGAGCCCCTTGCGCTGATTTCTTTCCCTGTGTTTTTCTGACATTTGTTTTTGCTGATCTCTAGAAGGGTTTCCCCTTCGATTTTTGTCTCTTAGAGCATGAGGATATCTGTTGGTTCCGCTTTCATCAGATCCTTGACCGCTTCAATTTTCGCCGGGTTCCCCAGTCCTCTGCAGTTCCAAGAGACGATTTTCATTACTTGTTGTTGGGGGTGGATGGACCTCCTCCTTTTAGAGACCTTATTCTTGTGTTTCTGCCGATTGACATTTCTATGGTGGGTTGGCTTCCTTGGGTCTTTTGTCTTTCTGCCTCTTCCTCCCTTGCTTCTTTGCGAGATTTCCTTCCTGCTCTTTTAGCTGGCCTTTCTAGGATCTCATCCTCCGAGGAGCTTGATGGATCTAGTGCTTTCTTTCTGGCTATGCCAGCATATGATGGAGAGGGAGCAACTTCCAGGGTTCCTATCGTTTGCCCAGGTGCCCCTGTATCTTTCCCATTTGGAGGGGGACTTGGTTGTATCCTGCTGTCCATGATTTCTGGTTCTTCTATGTCATTGTTGGGCTTTTCTGTTTGAGGTCCTTCTTGCAGTGGAGGGTTGGAGCTCCCGTCGATTTTCTCTTGCTCTAGTTGCCCAGGGTTGTCGTTCTTCGTTTCTCCTTTGGTTCTGGGTTTTGCTGTCCCTGTTTTCTGGACTGCGATCCACTGATTTGCTTTCGCGTTTTCACTTTCTTCTGCATTCTTTTTTTTGCAGTGCCTTGTGAAATGGCCGTAGTCGTGGCAGTGCCGGCATTTGAAGGGTAGATGCTCATAGTCTAGCTCCTGAATATGCGTCCAGTCTGCAGCTGTGAGTTTAATTGCCTCTGGTAATCCCACTTCTAGATCAACCTCCACGCAGATCCGTGCACATGAGTACTGATCTTTTCTCGCTGCTTGATCTATGTACCTTCTGAGTGTGTTGCCGATTGCATGCAATGATTTTTTATTCCAGCAGTGTAAAGGGAGATGAGGTAGATGAACCCACACTGGGACGACAGAGGGCACATCCTGAGCAGGATCTAAATCCGGGGTCCATTTGTTCAGGTATAACCCCTGTGGCCCCATGAAGTACAGGCCGTTTCTGAAGATGAGGTTTTTATCTTCAGGGTTTTCGAAGACGAATACAAAGTATCCTTTCCCTACAAAATGACTCTTTATTCCTTCTGATATGAGCAGGTTCCAGTTCCTCTGCACCCAAGCTTCGTCGGATTTGGGAGAGGGCTAGAGCTCGGTAAATTGCCCGATGAGTCCTTTGTCTGCTAAGTTGACTTCCGTTCTGCAAGTTTCTTCCAGAGGCAATTCAACGCTGAGGATGCAATCCAATTTCTTCACAAATTTCTGTTGTGCTGCTGACGGCGGTCTCTTGGAGGCTTCGGCGACCAGCTTCCTGAAGGCATCCAGTTCTGGCAGAGGGGGAGGGGTAGGGATAGCGCCCCCACCAACGTCCATGGCTGGGGAGGCCCTGATTGCTGCACTGTGCACGCGCTAGGTCGCGTCCTCACGCCCCTGCGTGCTTCGATTCTAAAACATGTTTACTTTTTAACATTTACCTAATCACATTAAAAAATTATTGTAAGGATATGTAATTGCCACGCGTTCCATTTATCAACCTAATGCAACCAAACGTTTCAGATTACCACAAATGGATTACCATAGACGTTTTATATTGGGACACACGTTCTCATCCGATACCTTTCGACGTTCTCAACCGCGCGTTAGTGGTTGTGCTAGTATATAACCTATTAAACATATGAAATCCCCTAAATAGACATGGGAAATTTTACTATAAGACCTCTTTTACCTCTATATATAAACCCAAAAGAACCCTAATGGGAATTTATTATTTTTTAAGCTTTTTAACCTCCTCATATACATGGAGGTAAATATACTTTTAAAGGAATTTTACTTTTTTTTTTTCAAAAGATGAAAAAAGGAAAATCTCCTATGTTGTGTTGCTTTTATTCTAAATTCACCTCTAAGTGAACTTCAAAACTGCAGCATGGGCTGCAAAGCTCAAACATATTCAATCTCCCCAGAACACCGCCACCTGGAAAACCCCACTGGTGGTCCGTAACTGGGAGTTTCTTAGAATCAGTGACACTTACCGAGCGCTTAAAGGAATTTTACTTTGCGAGCCCTCTTTTACCTTTTTACAAAAGTAAATTTATTTTTTAATAGATTTTAGTATTTTATATGTATTTATATGATTCTCGTATTGTCGATGATATATACTTTGAATAAATGATACATACTTTGAATAAATGGATAAAAAAGTTATTTAAAAAAAATCGTAATTTCTATTTTATTATAAAATAATAATCATATTCCTCATATATTCCACTTAAAATTATTGTTGCTTGGCTAAGAGCTTGTTTTTTTGGGAGGCAGGGCCCAAGATCCAAAAGTATGTGGTAGGGGTGAAAGTCTTCCCCATTATGGATCATTAACGAGTTATTTGAGTGGTGTGGTGTTCCTTGAATAATGGTGATGAGTCAGAGGGTTATTTCAAGTGGCATGGTTTTCCTTGCATAACAGTGATGAGTTAGAGGGTTATTTCAGGGGACATGGTTTTCCTTGAATAACAGTGATGAGTCAGCCCGCATTCACAGATAGAACCTAGTAATGGTTGTCCCCGCACCTAGTCATGGTTGTCCCCACTACTAGTTGACATACATAGTTATGATAGGTTTTCTCATGTTTTCCCATGTAAGTATAAATACATATTGTTCTTACAAGAATATAATTGTGTGTTGTACTTATGAGATTAAAATTATATTAATATATACATTTCATTTCTTACTTTTAATAAAATAAACCTCAATCTTCCCATCTTCCCCTTCTTTTTAGTTTATTGCCACCTTTATGAAGTAGGAGCCACACTAACTAATTGTGAATTGGAAGGCACAAGATCTGAGTTCCTTCTCAATCAGATGTATTAGTTTCATGATGTCTTTTTGTAGGTGAGCCTCAACTGCGACGACCTTTGTCAAGGAGGAGAGTTTTATATCCATTTTTTCTACTTTATCCCTCAAGAAAGGAGTGGATTCCCAAATCGACACTTGCAGGTCCTAACTTATCTCATTCAAATAAAGGTCAATTCCCAAACTTATTCCTCTAGAAAATTCCATCTCTTTGGTCTTAATTTGCTTGTTTTTTTCTTGGGAGGATGAGCTCAAGCATGCTAGACAAGTAACTCATAAATGTCCTCGAAGATGACATATCCTACACTTGAATGCTATGTTCCCATAATCCAAGACATATACCCCTATATACATACAAGAAATTTTACTTTGTAAAGCCTCTTTTACCTCTTTATATCCATTTAGTGCATCATTTACATAATGTCAATATCTTTAAAGGTGTTATCCTCACGAAGGACATATCCTTTAAATATACACTCTTGCTTTCAAGGAATCTCTCTAACCCAATTTTCAAGATCAATAAAGCTACTTCAATGTTGGCTTGAAGGCTTAAACCCTCTTCAATTAAAGAGGAGGAAGACTACTCTTTGATCGATAGGATGAATTGCAAATTTAATGGAATATAGCTAAGACGTAGCCTAAACGTTTTACATTTTCACCCTTTTCCGAGCATTTTTTCCGATGGGTTTCGTCCAAAATTTGGCCAAAAATTTAGAAAAATAGTTGGAATTGTAGATTTTAGTGGTTTAGATTGCATATAACATGTGCCCAGGGGGTTTTGAGGGTGTTGAAAGTGTATATGCATTCAAAAACACAATTTGAGCACTGTAAAATTGTGATTTCTCCAACAATCACATTATCAGATTATGGTGATAGTTGTCAGAAAAAGTAAAAAACTTAGAACGTTTCAACTACGCCTATAGCTAAAGATAAAATATTTCTATCCTTTGATACGATGTTCACCTACCCTTGTGCCAAGGATATATTTATCTTATAATTCATTTGTATGATTGATATAATGATTGTTAATAGCAAGGGCCTTGCTTTGTGGGAACATTTGGCATTTTTTAATGAAGTTGTGAAAGTTAAGTTTCAATCTATATGAAAATTTGGTATCATTGGTTTCAATATGGGTAAAAATTGTTTAATTTTCCTCTAAATTGTTATAATCGTGAATGTCATAAATTTGTCATGACTATTGGTGACACCTTAGGTAAGTTTTTTTATCATATCCCTAGAGAAGGGAGATTTTCCAACCTCTACCTTTTCCTAAACCTACATTTATGCTGATTTAAGCAAGGGCCTCCCCAAATAAATAGGGATAGAATATGAATATTATAGTTGGACAGTTGGTTAATCTACCTTCCCAAACATTGATATTATGTAAAGAATCCTCAAGGAAGAGGAACCCCAATCCTATAGGGCTTGAATACCATAACAAAGAACTTGAATGAAATTGTTGACCCGCCTGGACTTTAACCCAAGTATCTAAATTTACGATTAGGAGGAATTGTTGGATCATGTTGTCATTGATGTTAAAGGATTGATGTCAAAGGATTGATTTCAAAGGATTGATGTCAAACGATTGATGTCAAAGGATTGATGCCAAAGGATTGATGTCAAAGGATTGATGTCAAAGGAATAATGTATTGTCATAGTATATTGATGTAATATGTATTTTCATTGCTGTCAATGGATTGATGTCAAGTGAAGTCATTAATATATGATTCATAGATGAAGATGGATTGATGCATCAATGTATTACTTGTTCATGGGATATTCCAAGTTGGATTGATGTAAAGATGGCTCATTATTGTCTTGTCATGGTTGATAGAAAGAACAAATGGATGAACTCCAAAGTGGTCCCCTTATGGTGAAATCCATCACGGGAAGACGTTTTGCGGTTGAGTTATCCTAGAAGTATGGTTAGAAAACCCATGATTAATTGTGGAATAATGAGATGAATATTAGTGAATTTGTCAGTGAAACTATCCTAGATGGATAGTGCTTGTCATGCCATTTCTGGTGGTATGTGAAACGTCACATAACTCCTCACAGTTTGAGATTTATGGCCTTACGAAGTTGGAGGAACCTCATATGGTGGCTTGAAGCCCCAAAAGGTCAAAGAAGTCAAAGTACTTACAAAGAAGAAATTATTTAAATAATAAAATGAAGTGAGAAAGTCAAAGAGGATTATTTAAATAATAAAGTAAATGGAGAACTTTCTAAATATGGAAATTAGTTATAAGAGGGTTAACCCTAAAATGAGGAAAGTGGGTTAAGTGGTCAACTGGCTATTGGATATATGGACAATTGGAAAATTGGAAAAAATTGGACATAAGTGACTATGTGGACAAAGTGGTTATGTGGACAAAGTGGCCAAGAAGATGCTTCTAAGGAAGCTACTTGGAGAGTATAAATAAGAGGCAAGGGTCTCTTGTAGATGATATCTCTTGAGAATATATTAAAGATCTATTCTGAGAGAGAGATTGACTGGAGGATCTCATGGACGCATCAAAGTTTCCGTAAGTCTGAGATCTTGACGGTGAAAGTTTCGGAATTTCAGAAACCCTAGTGTCTGAAGGAGTACATGAGCAACAATAGGCCAGAGCACATACATACGCGGGATACAGTGAGTCAGAGCATGTACACACACGGGCTGAAGGAAGCCAGAGCACATACAGTTGGATGAAGTCATGGAGACTTGAGTATGATCTAGTGCTAGGTTCTTGAAGGTTGAAGCAAGTTCCAGATCTACATTCTATGGGCTCAGATTTGCCATAAAAGTTCTGGCATGGTTACATAATTGTCTTGATGGATACTCTTACTTATTGTATGGTGAATGCTTAAGGAATTCTTGGTATGGTTGTTGTGATATGGTTATGTTGATTGCTTGATAGAGTGAGCAACACTCTTATGGTTCATTACTGATGTGGTTTCCATAGTATACAGATTACATATGGTTGAGTAACATTCATGGTGGAGGAGCATGAGCAAGTTGTTGGAGAGCATAGATGTGTTGTGATTGGTTATGGTATAGATTGGATAGTGAAAGACAGAAGTAGATGTGACTAAAGGCTGCAGAGGATCTGAGTTTTTCATGGAGAGAAAACCCTAATTGCTCAGAAGGCATACACACGTTGTAGTACAGATAGGTCGCGTACATATGTGAGCTGTACTACTGGTAGGGCGCATACATACGCGTGTTGCACTACTGATAGGTTGTGTACCCGTTGACAGATTGGTATCTGTTGAGGATTGAATCCTCTTCTCAGTTGGTGTTGAGTTGTGTAAGCTGAGTCTTGCATTGCAGAGCTGGTGCTCTTGTGGAGTTGTAACTCTATTCAGTTGTTGATGATAACCTAAGGATTGTAGTCCGTAATAAAAAGGAAATTGCACATACATCTTATGTTCTTTGTGTTCCTTGTGGTGATGAATTATTGATGATATATGTTGTTGTTACTGTTGCTGATATATGTTCACATACAATTGATTATAAATGACAGTAATGAGTGATGAGTAAATGGTGATTGCTAACTAAGGAGTTTTGTGAAGGAAAGTGGAAAAAGAGCCCTACACTGATTCAACCCCCCCTCCTCTCAGTGTGGTCGGTGTGTTCAACAATTGGTATTAGAGCGGGCCTTCACTATAAGCCTTAACAAGCTTGGAGGAGATCCATGGAAACACAAATGGAGGATGAAGTTCCAATCCTTGATGAGGAAAATTATTCTACATGGAGAATAGAAATGAAAGCGCATTAGAAGGAAAAATGAGCAGGTGTTTGGAAAGAAACTATTGGTGGATCATTTCCATTGAAGAACAAGTCAAAGTTTGCAGCTCAAAAGGAAGAAAATAAGAATGATGCATTGGCTCTCAATACCATTCTTAGTGGACTCTCAAGTTCTATCAAAGAAAGCATGGGACAATGCACTTCCACCAAGGATCTATGGCTAAATCTAGAGAAGACATACCAAGTCAAAAAGGAAGACACTAAAGACAAATCCATCATGAACAATGAAGGTAAAGAATCTCCAAAATCCTCTAATTGCAATGATTCTAAATGTGATGATGTTGAATGTTTCTATACCTGTGAAGAAGAAGATCTAGAAATAGTTTGTATAGAATCAAATGATAGTTATCCCATGGAATAAGTATAAGAAGAACTTTCAAATCTTAATAAGAAAGTTGATTGGGGTCTATGTGAATACAACTATGACCATAGTTATATAGACTATAGCTATATTTCGGAAAACACTAAAAGTTTTCTTGAAAAGAATCAAAAGTATATCTTGCAACTAAAGGAAATGCTCAAAGAACAAGAACAAAGTAAAAGGACTCAATTAGAAGAAAAGGAAGAAGAGATCAAAAGACTAAAGAATGAAATAAAAGAGAACAAGAAGGTAGATTATGAGATTAACAAAAGTCTTGAAGTTAATATCCATCTCAAGACCCAAATTGAAGAAGACAAAAGGGTATAGGAACTACTAAAGAATAAAGTAAATGAAAAGGAAGAATCATGTGACAAGTTGGAAGCTGAAGTTGTTGATCTTAGAAAGAAAGTAGAGAAGTTCAAAAAATTCTTGAATATCTCAAAAATCTTAAATGAGATCTTGGATAGTCAAATATCACGAAATGATAAATCATGTGTTGGATACAACAAAGAAGCTACACATGCTGAAGCAAACACCTCAAAGAAGCTTGAGGTAAGTCCTTCAAAAGATGGAAATAATGTTGCAAGTCAACCATCTACACAAAGGAAGGAAACTTTCAAAAGAAAGCAAGGAAGACATCAAGAAGCCATCTTTACACCTCAAAGAAGAGAGACACCTTCAAGATGGACACCAAAGAAAAGGTATGAAAATGTTTTTCATGGTCACTGTTACTCATGTAATGAATATGGTCACAAAGCTTTGGAATGAAGATTTTATGTAAGGAGAGATAATGAAATATTTCATAACACCCGAAGGTGTTGGAGATGTAATCAAGTAGGACACATTGCTGCTCACACCGTGAGATGCTACATTTGTAGTGGATTTGGCCACAAATCCCAGGATTGCTGGAACACAAGTTAACAATCCATGAGGAATCTTTCATATAACATGACTAGAAGAAAGAATGAAGTTAGGAAGGAAGACATTTTTGAAAATTTGGAAGCTCAGAGATTAAGTTATGAAGAGCTGGGGCACCTTCAAAAGTGGGTGAAGAAGATTGATCAATCAGAACAGAGTGGAAACCTTAAGGGAAGCTCAAGTTTGACATCTTCATAAGCATATGTGGGTTACATTGATAATAGTCGTGTACATATGCGGGTTGACCTATGAATAAGTCGCTTACATATGCGAGCTGTCTGTATAGCATGCTGTGTATCTGTGGTAAAAGTCTTGGGAAAAAGGCTAAGCATATGAGTTGCAACATGGTATGTTGGTATAACTATGTGTTAGAGGAACTGACATGGTTTGTTGCAGGATTTGGCATTGTTTTCTACAAGTTTTCATGATTGCATGTTGGCATACATAATTGTTGATGTATGGTGGTGACATATGGTTGAGTGTTGAAAGACTATCTTGGATGCATGGTACTAACCCTAGAGTGTGGATTGAAGCATTTTTCTGTTGAGAAACAATGTTGGTTATGACAGTGAAGTTGTGGCACTTTGGTTATTAGATATATCATGATGATGCTAGCTAGATATGGCATTGATCTATTGAGGCACACTTCTAGTACATGTATGTTTGGATGCTTAGTATTTTCTATAGTGAATGGAGGTTGAGGCATATCTGTTATGGTACATGGATGGTACACATTTGAGTTCCATTTATATATCTCATTATGTATTGTTAGATGCATATTTGTTGGATATCTTAGTGCATGCATTTGGCATGAGGATGAGCTACATATTGGGACATGTAGTTGATGAGGTGGTCATGTTGTACATCATTGATGAGTCATATCCTGATCTATAGTTGATGCATGATTGGTATGCTTTTGGTACACTGATAGAGGCACCTTCTAGCAGTATGATTGGCACATGGCTTATGGTTGACATGGCATACATGTATGAGGACACATCTTGATTGTAGTTCATCTCGTTTTGGTATTGGTGCATGGTTGATGCACTTGCTTGGTACAGGTGGTGATACATGTTTAGTGCAATGTCTATGCACTCATAGATGGTATATGTTAGTGGGTGATAGTACTTGGATAAAGTACATCATTGGTATTACTTGTTGTAGCATATACTTTGGTACATGATGTATGGGATGATGCAGTTGAGACACTTGTTGGCACTTGGTTCATGGTAGAGGCATATCATGAGTGATATGACTCTTGTTTGAGGCATATGATTGGCATATTGGTAGAGGAATATGGTTGATACACTCCATTGATGATATCTTATGGCATATTGTATGGTATTGATGTACATGGTTGATGGGTGTTGTACATGGTTGGCACACAATATGGCACATGATGTATTTGGTTGATGATTCTCTATTCGTTGTTGACATATCTTTTTCTTCATGATGTATGGTATGACATGAGTTTGATGCATGGATAGGTCCAAGGATCACCATATAAAAAGAGGATCATACTTGAGAAAGTTGATCTATGTTCTGGTTGAGCAGTAGCATTTGTAGCAAAAACATATTGCAGTGGTAGCATATTGTTAATATTGCAGAGAAGATAGGGGGAGACATACCCATAGGGGGAGTCATTCTTCTTACCATGATTGCAGGAGGAGAGATTTATCACATGCAAAGGTAAGTACTTGGAAAAAGATCCCTATACTTGGAGAAAGATCACAGAGACATGGTTCCAAGGGGATCGATGGTCACATGAGGAGCATAAGTGATATATCTTCAACATTACATCAGAGTGATATCCCTTGTTAAAAAAGGGAGAGATTATTCAAAGGAATATCAAAGGAATTCAGGCAGGGGGAGCAACCCCAAGGAGAGAACTACCCTTTTCCATTGATGTCAAAGGGGGAGAGATATTCACATTGATGTGATTGAGATGACTATTGATGAAGATAAATGCCATGTCTACATGTTGCCATCAACGATTAGTGTTGACATCAATGTTGACATTTCCATCAATGCCAAAGGGGGAGATTGTTGGATCATGTTGTCATTGATGTAAAAGGATTGATGTCAAAGGAACAATGTCTTGTCATAGAACATTGATGTAATATTTATTGTCATTGTTGTCAATGGATTGATGTCAAGTGAAGTCATTAATATATGATGCATAGATGAAGATGGATTGATGCATCAATGTATTGATCATTCATGGGCTATTCCAAATTAGATTGATATAAAGATGAATCATTATTGTCTTGTCATGGTTGATAGAAAGAACAAATGGATGAACTCCAAAGTGGTCCCCTTATGGTGAAAGCCCTCACGAGAAGATGCTTTGCAGTTGAGTTATCCTAGAAGTATGGTTAGAAAACCCATGCTTAATTATTGAATAATGAGATGAAGATCATTGAAACTATCCTAAATGGATATTTCTTGTCATGCTATTTCTGGTGGTATGTGGAAGGTCACATAACTCCTCACGGTTTGAGAGTTATGGCCTTACGAAGTTGGAGGACCGTCATATGGTGGCTTGAAGCCCCAAAAGGTCAAAGAAGTCAAAGTTCTTACAAAGAAGAAATTATTTAAATAATAAATTGAAGTGATAAAGTCAAAGAGGATTATTTAAATAATAAAGTAAATGGAGAACTTTATAAATATGGAAAGTAGTTATAAGAGGGTTAACCCTGAAATGAGGAAAGTGGGTTAAGTGGTCAACTAGCTATTGGATATATGGACAATTGGAAAATTGGAAAAAATTGGACATAAGTGACTATGTGGACAAAGTGGATATGTGGACAAATTGGCCAAGAAGATGCTTCTAAGGAAGCCACTTGGAGAGTATAAATAAGAGGCAAGGGTCTCTTGTAGATGATATCTCTTGAGAATATATTGAAGATATATTCTGAGAGAGAGATTGACTGGAGGATCTCATGGACGCATCAAAGTTTCTGTAAGTCTGAAATCTTGATGGAAAAAGTTTCAGAAGTTTAGAAACCCTAGTTTCTGAAGGAGTACGCGAGCAACAATAGGCCAGAGTGCGTACATATGCAAGCTATAGTGAGGCAGAGCGTGTACACACGCGGGCTGAAGGAAGTCAGAGTGCGTACAGTTGGATGAAGTCATGGAGACTTGAGTATGAGTTGGTGGTAGGTTCTTAAAGGCTGAAGCAAGTTCCAGATCTACATTCTATGGGCTCAAATCTGCCATAAAAGTTCTGGTATGGTTACTTAATTTTCTTGATGGATACTCTTGCTTATTGTATGGTGAATGATTAAGGAATTCTTGGTATAGTTGTTGTGATATGGTTATGTTAATTGCTTGATAGAGTGAGCAACACTCTTATGGTTTAATACTGATGTGGTTTCCATAGTATATTGATTACTTATGGTTGAGTAACATTCATGGTTGAGGAGCATGAGTAAGTTGTTGGAGAGCATAGATGTATTGTGATTAGTTATGGTACAGATTGGACAGTGAAAGGCAGAAGTAGA
Organism: Picea engelmannii; assembly: GCA_009831015.1. NCBI lineage: Eukaryota > Viridiplantae > Streptophyta > Pinopsida > Pinales > Pinaceae > Picea > Picea engelmannii. The sequence goes on along the minus strand of ML790360.1, from coordinate 35,781 downwards.
TGTGACTGAAGGCTGTAGAGGATCTAAGTTTTTCATGGAGATAAAACCCTAGTTGTTCAGAAGGCATACACAGGTTATAGTACCGACAAGCCACATACATATGTGAGCTGTACTACTGGTAGGGCACGTACATATGTGTGTTTCACTACTTACAGGTCACATACCTGTTGACAGATTGGTATCTGTTGAGGATTGAATCCTCTTCTCAGTTGGTGCTGAGTTGTGTAAGCTGAGTCTTGCATTGCATAGCTGGTTCTCTTATGGAGTTGTAACTATATTCAGTTGTTGCTGATAACCCAAGGATTGTAGTCTGTAATAAAAAGGAAATTGTACATACATCTTGTGTTCTTTGTGTTCCTTGTGGTGATGAATTATTGATGATATATGTTGTTGTTATTGTTGTTGATATATATTCACATACAATTGATTATAAATGATAGTAATGAGTGATGAGTAAATGGTGATTGCGAACTAAGGAGTTTTGTGAAGGAAAGTGGAAAGAGAGCCCTACACTGATTCACCCCCCCCCTCTCAGTGTGGTCGGTGTGTTCTACATGAATTACTATGCCTAATGTAACAAAGGATATAGGCTCCAAGGGACTTTGTTCCTAAGTCATTGCTCACCATAGTTCAACTAGTTGACTAACTAACTTACTCATAGTCATAGTAAAAAAATCTCGCCAAAGGTAGGCTTATTTAGGCTATGGGAAAACAGGATGGGCATGGGACTAATGAAAGCTATGGATGTTGGTCGAATATTTCTTTACAATATTTGTCAGGTTGGTTGGTTGGACAAATAAAGATTCAAGGTATACCCCATGAAAGTGAAATCCCTTTTCTCTGCCTGTCTTTCCTATATATCCACCCACGCTAAGGTTAAGCCCATATTGAATTATGAACACATTTCCTTTCAATACACAATTCACTACTACACATGGGGTCAAAATTCGACAAAACCTTCCGACAATAAGAATAAAAGTAATCATATAGTCACAAATTATGACATAATATTAAAATTTTAATCATTTTTTATGGGCACCACAATGAATGTCGTACTTGCGATGAACTGTTATATATGTCGATCTTCCGATGATAGTTCATCTATATATGGACGAAACTAGATAATGCCAACTAGCAATTTAAAAATAGTTTAACGGTCATTGACTTGGTCAACTTTGACATAGTCAACGTTAATCGAAAGACCGATATCGGTGAGTGATTTCGACTATTTTGTTGTAGGTGCGATGGTTATAAAATATTTTTATGCTCATTGTTCATTGCATGAATTATTAGTCTTTTTTCTATGTGCTACTTGCCTCAAATCCAATTCTTGATCTGCATAGCTCAGATTTTATACTTTGAAGGTTACAAATTTTTAATATTACTTTGTCTATTTTTCAAATACCCACATTGGATTCCTACCCCTTAGACCCTCTTTAATTTGGGGACACAAATTTTTCCTATGAAATAGGTATGAACATGTCTACTCAATTCCATTTAATTACTATACAATTTGTCTTGGTCTAGTTCTCTTTTATTGCTTTCTTATAGTCTTATGTGGTAAAAATGTATGGTTTTGATTTCTTGATTAATTGCTGACTATTGTTATAAACCTTTAATAAATATATGATGACAATGGCTTAATTTTCTAGTACATATGGGGTCAATATTCAATGACATTTGTACCGTAAGAATATATGTGTATATTGTAATTATATTGCTTCAAAGGATTTTGTTGTAAATATAGGAAATCCCAATGCCAACACTTGAAGAGAGTGAAAAGACGCTTGCTAGGTTAAGGGTGGCATTGGAGGCACAGGGTGATGGGAAATTTTATTTCCCTTGCAATCAATGGAGGGGATTGAATAGAAGAAGACTTGTAAGGAAAATAGTTGAAAGACATCGTTGGAGGTATGGGAATTTTGAAGGGGGGGCATACATACGTCCCATAGTTAGTTATTCATTATATATATATATATATATATATATATATATATATATATATATATATGTATGTATTGATTGCATTTATAAAATTTCCTCCTAGGTGTATATCATTAGGTAAATATCTGTCGAGTAGTAGTATAAATACGATTGTACAAGATGTGGAAGATGACATGGATATTGAAGATCAAGTCAATCCTATGGAAGAATATGATGCCAATAATATTGTTGAGATAGATGATGGGACAAACAGATTGATCCAGGACATCTTTGCTCCTATTGACGAGGAAAACTTTGATGATATTCATGATGTACCTCTACTTGAGAAGGCATAATAACCACTTTATGAAGGCTCAAGAACAAATATTCTCTCTACTATAATGTTGTTAGTGAACTTGAAGGTATTGAATAGTTTGTCAAACACTTGTCTTACATAGATCCTAAGGTACGTAATATAATTCTTCACATATTATACATAAAGTTAGACTTTATTTTTCTCTATTTTTAGTGTCAATTAATGTGTAAATTAAGGATGCAATATTTATGATTAATATTATTTACATTAACTAATTATTTTTTTAAGTTGTAGATTGTTAGGTGAATTTTTCTTACCAGCGTCAAATAATTTACCTCGCACATACTAAGAGTTGTGTGCCATTATGAAAGATATTGGAATGGATTATCAGGATATTGACGCATGTTAGAATGATCATATTATATATTATGGACAATATGCATCGATAACAAAATGTTCGCAATGTCAAATCGGTAGATATCGAACTAATCAAGTAACAAAAAATATGCCTCACAAGGTTCTTTGTCGTATTCCAATAATTCCACATTTGCAACGATTGTTAAGGTGCCAAAGCATTACACAGTTTATGGATTAACATGTATGAAATAGAAGTGAATATGATGTTCTTCTAATGCATGCAGATGGTTCTGCATTTAGGAACATCTAATAAAGATGGTTAGTTTTTAAAGAAGAATCTCGTAATGTCAGGCTTTCATTGGAAACTGACGGTGTCAATCCATTTGGTGAGCTTGAGTCTATTTACTCAGTGTGGCCTATTTTTGTTATAAACAATAACCTTCCTCCTTGGATGCCAATAAAGAGGGAGTACACAACGTTGGCAATGATTGTTCTGGGTATTTGTTTACAAAATTAGTTTGAACATTGAATTTCATTTGTCTTATTCATTGCATAATTATATATATGTGTACACACACACACACACACACACACACACACACACACACACACACAAGGTAGTAATTATGTGTACTTTCACCCAATTCGATAAGTACCAAGTGAAATATATGAATGTATATATCAAGCCTCTTATTGACAAGCTACTAAAGTTATGGGTTGGCATCACTATGTATGACATCTCTAGACCAATAGGGAAAAAGCAATTTCAATTCCATGGAATACTTACATGGAAAATTCATGATGCCCCGGGGCTAACACATTTTTGTGGTATGTTACATATTACTACACTTTAATAATATATAATTTTATGAAAATATGATGCATGCTTCTTAAATATTAATTCCTTTTTATATAAATAATACTGACATTAATCCATATCTTGTAGGTCCTCAAACAAAGGGTAAATTTGCATGTCTAGTTTGTGGTCCTAGGATGAAATTGTGTCATTCAAGAAGTCTAGGAAAGGAGGTGTTTGATGAGTATAGGCAGTTCCTTCCTAAGAACCACAGGTATCAAACTACAAAAAAACATCTTTTCAATTTGAAAGAAGAGACTAGAATAAAACCACGAAGAATGACACCTCACCTATCGAAGTTGGAGTATAATATAAATCATCCTCTCATGTGCTAGCATTTCTTATAAATCTAGATAGTCATTCCCATATTCACCACCCTCATCCTCATTCATCGCCATTTTTTTTTTTGTAATTTCCATTGATTTTCCATCCCATCAAGTATATGTTGTTTCTTCTCCCAGTGAATATCTGATTTTTTTTCTATAACCATGGGGGTTTACTTGTGCACCATGAGCTAGTGGGAATAAAAAATTTGCATATCAACCCAAAAGAAATGAGGATTTTCTAGGAATCAAGTTGGTTGACCTATTTTGAGTTCCTTGAAGGATTTGACATTGGCATAGCCTCT
>ML790360.1:0-24526 GCA_009831015.1 Picea engelmannii | reverse complement strand
ATAGCCCCCTGTGTAGGGGTTCGGGAGCAGTGCCCCTGAGAATTTTTTTTTCCTCAAGAAACATGTCACCTTTTTTGCCTCATTTTTCATGTCCATTGTTGGGAGATTTTTCGGCACATGGTTTTTTGCCGATGGTTTTCTATTTTCGGTTAAGAAATTAGGGTTGTTGACTAATCTAGGTCATTAGTTTAGGGTTTTGGATGTCGCTGACTCCTATATGTATATTTTATTGTAAACAATGTATGGTGTGAATGAATATAGAATATGTTGGTTTTCCTAGTTTGGGTTTCTAGTGGAAAAATATATGTGTAATGTGTGTATTTTCCATTGTATCTTTTATGTTTTTTTACTGAAAATTTGTTTGCAATAATAATTGTACAAGGTTAAAATATACATTTGGTATCAGAGAAATTATTGGCTTCAGTGGTCAAGGGTCTGGCTCGAGACTGTGATAATCCTTGTTACAGTGGGAGATCTGCAGTATTGATTCTTTAGGTGAAGAGAAATGACAAGCATTTCGAAAATGGAGATTGAGAAGTTTAATGGGAAAAGTTTTGAGTTGTGGAAGCTCAATATGGAAGATCTTTTGGTGGACAAAGATCAGTGGATCGTGGTGGATCCAGGTATTGCACCTATAGGAAATTTAGCAGATGACTGGAAAAAGTTGGATCAGAAGGCGAAGAGCACAACCCGACTGTGTCTCTTAGATTCAGTATTACTGAAGGTGTCAGAGGAAGATACAACCAAGGATATACGGGATAAGTTGGGGAAGTTGTGTCAGTCTAAGCCCCTATAAAATAAATTATCCCTGAGAAATAATCTGTATAACCCGAGTATGAGAGATGGATACTCAGTGGTAGAGCATTTGAACACCTTCATTACTGTGGTAAGTCAATTAGTATCTATTGAGATTAAAATTTCATATGAAGATAAATGTATCATCTTATTGTGCTCTTTACCAGACTCGTGGGATAATGTGGTTGTGGCCATAGGTAGTAATACAACTACCTTGAAGTGCGATATAACAAGGAAAAAGACTACTCCATATACACCTCAGCAGAATGGAGTTTCAGAAAGGATGAACACGACACTGATGGAAAAAGAAAGGTGCATGATCAGTGGTGTCGGATTAAAAAAATAATTTTGGGAAAAATCAGTGGGTATTGCATATTACCTAGTCAACAAATCACCCTCGTCAGCACTGGATGAAAAGACTCCACAAGAGATATGGATTGGTAAGAAGCCTTCTCTCACACATCTCAAGGTATTTGGTTGTGATGCCTATGTTCATGTTCCAAAGGAAAACAAGAGTAAGCTAGATACGAAGGCTAAAAAGAGTATCTTTATTGGGTATAAATATGGTCTTAATGGTTATAAGCTTTGGAACCTAGAAACTAAGAAGGTTGTGTATAGCCAAGATGTGGTATTTAGAGAAATAAAAGATGTTGTCAAACATGATGTCCTACCAAGTAGGGAAGAACCATAGAAAATTGATTGTTATTTAAAGGATGATGAATCAGACTCTACAGAAGAATAGGAATTAGAAGAAGAAGATCCTCATACTCCAATATTGAGGAGATCAGTTTGGGAAAGAAGGAAACCAGAAAGGTATACTCTATTTGATTTCAGTTCAAATTTTTCTTTGTCTATTACTGATGTTGATCTTAGAATTGTTAGGGAGGCAGTGGATTCAGAGGATGGAAAACTCTAGAAAAAGGCCATGGATGAAGAAATGGTAGCCTTGGATAAGAATGAGGCTTGGGATCTAGTGGAGTTGTTGACTGGAAGAAATCCCATTGGCAACAAATGGGTATTTAAAAAGAAGCTGAATGCAGAAGGCAAAGTGGATAAATGCAAAGCTCGGTTAGTAGCAAAGGGTTATTCCCAGGTTGAGGGAATTGATTTTGGTGAGATTTTGTTGCCAAGTTAACTTCTATTATATTTATGTTATCTATTTTTGATGCATTTGATTTTGAAGTAGAACAAATGGATGTGAAGACAACATTCCTACATGGGGATTTGGAAGAAGAAATCTATATGAAGCATCCAAAAGGATTTGTTGTGAAGGGAAAGAAGGAGCTGGTATGCAAGATGAAAAATTCCCTATATGGTTTAAAACAATCACCATGGATGCGGTATCAAAAAATTGATACTTATATGTTGGGACTTATATTCACAAGAAGAAAAGAGGATCACTGTGTGTATTTTAAATTAATTGGTGATCATTTGATCTATTTGGTCTTGTATGTGGATGACATGTTGCTGATAGAAAACAATAAGGAGATTATCCAGGATGTGAAAACTTACTTGTCCTCTAAATTTGACATGACGGATCTTGGTGCTGCAAATTTCATTTTGGGCATGGAAATTAAAAGAAATCGAGAAAAAAGGAAGCTCTGGTTAAATTAGAGAAAATATTACAGAGGTTTAATATGCAGGAATGTAAACCAGTCAAGGTCCATATCCCTGTTGGTGTAAAATTATCTACGGATTAGTGTCCCAAGACACAGGAAGAGGACAAGGACATGTATCATGTTCCATATGCGAGTGCAGTTGGAATTTTGATGTGTGAAATGGTGTGTGCTAGACCATACATTGCACATGCAGTGGGAGTTTTGAGCAAGTATATGTCAAAACCAGGGAAGGAGCATTGGACAACACTAAAAATGGTTTTAAGGTATTTGTGTGGCACTGCTAGCTATGGATTGTGCTACCAAGGAAGACCAGGATTAGAAAGAGTGTTGGTAATACATGACTTTGTGGATATAGACTGGGCTTGATATCTGGATCACATGAGATCTATAAGTGGGTATGTGTTTAACCTATTTGGAGGAGCAATCAATTGGATGAGAAAAAGACAGTTTGTAGTGGCACTTTCAACTATAGAAGTTGAATACATGGCAACGACTCATGCAATCAAGGAAGCAATATGGTTACAAAGATTGTGTTTAGGTATTGGGTTGGTACAACAAGCTGTAAGGATATATTGTGACAATCGGAGTGCAAATTTTCTGGCAAAGAACCCGACTTATCATTCAAAGACAAAGCATATTGATGTTCAATATCATTTTGTGAGAGACATGGTTGAAGAAAATAAAGTGTAACCCTGTAACTCCCTGCATGCAAAGAAGGCAACAAGTGGGAGAATGTTAGGTATGTCTACTACCTTGCATTGGGTGCATCAGGGGGGTTTTTCTTTTGCCTCGAGAAACATGTCTCCTTTTTGCCTCATTTTTCATGTTGCGTTAATTTCCTTTTCCATTGTTGGGTGATTTTTCAGCACATGGTTTTTTGTTGATGGTTTTCTATTTCCAGTTGAGGAGTTAGGGTTGTTGACTAATCCGGGTCATTGGGTTAGGGTTTTGGATGCCATTGGCTTCTATATGTATATTGTATTGTAAACAATGTATAGTGTTAATGAATATAGAATATGTTGGTTTTCCCGATTTGGGTTTCCAAGGGGAAAATATCTATGTAATGTGTGTATTTGTCATTGTATCTTTTTTGTTATTTTACTGAAAATCCATTTGCAGTAAATAATTGTACAAGGTTAAAATATACAGTTGTAGCTTCAGGAGGTAAGGAGGTATTACCACAAGAGTCCAATGTGTCAAGCATGTGGGAATATTCATTGGCACCAGATCAACCTTTTATTTTAGTGAAATCAGCCTTGGAATGAGGCTAGGGATTTATGAGCAAGTTGATGGGCTTTGTGGGCTTGTTATGGGGTGTCACACCCACAAAGAGGAACAAAATATTCTAATTAATTGTTAAGTTTATAAGGGGTGCCTAAAATCACTCATAGGACTTGCATATAAAGGAGAGCGGTCAATGTGACATTTTCTATTGTGGAAGAATGGAGTTAGCATAAGTGAGTCTGCACTTTTTCTAGGTGGCTTGGTGTTTTAAGCAAAGGGAAATTTTGCATGGAGAAAAATATGGCCTAGAGGAAGAGAAGTCACAGGGAGTGAATTGTAAGGAGGTTTCCGTACAAGGGTTTTATGTACTTGTACGTGAGTTGCAGGAAGGAAAAGTGCTTATGTATTTGGGTTACAAGAGGACAAATCACATATGTATGCAGGTTGCAGTGGGAACAATCATATATACATGGGTTGCATTGGAGAAAAATACGTATGTACACGAGTTTCATTAAGGATAACCTGGTATATAATTTTTTATGCAGGAGTAGGTTCGTTCAAGATCACAAGTGACGTCATCAAGTCATATAGATGGTTTGCAAAAAAAAATTGGGCAAAGGAATTTTCCAGTAAACTGTTGAGGTTTGGTTTTCTGATTTGTATGGTTATTGGAGGACAAGGTTGCCCTATTTTGGTGATATTTGTATTGGATGAGAGTGTTAGTGTCCTATAAATAGGTTGATAGAGTCTAAGTTTGATTCTGATGTGTTCTAGAATCAAAGTCATGCCTTGGCCTTCTAGAGACCATGACAGTCTTTCTTAGGTATGAGTGAGTTAGTGAGTATATGAGTTTTATGGCTCAATTTCAATAAAAATGATTAAATAAGGTCTTATAATTGTTGATATTATGGTAGTTGCGGGAGTTATTAACCTCCATGTGTAACCTTTGATGAGACTAGAATATCCTAGGAAGCTAGAGAAACCCTAAGCTATTGGATACGAACCCTAGAAGACAAGTCGACTCAAGAGAAAATGTAATATTAAGTTCTTAGTCTCTAGGAGTAGAAGTCGACCCAGTTAGGTCACTTGGAGGACTATAAATAAGAGGGTGCTAGAGCTCATTTGACACACTCTCTCTCACATCTGCATAAGCCTAGTTGTGTGCAAGTTTGGGGAGGAGTTGCAGTTGTAGCTGCTGTTGAGTTGAGAAAAAGGTACAAATATCCTCCTTATTACCATGGTTTATGATATATTCTTGATTGAATTTTCTATTAATTAGAAATAATTAGGAAAGAAAATGATTAAAAAATCTTCTAGAAATGTTATTGAGTGATATTAGAATAACATTTCTGAATTTTGGTTTGAATTGTTTGATTTTATTGCAGAAATGGACAATTATTGTTAAACTCAATATAGTTAAGAAGATTATGAAGATGCATCGACTATTGGCGATCGAAGAAATCAGGCACAAAGCAATTTTGAGGAAGATTGACTCTCTATTTTGTAATCTTTATAAATAGTAAAAGTAATCCCGAGGATCTCTCGATCCCCAGGATAGCTTAATTTACCCATGTCATTGTAATATATAGAGGGTAATGAACCATAGAGACACATCCAAGAAATTTATCCAAGCATTTGGATCTCTAAATTGCTTTGTGCAAGAAGTGCATTGTAAATGATTTACCAGCTATGGAATTAATGAAATCCTTGAGCATTTTAATCATCTTTGCATACTGAGTTTTTAGCAGCACCACCTTCTAAAGACCATGGGCCCAGTCGGAAGGAGTTAGTGTCTCAATATGTAATCGTATCAATTTTATTTCAGTTCCATGATTTAAATTTCTTTGCAACAGTTAAGATAAATGCACGAGTGTGTTGATGTTTTTATAAATTGGTTATGCTATTTAAATTACAGAGGATAGATGTGTCATTTGAAGGTTATCGATCATTGTTCCATTTCCCATTGTTGTAGTTTATTGCTTTTGAGTTCCTCTCATTTTCACATACGTTTTTCCTTTTATTAAATTTGCATTTGTTGTTCCTTTCGCTTAAATTCACATTTGTTGTTCCTTCTTAATTTTACAGTAATTCATTGTTCTTTTCCAGCAGGTTAAATAATCATTGATATATTGATTCATTAGGTGTTTTCATAGATTAAATTATTGTTTCTTAGTTAGATGAATTCAAAAAATTGTTTGATGTTTTAATTCACAGTGTGTTAGTGATCAGATTACAATTCTGTTGAGTAAGTTCTTAGTTTTAGAGTTTTTAATGCATGTGTGAGGAACTTGATTATTGAGAAATTGAGATTTGCTTTAACTACATGATTTTAACCTCTACAACTATCTGCATAGACTTTGTTGATATTCTCGAAAGAAAAGACGAATCCTTGGTTGATAAATTAATGTGAGATTAAGGTTGTTTTTAGGACATATTTAGAGCCCAACAGTTGTTGTAACTGGAAAATATTTCGATTTTGGATTGGAATTTCTCTTGTTTATGGTTTGGACTTTCTTCTTGGTATGCTAGCTCTGGAGGGAGGTACACTACCTTGGTTGGATATCGGGTCTCAGGTTTTCTTCTGAAATTATTCTATCTGTCAAGGTTAAGGTCTCGGGGGTGGCTTTGACCTATGGTTGGGTGACAATATTATTGTATTGTCTATGGTGAAATGACCACACTTACTTTTTTGACAATAATAAGGTTTTGAGTCATGTCAAATAAAAAACCTTGTCATTTGTGTCCAACTTGTCTTATAATATGGTTTGTCATGTCATTAAAAAGTTATGATGAGGGGTCGTGTGAATCATTCAAAGTCGTGTGTCTAAGTCATATCATGTACAAGCATCTCATGTGATCAGATCTCCTTTTGTCTTGTGACATCACCAAGTGACAACTTGTTGCACAAGTTTTCACAGTCGCTGCACAACTGTCCTAGTTATGTTTTGGGTAGTGAAATGAGGTTTTTCTTGTCAATTTTTGAATTGGACCTTTGATTAGTTGGAGGATGATGGAACAACCATTATGAGTGCTAAGCGGGATATTAAACAACTTTCCATTTGGATTCCATTTTGTAATTTTGACATATATTAGGGTTTTGAAGTTGATGAAGAAAATGATGTGTTGAAAGGGAAATGAAGTGGTCCTAGGGCTGCTTATCATCATATTGAGTGTCAAATTATCAATCAGGTACCCTCAATCATCATTAAGATACAAACAAGTAAAGAAAAGGTGAAAAAGAAGTTGCACAACAAATTCCCTGCGCAAAGTCTCCAGGGCATGCTGCGCAAATTCTGGAAATGATTGTTTTAGTAGTCAACTTCAAGTTCAGTTTATGAACAAATGGAAAGGAATATTTGAAAACTGAAAGATTTTTTTGTCAAGAATAAGTTTATCTACAGAAACCTCTCTCAGTTTCTTCACAGGTGTCATGGTTAGGAAGAATCAAATGGATCTTTACATCTTATTTTTCCAAATTTAAATATTTAATGATTTCCTATTTAAGTCATTATCTTCGGTTGCGGATCCCGAGAAACTAGAGAGGAATTTTAAAAACTAAGAGGTTTTTCTCAATCATGGGTTCTTCTACAAAAACCTCTCTCATTTTTGTAATAGATATTACGATTCAGGAGATATGATGACATCTTTGACCCCTATTTTCCAGCAAACTGGCTCCTCTTTTCTAGCAGATAGTTCATATTTTATTGCAAAAATATTTTGTAACTGTAGCTTAATTTAGGATGGTAGTTCAATTCAAATTTGGAAGGATAGGAGATATATTTTTGTATATATTTTATGAATCCAAATGAACTAGGGTTGGGGAAAGTGTTGAGGAAAGTCCATTGTACTGTGCTATTTTTTTGAATATCTATATGAATGAATGTAGAAATGCAAAACTTTTATTGAAGCAAAGATTCATGATGGTGATGTTATACATGATTTTATTCTTGTGTTCAATGCTTATCCCATTTTCTGTTAAATCTTCTAGTATTTAAACTGAGATATATGTTTGGAATTCATCTTTCATTTGATGCTCCATTCATACAATGAGATACTTGTCATTTTTTTAAGATTGCATGTTCAGAATTCATCCTTAGTTTGGTGCTCTGCTCATGGCAGTTTATTCTTTTTTGTGATTCCTCTAAAATTACATTAAGAAATCATCCTAAGCTAGATTCTCTTGGTGTAATGGGTTGTTAATCTTGTCTTTTCTTCTGCCATCTCAATACTGATCTAATTGTTGAAAAACATCATCTACCTTGCCTCTATTTTTTGTAAGTACACTACCATCCATTGACAAGATATCCTTCAGCTCAGATTCTTTGAATCCATTGCCCAATGGTTTTTTCCTAAAGATTTTCCTGCCAATATTTTTAAACCCCAAAAAACAAATCTATCCTTTTACAGAATCCGACCTCTGTTTGTTCATTGCTAAATATTTTGAGTTATAATCAATCATTGGACATTTGAGAGAGCCCTCTCAGGTTGGAATGGTCAAAGTCCAACATAAATTTGGTTTGCAGGTTACCTCCGTGGTTTTCCTCCTGCATATAAGGGAAATCATGAAGTGATAACAAAGAGGACAAGGTTTTCCTCATATTTGGTGATATTGTATTGGTTGGGAGGGTTGGTTTTTCCCTCATAATTTCTGAAGTTAACAAGATTACAGAACTAAAATTTGTGTCTCATGTGTATTGACAATTCATATTTGATCCTTTGTGTTTCCGCTGCACATAATTTCAGTCAATAATTTCAGTGTAAAATTGTTCAGTGATAACAACTAGGGTTTTACTATTAGATCACTATGAAGCAATTTTTAGATATGAAAAATAATCACATAGAGTTGCATGTGAAAATTGACATGGAATAAAATATTTGGATTTGAAGAGAAGGGGATCATCGCGAGACACATTTGTTGGCTACAAAACTAGAGGAGTGTTGTTCTTGTTCTTGTTCTTGTTCCGGGCAGGTCAAGATGGTGAACACATTTAATCTTGAGGACAGGTTGTAAGGGGCAACAAACTTCCGGGCATGGAAGGCTAGGGTTCTTCTCTTGTTGGAGGAGAATGACCTCAAAGAGTATGTTGAGGATGTGGTCCCTATCTTGACTAATCTAGTATATTTTGCATTCCATAAGAAGAGGGAAGTGAAGGCCAAGTGAGTGTTGCTAGAATCCGTGAAGGATCACTTGATCCCTCACATTGTTAAGAAGACATCTTCCAAGGAGATGTATGATGCTATGGTAGGTCTATACCATAATGGGAATACATGAAAGAAGTTGCATTTGAAGCATCAACTTCAAGTTGTTAGGATGTCCAGTGAGGACACAATTGTGAACTATATTATAAAGATTACATAGATATGAGATCATCTTATGGCCATTGGTGATAAGGTGGAGGATGTTGAATTGGTGAATGTGGCATTATGAGGTCTTCCCAGGTCTTTGGAACCATTCGTGTAGGGGATCTGTGCACAATACAAGTTACCAGACTTTGATAGACTATGGACTGATTTAATCTAGGAGGAGACACAGTTGATATCCAAGGATGATATGGATGGTAAGGTGAAGAGTAGTAGTGATGATAACTAGGACCTTGTAGCTCACACTAGGAAGGGCAGAAGAGGTTCTCTTGGGAGAATGAATTCTCTCTATTGAGAGAAGCATCTCTAGAGTTGATACATAAGAAGGATATTAGTAAGATCATATGTTTTGAGTGTCATGACTTTGGGAACTATGCCTCACAGTGTCCACACCAGATGGGAAGGGGAAGAAGGAATCAAGAATGTGAAACAGAGGTTGATTAGGTTGCAGACATGTTTCAGAGGGAGATATTGTTGGTATCCACCCTTTCAGGTACAGTCTCCAAAAAGGGGACTTGATCGGTGGATAGTGGAGCATATTTGCATATGACAAGTGTAAAAGAGTTATTTGACACTTTCAGAAAGACTAGATCATACTTGTGTGTGGATATTGGTATGGGAACCAAGACTGTAGTACAAGGATCTGGTACAATATCATTCAGATTGAAGATAGGTTAGATACCGAGGCTGTCAAATGTGTTATGGGTGCCAGAAATCAGGAGGAGTGTTCTCTCAGTCTCATAGATTGAGAAGAAGGGGTACCATATATTATTTCAAGATGGATATGTGTTATTTGTGTCGAAACAATCTAGCTTCTTATCAACAATGGTTCTTGGAGTTAGGGAGGGAAACTTGTATAGGATGAGGGGCCATCCTATGAGGGTCATGGCCAGGAGTAGCAGAGAGACATATGAGGAGGAGAAAGTAGCTCCACCAGTGGTGAGGGAGGTGGCCCCACTAGTAGCACATGTTCAAAGGGAGCAGGTATCTCCACCAGTGATGAGGCAAGTAGCCCCACCAATAGTGTTGGCTCAGAGGGAGCCAAAGTTTAGAGGGATTCATCCCTTAGGATCCAGGAGGGGGGAGTATCCTCCCAAGATTGTTCAGAGGATATTATACTTCAGAGGAGGTCAATACATTTAGAGGGAGTAGATGGCTCAGAAGATTGTACTGACTCAGATGGAGCATGCAGAATTAGAGGGATCATGATTTCAGAGAGAGTTAGTTGGCTCAAAGGGAGAGTTATCCATTCATAGGGAGTTCCTCCTCAAGCTCATGTGGGAGAGAGGTATATTATAGGATTGAAAGGAAGGTGTCATTTGTTGAGGAGGGAATATAGGAGGTTCATAGGAAGGAGTCTTCTAGGAGATGTGTGCCCTCCATGGAGCATTTAGTTGTTTCAACGAGATTTTCTACAGTGACAGAGGAGGAAAACAATCAGGAAGACATGAGAGTAGGATTTGCTTCAGTCACAAAGAGAGAAAAAAATGAGGTATATTTGACATCAGGACTTACTTCATTGACTGAGGATGTATCCAGTCAGGAGGAATGGAGAGAAGGACTTGTTTTGGTGACAAAGGGAGCAGTTAGTTAGGAGGATTGGAGTGAAGTTGTGGTAGAGGAGATAAAGTCACTCCTAGAGTGGGAGATAAAGGTACATCCAGATGATGGTGGATGGGTGATCCATATTTTATGAGAATAATGAAATGAATACAAATATACAATAAAAATGGTTTCTATTCAATAAGGAAATAAGCTAAAACTGTAAAATGCAGCGGAAAACAAGCTAGCTAGAATGGTGGTGGCTTATCTTTGAGAAGAGATGTGACGACTGTGCTCATTCTCAAGAAGATTAGTACAATGAGGCTCTGAAGAAAGTTTTACTATAAACAGGAATGTCAAAAACCCTAGACATCCAAAAACCTAACCCTAGGAGATGAAGCGCCAAAAGTCATGTGGGTGGGCCCTGTTTGGGTAAGTTAGTACATCAACTTCCCGGGGTTGTAACTTTTGTATGCGATATTCGTTTTAGGCGCACAATAGCCTGTTGGAGGGGCCTATCCGAGGACTACACATGTTTCCATCAAAATCTAACTCAATATACAATTTAACTGTGGTGATCCCTAAAACCGTTGTTTAGGGCCTCAAAACGACCCTAGAAGTCAGGGACCCAAAAAATAGGAAAAAAAATGCCAAACTGGAAAAATGCCAAAATGAACCAGTTGGAATAGGTGGGAGGCCACCAGCATCCATTTGGATCAAATATATCACCTTAGGAAACAATGGCATCCATTGCGTTGAGTGTCCCCATCAGATGAGGAAATGTCTGTTGAATTTGGCCCTGGGTGAGCCACTTTCCTTGGTGTAGGAGTTGCCCTGCTTTGACAACACCATAAAGATGGATCCTTTGTTGGCGAGTGCCCTTGAATTGTGTGTCCAAAATATGATCACTGGATGCCTATTGTATGTAATCGGGGTTGATCTCTTTTGGTTTCAACTGTTCTTCTATCTCTGAGGTGTCCAATAATGGTGAGAAATAAGGCCGAAGGAGATACACGTTGAACATTGGGTGCAAGCCAAGGAAAGGAAGAATGTTGAGCTCAAACGAATTATCACCCACATCCTTGGTGATGGTGTACGACCCATAATGGAGTGGATGAAGCTTCCGATGGGGCTTTGTAAGGCGTTCTTTCTGAAAGTGCAACCAAACTTTGTCGCCCAACTTATGTGGCACCCGATGTTGATCATGGCACTGCTTGTACTTGTCATTGGATTTATGTAGGATATCCTTAACCTGTTGGCGGATGTGATGGATCCAATCAATGAACCGGGTTGCTTTGTCGGCTTCAGTTGGAGCAGGAGATGAGTTGACTGAGGTGACCACAAGTGGTAGTGCAACATCTATGGGACCCAATGGTTGGAATCCCAACCCCACTTGAAAGGGCCTGTGGTCGGTTGAGCTATGTAGGGCTCGGTTGTAGCTATGATGAACATAGGGAAGACTCTCATCCCATGTGAGAGGGTGCTTTGAATTGTAGATGTGCAGGATATGCACGATCATTCGATTTACGACTTCAGTTTGGCCATCTGTCTGGGGGTGGAAGGCCGTGGATTTGGTGAGCTTGGTGTCCAGTAGTGACCAAAGGCTTGACCAGAATGTGCTGAGAAATCGACTGTGTCGATTTGAGAAAATGGTTTGTGGGATTCCAAAATGTACTCAAACTCATTCAAAGAAGTGCTTGGCAGTGGCCTCTGTTGTGATGCTCTTCTTGCAGGCGGCCAAAATCACCATCTTAGAAAAACGATCAACAGCCACAAAAACACAGTCATTTCCCTGCTTAGTGGACGGGAGGCCTGACATGTAGTCCATTGAGATGGATTCCCATGGCCTGTTAGGAGTAGGCAAAGGGGTGTACATGCCCTATTTCTTATTGTTCGGTTTGGGAATAGCGCAGGGAGTGCAGGACCTGATATACTTGCTGACATATTGTCGAAGTTTCAACCAGTGGAAATGTTTCTGCGACATTACCACTGTTTTTTCGACGCTGAAGTGTCTTGTCGCCGAAATGTAGTGGGCTTCCTAGATCGTATTCACTCGCTCACTTGATGGAATGCAGATATGGCCGAGTGGACACAATAGCCCATCCTGAAGATGGAAATTAGCGACAACTGCGTTTGCGCCCAACATTTGGTAGGTGGTGGTGAAGTCTGGGTTTGTCTCATAGATTTGGGGCCATCCAGAGTTCTCATGGACACAAGCGTCTAACACCGTAGTGAATGCCACACCTGGAAGTTTGCTGAGGCAATCAATGACTCGGTTGGTGATTCATTTTATATACTTGATGTTGAGGTGGAATTGTTGCAATTATGTGGACCAATTGTGATGGCGGTCATTCTACAATTTTCCTTGTGTCTGCATGAACTGCAGTGGCTTATGATCAGTGTGGATGAGTGTCTCCTTCCCAAGAATGTAATGTCTCCACTGGCGACAGGCTTACACAATGGAGTAAATTTATTTGTCGTAAGTAGGGTACTTATGAACATCATCTCATAGTGTCTCACTATGATAGGCCATGGGGTGGCCGTGCTGGGTGAGAACGACACCCACAACATAGTCTGAATCATCTGTCTCAATCTCAAAGGGGTGTTGCAGGTCCGATAATGAAAGTACTAGGGATGAGCACAAGCGTTGATTCAAATCATCGAACGCTTATTGTTGGGACTCACCCCACACAAATTTATCCTTACCACCAACTTTGGTTACTTGGCTAAGGGCCCATGCAATATGGGAGAATCCCCACACGAACCTGCGGTAGAAATTGGCAAGGCCCAAGAAGCTCTGAAGCTCAGTGAGTGTGGTTGGGTTTGGCCAGTCATTGATGACTTGGATTTTGGATGGATCCACATGTATGCCACGCTGATCAACGATGTAGCCCAGGTAATGGACCTTGTCCATTCCAAAGGAGCATTTTTGCAAGTTGGCATATAGCTTGTGTTGCTGCAGGGTGTGCAAAACCTATTGAATATGTTGCAAGTGTTCTTCCCAAGTCTTGTTGTAAATGAGGATATCATCCATATACACCACTACAAAATTATTGGTGAATGGTCATGGGATATCGCCCATCATCCTCATGAAAGTGGCTAGAGAATTTTTCAAAACAAAGGGCATGACCAACCATAAAAAAAGACCTTCCTTTGACTTTAAGGTGATCTTCCATACATCTATCTGTTTTATCGAGAACTAGTGGTAGAAAAACTTCATATCAATCTTACTGAAGTATTTTGCCCCCATGATCTGATCAAGGAGGTCGTCAATTCAAGGAATCGGGTACCAGTTTCTGACTGTAATTTTATTCAGGGCTCGGTAATCAATGCAGAGTCGCCAGGTTCCATCCTTCTTCTGTACCAACACTATTGGGATCCCACAAGCTGATGAGCTGGGATAGATGTTTCCCTTCTGGAGTAGTTCTTGGATCTATCGCTTGATCTCCTCATTCTCTAACAGAGAGCAGCAGTAGACTATCCCATTGGGAAGCGATGAGCTAGGGTTCAGATCGATGGGATGCTTGACCTGATAGTGCAGAGGTACCCCGGTAGGTAAGGAGAAGATATTTGAGTATTCTTCCATGACCTTATCCACTTGCTTCTACTATGTGGAGAAGTCGACCACATAGGACCTAGATGTGGCTTCGATCTTTCGATCATTCTGAGAGTGAATCACGAAGAATACAAACTTCCCCGTCTGAGAGATGACCTTCATGCATTGCTTGGCAGAGATCAAGGAAATAACACTAGGTGGGACTGCCTTGGGTATCATGTACAATTTCTTGTTCAAAGTAATAATAACACTGTGAGGCCTAGACTCCTATACAACATGACATTTCCATAAATACGGTTGGCCCAAAAGAACATTACAAACTTCGAGAGGGGAAACATCAAACAATACCTCGTCTTTGAAGGGCATGATGTCGTATGACATGAAACATTGTTGGTTGATGCAGATATCGCTTCCTTGGAGGAGCCATCCGATGGTGTGGCTATGGGTGCGACATTGTCGGCAGGGTGAGTCGCTTGAAAACCTCTGCTGAGATGAGGTTCTTCTAGCTACCGCTATTAACGATGAATTGTAGTAGGGTACCCTTCACCCACATCTATGAATGAAAAAGGTGCTCACCTTCCTTTGGCTCATCTGGTTCATTGGGTTGGAGCTTGGTGGTAGCAATGGTAGCACTGGGTTTTGTGTCAATGATCCATCTCCCCATTTTTGGTTCTGACTCAGGTTCCGAACCCCTGTCTGATTCAGTGGCTTTCACCTCAGCCACTAGCAACTGCTTTGAGTGGAAATCAATAGTGTTATGCCAGGGGCTCTTATGGAAGTCTCACCACTTCCTGGTATCTTTCTTTGTCTTTTCGGTGTCCTTCTTTTCTTGCGGCTTGGATTGGTTGTCATGAGTCCATCCATATTTTCTCTATCCTTTGTTCTGCGAGTTGGGGCCACCTTTTTCTATCTTTCACTGTGAGGGGCTCCCAAGCCCGAATTGTCGCATCTTTTGTTTGAGATTTTGCTCGATTTTGACAACATATCGGTAGGCTGCGCCCAAGGATGAGATGTACAAAAAATCCATTTCGGCCTGGATGTATATATGAAGACCACTGTGATACTTGAGCACTAGATGTCGCTTAGAATATTTGATACCCAGCTTAGTACGCAAGGTATGGAAGATATTTGTGAACTCGGGCACTGCTTGGTCTCTTTCCTGCAGCATTGTGGTCCATTTTGTGTACATGGCATCATAAATTTCGACAAGGTAATATTGTTCCTTAATAGCATCCCTAAAGGATTCCTAGATGACCGCGACTATAAATAATGAGGGTTCCTCTATTTCCTTTTTCTCATGGAAATTTTCCCACCAATCTTTGACATGGGGAACATCTCTGAGGAGCGAAAAAGTAATCTTTTCTCTATTCGATAATTTATGGATAGAAAAATACCCTTCTAGTAGATTCAACCATTTTTCTACAACATCTGTGTCTATATGACCTTCAAATATAGGAATATTAAAGTTGATTTGTACCTTGAAGGGGGCAATGCCTCCGTTTGAGGAAGATGTGTCGCCTATTCGTAGTCGCCGAAGGATTTGAGAAAAACTATCCATCATCTCGTTCCTATATTGCATGAGGGATTCCTTGAGCAATATTTTGAAAGGATCTCCTGTCCCATCATATTTCTTTTCTCCCTCCATGAGAGGTCTCTTGGTCGTGCGAGGGATTTTGTCCTCAAGAGAAACAAGCTCGAGACCCAATTCTTTGTACCCTGCCTCGTTGGGGACATGCATTAAGAATGATAAGGAGTAGACCGCTATGATACCACTGATCCAGATTTTATGAGAAGAACAAAATGAATACAAATATACAGTAAAATTGGTTTCTATTCAATAAGGAAATAAGCTGAAACTGTAAAATGCAGCGGAAAACAAGCTTGCTAGAATGGTGGTGTCTTATCTCTCAGAAGATATGTGACGGCTACGCTCATTCGCAAGAATATCAGTACAATGAGGCTATGAAGGCATTTTTACAATAAACAGAATGTTTAAAAACCCTAGACATAAAAAAACCTATCCCTAGGAGATGAAGCGACAAAAGTCATGTGGGCCCTGTTGGGGTAAGTTAGTACATCAACTTCCCGAGGTCGTAACTTTTGTCTACGATCTTCGTTTTAGGCGCACGATAGCTCGTTGGAAAGGTCTATCCAAGGAATACACATGTTTCCATCATATTTTGACTGAGTGACTGTGGTGAGCCCTAAAAATGTTGTTTAGGGACTCAAAATGACCCCTGAAGTCAGGGACTCGAAAACTAGGAAACAAAATGCCAAACTGGAAAAATGCCAAAATGAGCTAGTTGGAATAGGTGGGAGTCCACCAAAATCCATTTGGATAAATCCTCCCCCATTAGGAAGAAACATTCTCCATTGCGTTGATTTCCCCAATTAGATGAGGAAATTTCTGCTGAATTTGGCCCCAAGTGAGCCACTTTCCTTGGTGCAGGAGCTTCCCTGCTTTGACAACTCGATAAACCTGGATCCTTTGTTGGCAAGTTCCCTTGACCTGTGTGTCCACAATATGATCACTGGATTCCTGTTGTATGCAATCGGGGTTGAGCTCTATTGGTTTCAATTGTTTTGCTATCTCTGAGGTGTCCAATAATGGTGGGAAATAAGGCCGAAGGAGATCCATGTTGAACATTGGGTGCAGGCCAAGGAAAGGAGGAATGTTGAGCTCAAAGGAATTATCACCCACAACCTTGGTAATGGTGTACAAACCATAATAGAGTGGGATAAGATTCTGATGGGGCCTTGTAAGGCGTTCTTTCTGCAAGTGCAACCAAACTTTTTGACCCACCTGAAACTTATGTGGCACCCGATGTTGATCATGGCCCTGCTTGTACTTGTCATTGGATTTTTTTAGGATATCCTGAACCTGTTGGCGGATGTGTTGGATTCACTCAATGAATCGGGTGGATTTGTTAGCTTCAATTGGAGCAGGAGATGAGTCATCCGAGGTGACCTCAAGGGGTAGTGCAACATCTATGAGACCCAATGGTTGGAATCCCAACCCCACCTAAAAGGGGTTGTGGCTGGTTGAGCTATGTAGGGCTTAGTTGTAGCTATGTTGAACATAGGGAAGACTCTCATCCCATGTGTGAGGGTGCTTGGAATTGTTCATGCACATGATATGCATGATCATTTGATTTACAACCTCAGTTTGGCGATCTGTCTGGGAGTGGAAGGTCGTGTATTTAGTGAGCTTGGTGTCCAACAATGACCAGAGGCTCAACTAGAATGTGTTGAGAAATCGTCTGTCCTGATATGAGACAATGGTTTTTGGGATTCCAAAATGTACCCAAACTTTTTCAATGAAGATCTTGGCAGTGGCCTCTGTTGTGCTTCTCTTCTTGTAGGTGGCCATAATCACCATCTTAGAAAAGAGGTAAAAAACCACAAAAACATAGTCATTTCCACTCTTGGTGGATGGCAGGACCAACATGTAGTCCATTGAGATGGATTCCCATGGCCTGTCAGGAGTAGGAAGAGGGGTGTACAATCCCTGTTTCTTAGTGCTCAGTTTGGCAATAACACAGACAGTGAAGGACCTGATATACTTGCTGACATCTTGTCTAAGTTTCGACTAGTAGAAATGTTTCTACAACATTTCCACTCTCTTTTCGACACCGAAGTGTCCTACCACCCAACTGTAGTGGGATTCCCAGATCAACTTTTCTCGCTCGCTTGATGGAACGCAGATATGGACCAAACAACACAACATCCCATCCTGAAGATGGAAATTAGCGAAAACTGCATTTTCGCCCAAAATTTGGTAGGTGGTGAAAGAGGCTGGGTATGTCTCATAGAGTTGGGGCCATCCAGAGGTCTCATGGTCACAAAATTCTAGCACCATGGTGAGTTCCACGATAGGCGGTCTGCTGAGACAATCGACGAATCGGTTGGTGCTTCCTATTTTATACTTTATGTTGAGGTGGAATTGCTGCAAGTATGTGTACCACTTCTGATGGCGGTCATTCTGTAATTTTCCTTGTGTTTGCATGAACTGCAATGGATTATGATCAGTGTGGATGACTATCTCCTTCCCAAGAATGTATTGTCTCCATTTGCGGTAGGCTTGCACAATGGAGTACATTTCTTTGTCATAACTAAGGTACTTATGGACAACATCTGATAGTGTCTCACTATGATAGGCCATGGGGTGGCTGTGCTGAGTGAGAACGATGCCCCCAACATAGTCTTAAGCATCTTTCTCGATATCAAATGGTTGTTGCAGGTCCAGTAATGAAAGTACCAGAGCTGAGCACAATCGTTGCTTCAAATCATCGAACACTTGTTGTTGGGACCGACCCCACAAAAAATTCTCCTTACCACCACCCCTGGTTACTTGGCTGCGGGCCCATGCAATATGGGAGAATCCCAACACAAACCTGCAGTAGAAATTGGCAAGGCCCAAGAAGCTCTGAAGCTCAGTAAGTATGGTTGGGATTGACCAGTCATGGATGAATTGGATCTTAGATGGATCCACATGTATGCCATGTTGATCAACGATGTAGCCCAAGTAATGGACCTTGTCCACGCCAAAGGAGAATTTTTCCAAGTTTTCATATAGCTTGTGTTGTCACAGGGTGTGCAGAACCTGTTGAATATGATGGAAGTGTTCTGGCCAAGTCTTGTTGTAATTGAGGATGTCATCTAGATACACCACTACAAAAGTATTGGTGAATGGTCACATGATATCATCCATCGTCCTCATGAAAGAGACTGGAGCATTTGTCAAACTAAAGGGCATGACAAACCATTCAAAAATACCTTCCTTTGGCTTGAAGGTGACATTCCATACATCTGTCTGTTCCATCGGGACCTGGTGGTAGCCAGACTTTAGATCAATCTTACTGAAGTATTTGGCCCCCGTGAGCTGATCAAGGAGGTCGTTGATTTAGGGAATCAGGTACCGTTTTATGAATGTGATTTTATTCAGATCCCGGTAATCAATGCAGAGTCTCCAGGTTCCATATTTGTTCTATACCAACACTATTGGGCTCCTACAAGGCGATGAGATGGGACAGATGTGCCCCTTGTGGAGCAGTTCTTGGATCTTCTACTTGATCTCCTCATTCTCTAACAGAGAGTGGCGGTAGACCGTCCCATTGGGAAGCAATGCTCTAGGGGTTAGATCGATGGGATGCTTGACCTAACAGTGTAGAGGTACCCTGATAGGTGAGGAGAAGATATTCAAGTATTCTTCCATGACCTTATCCACTTGCTTCTGTTATGTGGAGAGGTCGGCCATGGAGGCCCTGGATGTGGCTATGATCTTTATCTCATTCTACGAGAGAATCACGAAGAAGACAAACTTCCCCATCTGAGAGATGACCTTCCTGCAGTGCTTGGTAGAGATCAAGGAAATAACACTAGGTGGGACTGCCTCGGGTATCCTGTACAATTTCTTGTTCAAAGTAATAATAACACTGCAAGGCCTAGACTCATATACAACATGATGTTTCCATAAATACGGTTGGCCCAAAAGAAAATTACAAACTTCGAGAGGGGAAACATCACATAATAGCTCATCTTTGAAGGGCTTGATGTCGTATGAAAGGAAACATTGTTGGTTGACATGGATATCACTTCCTTGGAGGAGCTATCTGATGGTGTAGGGCTGCGGGTGCAACATTGTCAGTAGGGAGAGTCACTTGAAAACCTCTGCTGAGATGAGGTTCTTCTTCCTACCGCTATCAATGATGAAGTGCAGCGGGGTACCCTTAACCCACATATGTGAATGAAAAAGGTGCTCTCCTTCCTCTGGCTCATCTGGTTCATTGGGTTGGAGCTTGGTGGTAGCAATGGTAGCACTGGGTTCTGTGTCAATGATCCATCTCCCCCTTTTTGGTTCTGACTCAGATTTAGAACACCCATCTGATTCAGAGGCTTTCACCTTAGCCACCAGTGACTGCTTTGAGTGGAAATCAACAATGTTATGCCAGGGGCTCTTATGGAAGTCACAACACTTCCCGATACATTTATTTATCTTTCTGGTGTCCTTATTTTGTTGTTGCTTGTACTAGTTGTCCTAAGGCTGCCCGTATTTTCTTTGTCCTTTGTTCTACGAGTCAGGCTGCCCTTTCCTAGATTTTACTGTGATGGGTTCCCAATCCCGAATTGTCTCATCTTTTGTTTGAGCTTCTGCTCAATTTTGATGGCATATTGGTAGGCCGCACCCAAGGATGAGATGTACAGAAACTCCATTTCGGCTTGGATGTATCTATGCAGACCACTGTGATACTTGAGCACTAGATGTTGCTCTGAATCTTTGATACCCATATTGGTGTGCAAGGTATGGAAGATATTTGTGAACTTGGGAATTGCTTGGTCTCTTTCCTACCATAGTGTGGTCCATTTTGTGTACAAGTCGTCATAAATTTTGACAGAGTAGTATTATTCCTTAATAGCATCCATGAAGGATTCCCAGGTGAGAGCGACTGTAAATAATGAGGGTTTCTCTATTTCCTTTTGCTCACGGAAAGTTTCCCACCAATATTTGACATGGAGAATGGCTTTGAGGAGTGTAAAAGTAATCTTTTCTCTATTCGAGAAGTTATGGACAAAGAAATACCCTTCTAGTAGATTCAACCATTTATCTACAACATCTGCACATATCTGACCTTCAAATATAGGAATATCAAAGTTGATTTTTACCTTGAAGGGGGCGGCGCCTCCATTTTAGGAAGATGCATCGCCTGTTGGTAGTCGCCAAAGGATTTGTGCAAAACTATCCATCATCTCGTTCCTCTGTTGGGTGAGGGATTCCTCGAGAAACATTTTTAAAGGATCTCCTATCCCGTTGTCTTTCTTTTCTTCCGCCATGAGAGGTCGCTTGGGCGCGCGAGAGATTTTTTCCTCAAGAGAAACAAGCTCGAGACCCAATTCTTTGTACCCTGACCTCGTTGGGGACATGCATTAAGAACGACAAGGAGAAGACCGCTCTGATGCCACTGATCCAGATTTTATGAGCATAATGAAATGAATACATATATACAGTAAAATTGGTTTCTATTCAATAAGGAAATATGTTGAAACTGTACAATGCATCGGAAAACAAGCTTGCTAGAATGGTGGTAGCTTATCTCTGAGAAGAGATGTGATGGATGCGCTCATTCACAAGAAGATCAATACAATGAGGCTTTGAAGGCCTTTTTACAATAAACAATAATGTCAAAAACTATAGACATAAAAACCTAACCCTAGGAGATGAAGCACCAAAAGTCACGTGGGCCCCATTGGGGTAAGTTAGTATCAACTTCCGGGGGTCGTAAATTTTGTATACGATCTCTGGTTTAGGAGCACGATAGCCCGTTGGAAGGGTCTATGTGAGGACTACACATGTTTCCATTAGAATTTGAATCTGTCAATAGTTTGATTGTGGAGAGCCCTAAAACCTCTATTTAGGGCCTCAAAACGGCCCCGGAAGTCAGGGACCCAAAACTAGGAAACAAATTTCCAAACGGAAAAATGCCAAAATGAGCCAGTTGGAATAAGTGGGAGGCCACCAACATCCATATGGATAAATGGGATACCTACCTTGATAAGAGGGGGTGTTTTTGGTTGTATCTTCAAGAGGTATTCCCACAAGAGGCCAAGGTGTCAGACATGTGGGGATTTTCTTTGGCACCATATCAACCTTTCATTTTAGTGAAATTGGCCCTGAAATGAGGCTAGGTCCTCATGGGGAATTTGATGGGGTGTCACACCCATAAAGAGGAATAAAATATTCTAATTAATTGTTGAGTTTAGAAGGGGTGCCTAAACTCACTCATTGGACTTGTACATAAAGGAGAGAGGTCATTGTGACATTTTGCATTTTGGAAGAATGGAGTTAGCATAAGTGAATCTTCACTTGTGCTAGGTGGATTGGTGTTTTCAGCAAAGGGAATTTTTGAATGGTGGAAAATCAAGCCTAGAGGAAGAGAATTTGTAGGGAGCGAATTGTATGGAGGTTTTCGTACAAGGGTTTTCTATACTTATATGTAAGTTGCATGAAGGAAAAGCGTGTATGCATGTGGGTTGCAAGAGGAAAAATCATGTTTATATGTAGTTTGTAGTTGGCACAGTTGCGTATACGCGGGTTGTAGTGGAGAAAATCGTGTATGTACATGGGTTTCATTAAGGAGAATCATGTACATAGTTTTATGGGAAGGAGCAGGTTCGTACAGGCTGATAGGTGACGTCATCAGGTCATACAGGTGGTCTGCAACATATTTGTGGCTAGAGGAAGTTTCCAGTGAAATTTTGAGGTTTGGATTTCTGATTTGTATGGTTATTGGAGGAAAAGGTTGTCCTCAGAGTTTGGTGATATTTGTATTTGCTGAGAGGACAAGGTTGTCCTCAGATTTGGTGATATTGTATTGGTTGGGACAACTAGTTTTCCCTTCATAATTTATGAAGTTACCAATATTACAAAACTGAAATTTTTGTCTCATGTGTATTGGTGATTCATCTTTGATCCTTTTTGTTTCCGCTGCACATAATTTCAATCAATAATTTTTAGTGTAAAATTGTTCATTGATAACAACTAGGGTTTTGTTGTGAGATCACTAGGAAGCAATTTTCAGATCTGAAAATTAGTCACATAGAGTTTCATGTGAAAATTGACAATCCATGAAAGGTGAATGTTGGTTTGTACGACAAGCTATGGCCAATAACACATTATTGTATTTTCTTGTGGCCAATGAGACTATTGAATGCACGAGAAAGGGTGTTAAGTGGACATCTTTTGAGAAATCCATGGTCTAAAATCACCTACTATATCTACGAATATATCACTTGTGAGGGTCAACACAATATACTTTACATATACCATTTCAAGATTCTTTCCCATCTACGAGACCGTTGTCTCATCAACATTCCTTTTTTTTTTTTTTCTCAAAACCCTATATCTAATGGAAAGATGAAAAGACATCAAGCACATCCTAAAATGAGCTTATATAAACATGTCCTAATTAAATTGTCAGTTCTGGATGCTCTTTCTCTTGATGGTTAAACTTGAGAACAATTTATTGCTAGATGTTTACTAGAGGAAACAACAAAAGGGGGATTAGAAGAGGAAATATATGAATATTTGGTTGAAGCAGTAGGTCATATCCATTATTAGGTTGAAGAATATAATAACTCCATTCAATAGGTAACCCCCTTTGTGAACTAGAAATAGGGCAATAGAAATGTGGCTCTTGTACATGAAGGATTCAAATGAAAATGAACCAGGGAAAGCATTGCTATAGAAATTGTCACCATAGAAGAAGTTTCCATATAAACTCAACTTGGTAAGAAGAAGAGAAGATCTAGGGAAATAATTGTTGCATAAGAAATCACCACATAAACTTGACCTATTAAAAAGAAAAGGAGAATTAGTAAATTGTTTAGTAAGCATTTTCATATGAAGTATATCAAATAAATCAGGCTTTTGTATTCTAAGTTGTTGAATATCAATAACAACTTGAAAAGAATGAATAAAGTGTTATTCCAAGAACTAGTTGTTTCCTAGAAGGAAACATAACATCTTATGCCCAAACTCAACATAGATACTTTTCTCCAAGCTTTAGAGGAATAGATGGAGTAGAGTAGGAAGTATGTAAACGAGTAAAACCATAACACCAACCTTCCGTTTCACATAAAAATGGTATTAATGACATGGAAATAGGGCGTGAAAATGTTGCTACAGAACATAATGAAGTTGAAGTTGCTACAAAACCCATCGAAGTTGAAATCGATATAGAGCTCACTAATGTTGATATTCCTAAAAAATCTATTGAGATGAACATGCTACATAAATGATAAAAGTGATTCCAAGATAAACTATTATCCATACTACTATAGACCTAGTGCAATAAATTCAAGAAGGGATTGTTTTTGAGGATTCAACAATTGTTGTAGAAGTTTCAATAGAATCTCAAATAGAGGATTTGCCAATAAAAAATGAAGATACCCTGGAGGAAAGTATACTGAAGAATGTGATGGAAAATAAGTAATAGCGAAAGAAGATGCTATGTTGCACAATGTTATTCTTCAAACATTAACATTTTAATCATTCAAGATTATTCGATCAAGGGATGAAGTAGAAAATTGGAGGAATCTTGTCGAGTCATTAGGTTAGGGTGTGATATCACTACATGCACACCATCAAGCTATTCATAGAATAAATTGGGAGAAGTGGGATAAATTCTATGCCCAAACAAGGGAAATATAGGAATATTTATGAAGAGAATGACAAAGTATGCAAGAAGCTCATAGAGATGTTCAACAATTGAAATTAGATAAAGAGAAGATGTTCCATTCACCCCATAAAGTCCTTGTCTGCAGATCACCTTCTCTTGTATATGTTGTTTCTTAAAGGAACAAAAGCTATCTTTCCAACTCCATTCCTTGGTTGTAGGTAAGTCTTGTAATATCCTCACAACTGTTCATTTTT
>ML790359.1:184259-252784 GCA_009831015.1 Picea engelmannii | reverse complement strand
TGATATTTTCATGGCATTGTGTATTACCTTGTGCTTTTTGTGATAATAACATTTAAAATGTAAGCTTTTAAGGTTTGATTTTATGATTTTGTTTACAGTGATGATGAGTTCTTTTACCACATTATACAAATGTGTCATTTTCATACCCCAATTTTAGAATGGGTTCTCCTGGTAGCAATACTTTTCAATTTGATGGTTGATTTTGATGTTTTGGTTTTAATGGTAACAAGTGATAAAAATACGATTTCAAATGATCTCAAAATTTAATGTTTTGAAAAGAAAGAAAAAAAATCAAAAACATCTTATCTATTTTTAGGTGTTGATTTTCAGGTTTTTTTGAGCTATTGTCTAAGTTTTGAAGGCCATGTTTGAAAAATGTTGTAATTTTGACCTCATTTTAAAAAATGGTGCTACCAATAGCACCACTTTTTTATTTGGGGGTTGATTTTGATGTTTTTTATGCAAAAATATGGGTTTTTTGGGACAGAGTTCTCATTTTGAGGTCACAATTCTCATTAAGTTGGTAACTATGTTAGTTATATTTGTGAAAAAATAATCAAACTATGCCCATGTTTTACACAGTGTGCAAAGTCTATGAAGCCTAACAAAAATGCATGCCAAATATTCCATTGCATGATATAAGAAAAATCACAGTGTTTTGTAATTTTCTATGTTGGGCACATATCCTCTATTCATCTCTAAATGCACCCAATTTGCCTTCAAAATTGTCCTTTGACACATGCACACAATTATTGCTTTAAATGCACACAGTCATCGTGAACATTGTTTTTCACATTCAAATTACAACTCTTGATATTCCCAATGTTTACTAAAATCTACCAAGGATGCATTATTTGCATTAATTTCTTAAAAATTCAAAGTCCATTGTTAAAATGGGCTACAAAACTACATGAGTGGGCTTAAAAAAATGCATGCCAAGTTTAATACAAGTGTGTCCTTTTGCAAAAGTGATATTTGGTGTTTGTATATTTATGTGTTGTTGATAAAAACCCATATATTAGAATTCCCAAATTTGCCTCATTTTGTTGGCATATAATCTACCAAGTTGACAAATTTTGTATTTTTCACTAGAATTGACAAAAATTGGCTTGCTTCAAAAAAATGCATGTCTAGTGCTTATTTCTTGGAAAATTTTAGTGATTCAAATTGGAGAATGCATATTTTTTCATTTCACACCCTTCTACATTTCCATGTGTTCAATTTGAGTTTTAAAAGTTTTGTTTGTGAAAACTTCAAATTCTCCCCACTTTTTGCACATGTGCAAAGTTTGTGAAGCCTAACAAAAATGCATGCCAAATATTCCACATGCACGATATAAGAAAAACATCCTACTTTTTTTATAATTTCTTATTATGGGCACATAGCCCATGTCTTACATTCCCTTAATTCTAAATGCACGTGGTTTGTCTTCAAAACTACCCTCTAACATTGTTTTTCACATTGAAAGAAAATGCAACACAATATTCACTTAAATGTTTGTCGAGGCCAAGTTGAGGATCCAAATCACAGTCTGAAATTTGATCTGAATTCTAAACTCAAATATCTATAATATCTTTTGACATTTTTCCATGAATCCACTCCTACATTCTATCGTGCTTGAAACAAAGTTGTCATTATTTCCACAATTCATGAAAATGTGTGTCAAGAGCTTAAAAAATGCAAGCTTGGGGAAAAGTAGGCATGCCAAGTCCTAAAATATGAACTGGAAGTACTTGTAAGTATCCCACACCTATGATCGTTTTCAAATGCATGTAAGATATCTTGCTTATCCATGCTTGAGATTATGTGTCTCCGTGTGTGTTTCAATTAAAGAACCTTATAAAAAAAAGTATTTGCTTTATAAAATTTATTATTCTTTATAAAAGTTTAAGGAATTTATAAAGAAAATTTGTACTTTATATGATATAGGGTATTGAGAATCACATTCACTTCATTAATCCATATACCTAAAATCCATTAAAATAAGCCTCATTCAAGCATGCATTTCTCAATGTACATTATTAAAACCAATTCCTCGCTAATTGAGTAGACGTACAAAATTGCAGTGAACAAGCTTGTTGTCCACAATTGTAGCTCTAAACCCAAATAACCATGGTCACATTTTAAATAAGGGAATCCTATACACAGGAATAGTTGGAATAAGGGCATCCTCTACCATTGTAGCAATTGAAATGGGGAGTTACCAAGATGATAGGTTCACAGTGAAAAATTTCCAAGAGTGTGCTAATGTGTGGAGAGATAAAACCAATTGGCCAACATGTATGCCAAAAATCTTGAGAATAACAAAAAATTATTATTGTGTTTCTAAACAATTCAATTTTCAAAGTTAGGAGATGGATGATACCATTGTTAATTATGATGTTGGGGCCATGGAATTGGTATTTTTTTTTTATACTCACAACAATATTAAGAGGGGAGGTGAATCAATATTGCATTAACAGTCTAATTTTTTTCTTTCTTTTCAACCATTTAAGATATTTAGTAATGTGCACTTAATGATAAATACATGCAGAAATCAAAAAAACACAGAAGACACAGTACACTAGGATTTTTATGTGGAAACCCAATGCTGGAGAAAACCACAAAACATCTTCTGTGTTCTTCTAAAAGCACCAACTTACAAATTATAAATTTTCAGCTCAACGGGAACCCACATGTCACAGATAATGAGGACACCAATCCTCTCAGGCACCATCCTATCGCAGATAATGAGGATGAAAATCCTCTCAGGAACAAATATATTACAAAAATGAGGACTCCAATCCTCAGTGAGCTTCAACTCACCCTAGCACCACCCTAAGTTCAGAAAAAATTGTTTCATTACAAAAACTAAAAAATTAACATTTATGTTCCTTTGAGAAATTGTTGCACCTTATTTTCTCTCATTTTCTACACATTTCTCAATCAGAGTGCATCCATATTTATAGAAATTTTTTTGAGTTCACCTTCCTGTATGTGGATGCATAAAAATTACATTGTGGACAAACTTTGACCACATCAAAATCATGTCAGTTAAAATTTTGTCTAAATAAAGTCTATGGATGCATGATAGTTACATTGTAGACAAACATTTACCAAATCAAAGTTTAGTTAGTTATATGTGGAAAAAAATATATTCTTAACATTTTGACTAGCTCAAACGGACCAAATCTTTCATGTTTTACCACATCATTTCTCGTTGCAGTAATTCACATTCTAGTTTACAAAGCGTCTATTTGCGGATAATCTTATCTCGTCGCATTCCATAGTGTCACTCGTCGCTTTGCTCAAGGCACCCTGCGATTTTTTCACATCCGTCGTTGTGTTGCAGCACAAACATTTCTTGATTCATTCTGCAATCGCGGACAAGGGAATTTTTCACAGTCTACTTTTACTTATGAACTGCATTGTAGGTCATCCTCTTGTTCTGTGCGTACTCCTAGCAGGCTCAATCACTTCCTTGATTTCTTTTGCATTGTTGATCCCTTCATCCTTCAATATTTTTGCACACTTTGTTTTCAATCTTTCATGATTTCTTCTAGGAGTTTTGTTTCATGTGTATTTGTGATAGTATAGTAGAAAGAATCCTTATGTGCACTTCCTTTAACTGTGTAGAAAGAATCCTTCCACTCACTTCCTCTTTCTATGCACCAACTTTGTGCCATACATCCTTTCGCACACTTCCTCTTCCTGTGCGCCAACTTTGTGTCATACATCCTTTCGTGCACTTCCTTTTTCTGTGTGTCAACTTTGTTCCATATTATTTGTGCGCCATGTTGACATCAATAACAACATATTCTCAACAAAATCCCCCTTTGTCACTGATGGCAACTCTATTGTTGAGTTGTTCCCCTTGTCAATGTGTTCATCTGGCCTTCACTTCCCCTTGATGTATGCTCCTCTTTATCGCAGCCTTATTGTATGTTTCTCCTCTTTGTCGCAATTATATTTTTATCTCCCTTTGACGTGAATGGAAAAGGGATATACCCTATTAATTGTGCATATCCTAAGAGTGAATCACCCTATTTGAATGTTGTATTTCATGCTGCTCAATTTCTTGCATTGCCCCCCTTGATGTTGAACAGGAATTTTCAACAGCTTCCAACCTGTCATGAAGGTTATGTGCCTTAATGAGGAGTGGGAAAGACTCCCAGCTTCTCTATGAGGTACTCAAAGGAGTCCCTATGTAATGGATTGGTAAATATATATGTGATTTTCTCTTTGGAAGGAACATATTTTAGTTAACCACCTGATCATGAACCTGCTCTCTGAGGAAGTGATACTTAATGGGTATATGCTTAGTTTTAGAGTGTTGAACAGGATTTTTTGAGAGATTAATAGCACTTGTATTGTCACACATGATGGAAACAGGTTGATCACAAGGAAATTGAATATCCTTGAGATTGGTCTTTATCCACAATACTTTCAAATAATAGGATGTTGCAACTATATACTCTACTTCAGTTGTAGAAAGGGAAATAGAAGTTTGTTTCTTATTGAGCTAGGATACTAAACAACTGCCAAGGAAGAATACACCTCCAATAGTGCATTTTCTATCATCAATACTTCCCACCCAATATGCATCTATATAAGTTCTGAGAATGAGGTTTGTTTTTTGGATACCAAAATCTATAATCAATAGTGCCTTACAAGTACCTGAATATTCTTTTGACTACAAGAACATGAGTTTCCTTGGGATTGGACTGAAACCTGACTACCAAACCAACATCTTGCATGATGGCATGCCTTGAAGCTATGAGATGAAGTAAATTGCATATCATGAACCTATACATGGTTTCATCTATTTCTGGAGCATCGTCCTTTTTGTTGAATTTGCAACTGGTAGTCATGGGAGTGCTTACTGGTGCACAGTTTTCCATGCCAAACTTCTTCAACATTTTCTTGAGATCTTTGCTTTGGGAAATAAAAATTCCTTTTTCTTATTGATGAATCTATAATCCAAGAAAGAAGGATATTTCTCCTAGCATGGAAATCTCAAACTCTTGTTGCATTGCAGCTGCAAAATTCCTACTCATTATTTCAATGTTACTACCAAAAATAATATCATCAACATATACTACAATAATTAACAGGTCATTACCTTCATCCTTGATGTATAAGTTGTTATCAGTTGTTCCCTGTTTAAAACCTTGTTGATGCAAATACATGTCAAGTTTGTAATACCAAGCTCTTGGAGCATATTTTATYCTATACAGGGATTTCTTTAATCGACGAAAATAATCCTTTTGGTTAGTTAGAAAAAATCCTTTTGGTTGCTCCACATAAACTTCTTCCTCAAGTTCACCATTTAAATATTTTGATTGACATCCATATGATAGACTTTGAATTTTCGGTAGCATGCAAAAGCCAAAAACATCATGATAGCTTCAATTATTGCAACATGGGAAAAATTGTCTTCAAACTCCACTCCTTTCACTTGAGCATGCCCTTTTCATACCAATCTAGCCTTGTTTCTGTCTATCTGTCCATCTTCATTTAACTTGTTTATGTATACCCATTTAGTTCCAATTACATTCTTTCCATTTGGTCTTGGGACAAGATCTCAAATCCTGTTTTTCTCTGTTTAATCTAATTCCTCATTCATGGCTTTGACCCAATGGTCATCTTAGCTTGCTTGCACAAAATTTTGGGGTTCAATTATGGACAACGGTGCAAGATTTGCAGAGGTAGATGTATCTATAAGTTTTCTTCTAGTTTGTACACATGTTTCCTTATTTCCAAGAATCTGAATTTCTGGATGATGTTTTTGAACGTACCTTTATGGGGTCTTTGGTTGTGATGTTTACATTMTCTCCTCTTCTTMTGAATCCTTTGTTTCATTATCCTCATTCATGTTGTCATCTTGTGGCTCATTATTAATTGGTTCTTCATATGAGTCATCATGATGTTGGTGTCTCACTAGATGAAATGGTCCTTCATCTACCTTTACATGTATACTTTCAACTATCTTGTGGAGTCTTTTGGTGTAGCACTTGTTTCCTTTACTTCTGGAGGAGTATCCTAACAATATACCTTCATCAGTTCTAGATTCAAACTTACCTAAGTTGTCTTCATTTCTTTTCATGTAGCATTTGATTCTAAAGCTTTTGAAGTGCTTTACTAATGTTGGTCTGCCATGCCATAGTTCATAGGGGGTTTTATCAATGTTTACCCTTATGTGTGCTTTATTGAGAATGTTAACAAGAGTTTGAGTAGCTTCACCCCAAAAGGTTCTAGGTACTTTTGATTCATCAAGCATGGCTCTAGCCATTTCTTGAATTGTTATGTTCATTCTCTCTACTACTCCATTCTACTGAGGAATTCTGGTAATAGAAAACTATATTTTGATCCCATACTTTTCACAATAACTGTTAAATTCATCAGAGGTAAATAATCCTTCTCTGTCTGATCTTAGGAAATTTATTTATAAATCCATTTCATTCTCTACATGTGCTTTGAAGACTTCAAATTTTTCAAAAGCCTCAAATTTATGCTTTAACAATCCAAACCATGTCATTCTGGTATATTCATATATAAACAAAATGAAATATCGTTCACCTTGAGGTGATTGTGTACTAGTAGGGCCACAGAGATCAATATGAATCATCTCAATAGGTCGAGTGGAGGAGTGTTCTCTTTCCTTGAATTGAACTCTTGGCTTCTTTCCAAACTGACATGACTTGTAGACAATATTCTCAGGTTTGGATATTTTAGGCATATCTCTCACAACATATTTTTGTCCTAGCTTAACAATTTGATTAAAACTAAGATGACCTAATATTTTGTGCTAAAGTCAACTCTCATCAGTTTTACCAATGCAACATTTATCTTTGTCTTCTTCTAGAAGATATACATTCCTTGAAGTTTTGAATGCCTTTACGACAATCTTCCATGTATTCACATCTATTACTTTATAGCCTCTTGAATGAAAAATAACATTGTGTCTTTGGTCACATATTTGACTTATACTCAAAAAGTTATGTTTTATACCATCAACATACAACACATTATGTTCTTTGGTATTTCCATTTTTATCCTCATCTAATACAATAGTTCCTTTTCCTCTAATTCTAACTGGAGTATTGTTTCCAAAAGTAACATTACCACTTTTTTCTTCAGTTAAAAACTCAAACTTACTTTTGTCTCATGTCATGTTCTTGGAGCAGCCATTGTCAATGTACCATTGATTTTCTTGATTTTCGGCATATATAGCTAGTCCACAATTTTCTCTGTTGTTATTTTTCTTCATCCAAACCTTGGTAAAGTATTCTTGTCTATCTTGTTTAAATATAAGAAGCAACTTGCTTCTACATTCACTTTCCTTGTGTCCAAAATTATTGCATATGTGGTACTTGAGGTGATTTAGTAAAGGGGAGAAGGTATTATTGAAAGAATTTTGAACCATATCCTTTTGAGGTTTGTTGAATCTCATTCCTATACTTATGTTATATCTAAAAAATATGCAACTTACATTCTTATGTATGGAGTTTCCACAAGAGAAACAATATCCATAGAAAAAATTTGGATGCCTTGGAATGAAAAACTTGCTTGTAAGAATCGGTCTTTGTCTGCAAACTTGATAAGATACAAGAACTTGTTGCTTCCTTGCTTCATAGTTGGGATGATTCAGTTATGACTGCTCCTTCTTTTCACCTTTTGTTTGGTTAGGATGACTTGTGTTTCCCTTGAGAGAATTTTCATAGCTTGTAGGATTCTCACTGGATGTCATGTTGGTGCTTGACTCACCTTTGACGATTTTCATATTTTCCTTATATCCCATCCCTGTCTTGTCATCTGGTGATCACTAATTTCTTAGAATGTTATCTAGAGTTTTAGATCATTTTGTGAATTTTATCTAAGTCTTAGATTTCGCTAGATCTTTTCTTAAGACGACTATTTATTCTTATAGTTTTTCATGGATATTCTCCTTTTCTTTTATATGATTTATCAATACTTCTTCCCTTATTTTGGATTCTTCTAGCTGAATTTTTAAGAAGACTATTTCTTCACTAACTTTGTTGTCCTTTTCTTTGCAGACCTGTAACTGTTATTTTCTTAGTCTGTTATTTTTCTTGAGTCGGGATATTTATTCCATAGCACTAATGAGTTCTCCTTATGTGGCTATCACAGCTTCACACTCTTATGTGTCTGATTTTTCTTGATCAGATTTATGTAGTTCCAAATACATGAGAATTTTTTCTTCTTGAAAAGTATCTTCTGGCTCATATTCTTCTTCTTTAGAGTTGTTATTATCCTTCTTTGAATAAAAAAAATTCCTTATAAAAGATTTTTTATTTTTAAACTCCCTAGACTTATCCTTGCCTTTTCTTTCCTTTTCATTGGCATTGTTTTCTTTGAAAGGACATTTAGAAGAAAAATGACCAACTTTACCACAATGAAAGCATTTAAATGGTAACATACCTTTATATTTTCCAGAGCCCCTCTTCCACTTCCTCACAAATTTAGCTTCTTCTTCATCTAAGAAGTGTTATGATGAATCATGATCTTGATATGTTGACGATTTGACCGATTCCTTGAAGACTGCATCCTTTAGATATGTTTTTTCTTTCCTAGTTCTCATCTCATAAGCAGTCAGAATTCCATGGAGCCTATCCATAGTCATTTTGTCTAGTTCGTGAATTTCTTCTATAGCTTATACCTTTGCATAAATTCTTGAGGGAAGACATCTCAATACCTTATGAACTACCATAGCTTCTTTAATTTCCTCTCATATCCCTTTCATGGTGTTTACAGTCTCATACACTCTAAGAAAGAAACCTGCAATATTTTTATCTTCACTCATCCTTAGGCTTTCAAACTGCATTTTGTGAGCTTGAATTTTGGCCAATTTTGCTTTCTTGTCTCCTTCATAATTGTTAACTAGTTTGTCCCATATTTCCTTTGTGGATTTCAACTGCATCACTTTAACAAATTTTGTTTACGCAAGTCCTCCTTGGATAGCATTCATAGATTTTGTATTACTATAGTAATATTTATTACCATCTTCATTAATTGGAAGAGTAGTTGGGATTTTATAGCCATCTACCACACTCTGTCAGGCTCCCATACCAAGAGACATCAAGTAGGTCTTCATTTTGATTTTCCAAAATGAAAAATTTGTTCCATTGAACAGAGGAGGCCTGGTTGAAAAAGAATCTCAACTGGCCATTCTTTCTGTGTGATCTTCCTTCCAGTTATTATATTTTTACTGAAGGAACATTTTCTCTAATACCAATTGTTGATACTCACAGTAATACTGAGATGGGGGTGAATTAGTATTTCATTAACAATCTAAATTTTTCTTTATTTTCAACCATTTAAGATATTTAGTAATGCCAACTTAATGAAAAATACATGTAGAAATCAAAACAACACTATAGACACGGTACACCAGGATTTTTACGTGGAAATCCAATGCAGGAGAAAACCACATAACATCTTCTTCATGTTCTTCTGCAATCACCAACTTACAAATTATAAATTTTCATCTCAACAGGAACCCACCTATCACAGATAATGAGGACACCAATCTTCTCACGCACCCACCTGTCGCAGATAATGAGGATGTCAATCCTATCAGGCACTAACTTGTTACAAAAATGAGGACACCAATCCTCAATGAGCTTCAAATGACCCTAGCACCAACCTACCACCCTAAGTTCAGAAAAAAATCATTTCATTACATAAAATGACAAATTTACATTTATGTTCCTTTGAGCAATTACTGCACCTTCTTTTCTCTCATTTTCTACACATTAATCGATCAAATTGCATCCATATTTATACCAATTTTTTCGAGTTCACCTTCCTATATGTGGACACGTAACAATTACATTATAGACAAACTTTGACCACATCAAAATCTTGTCAGTGACAATTTTGTCTAAATAAAGTATGTGGATGCATGATAGTTACATTGTGGACAAACTTTAACCAAAACAAATTCCAGTTAGTTATATGTGGACAAACTTTTGTTCTGAACATTTTGACTAACTCATATGGACCAAATCTTTCTCGTTTTACCAAATCATTCCTTGTCACAGTAATTCACATTCTGGTTTACAAAGCGTCTACAATGAGAATAATCTCGTTCTGTCACTCGTCACTTTGCTCAAGGAAACCTACGATCTTTGCACATTCGTCATTGCACTGCAGCACAAACATACGTTGATTCATTCCACAATCACGAACAAGGGAATTTTCTGCAATCTACTTTTACTTCTAAATTGTGTCGTAGGTCATCCTCTTGTTACATGTGTACCCTTGGCAGACTCAATCACTTCCTTAATTTATTTTGCGTCATTGATCCCTTAATCCTTCAATCTTTCTACACACTTATGTTTTCAATATTTCACGATTTCTTCTAGGATTTTGGTTTCATGTGGATTTTTGATAGTACAGTAGAAAGAATCCTTCTATGCACTTCCTCTACTTGTATAGAAAGAATCTGTCCACACACTTCTTCTTCCTTTGCGCCAACGTTGTGCCATACATCCTTTCGCGCACTTCCTCTGCATGTGCGCCAACTTTGCACCATATTTTTTGTGTGCCATGTTGACATCATTGAAAACATATGCTCACCAAACTATATTCTCAACAAGTTTCTCGGAAGAAAATTTCTCTGAAACCTGATTTGGTTGCTAGAGAAAAACAAATCCACATAGAGGGAGAGAAATGTTTAACACCAAGAAAACCACAGATCTAGAAAATATTGAGATAATCAATAAAATTTGTGGGGGAAAGGTATATGGTCCTAGGAACAGTTTAAAAATGCAAAATGTTCCCCAAAGGCTATACAAAACCTTGATTCAGATTGTCCTTAGGACCATTATGAATCATCACAAGTAGGATATTTTAGGTGACTGCATGAGGCTAGTCATACATTGGGTTGAAGATAGGGCCACAGATGTCCCTCATTTATTGGCTAAGTAATGGCATTTTTCTCTGCAAGAAAGTAAAATGAAGAAGGTTAAGTTCAATTTCTCGGACACACTACAAAAAATATTGATTTATATTGACCTGACATTGTTCAAACAAAGACTATTAAAAATTACATTAGGAGATCTAAAATGAAGAAAAAGAATGAGGAAGTTCATGTTCCCTGAAGAATAATGTGGAAGGTGTAGGAAATTCCAATTATTTAGGCACCCTTGAAGGAGTTGTTGATGCCACGACTCTAAAATAAGTACATGAATAGTATCTGGAGATCATTATGGAAGGTGTGGGAAATTTCAATGATTCATTCACCCCAAAAGAAGTTGTTATTGCCATGACTTTAAAATAATTGCATGGATCTAAAAATGAAGCTCAAGGGCAGGAGGTTATGGACAATGATCTAGAACCAAGTAATAATGTGTTTTCCATTCCTCTAGAGACTCTATTTGATAGAATTTATACTTGACAGTTCCACTTCAGTACAATGATTTTGTTACATTTGTTTCAATGCCTCCAAGATTACTTGTACACTATCCAAAATATATTTTTGATGGTAGACTTGTGTTTTATCTATTTGATAAAATGGTGCATTTTAAAGAACTAGATGCAATGGAGGAGGCTTCCTCTATAGATAGCTTAAAGCAAATGTGAAAATGAAAGGATGACAATATTGTTGAATGCCTAAAGTAGATTGTAGGGCTACAAAAAATAGTTATGGATCATATAGAAAAAGAAAACAAAATCATAGAAAGCAAGAATAATATTATTTTAGATTTATATAGTGAAGTAAGCAAACTTCAAGTTGAACTCAAGAAGGAAATTGATGCAATGTATGCAAGTCTTCTAGGTGAAAATAATATAGCTAAAGAAAATATTATCAAAATTGAACAGTAGTTGGAAATTAGACCAAATGTTTTGAATATATATCCATTAAACATTGTAGTTGGTCCTGACACTATACTTGTGAAGAATTTGAAGGAGAAACAAAAATTAAGTGGAAAAGTTTGAGATTCAATATAAATTGAAAGTGGAGCAAGGCAAGCATGAAAAGAAGGTTGCAGAATTTAATACAAGAGTGAGGAAATAGAATAAAACCATTGATAAGCAATTTGAAATGTTGAGAGGTAATAAATTGGAAAGGATCATTTCAATGCTCAAGGTTAAAGGAATTCAAGAAGAATAAGAAGTTGAAATTGAAGGGCGGTAAGGGTGAAGAAAATGAAGAAGAAGAAGAAGAAAGTGATAGTGAATAAGGTGGTAAGGGTAAATCTAAGAGTAGTCTTGCTTACAAAAATTCCTTAATTGATTTGGAGAAGACCTTACAATATCGAGGGAAGTGCTTATAAAGTATCACACTAACAAATGTTGGAGGTGATAATTTTTCCTCATCATCGAGACTTGAAGCATTGAAAGAGAAGGTAGTTGAGAAAGAAGCAAAGATTACAGAGATCAACTAAAAAAAATTGGAGGACCAAAAAGCACAGTATTTGGGATGTCATATGAAGATACAAACCTAAAATCCCAAATTGAAGTTGTGATGGTAGCAGTTGTGTGCCCTTTGGAGTGTACCTACAGTGAAATATATATATATATATATAAGAGAACGATAGCTAAATAAGGATGTAGTGTACCCTCTCTCTCTCTCTCTCTCTCTCTCTCTCTATATATATATATATATATATATATTATAGACATAAAAGTTGTAATAGTTGTAATTATTGTACAATCTTAAATAGACATCTCTTTGTGAAAAGGCATGTCCTGTGACATCATACGTATAAATATGTGAGCCGTACAATTTGTAAACCATCACTCAAAATATTAATCAAATATATTTATTAATTCTCTCCAAGTGGTATCAGAGCCATTTGTTGGCTGCCACAACATGTTTTTGAATTAGACTTTGAAGAAATTTAACACGAGCTTAGGGAAATTAGGAAAACTTTGGAAATAATTTTTGGTTGTCCAAATCCCCTTGATGAGGTTGTCAATAAAGAATATTTTATCAATGATGTGGAATTTGTTTTACAAGACGAAGGGGATGCCCTACCGGAAGAAGTTCTCAAAGAAGAATCTGAAGTTAATTCTTTGACATGGCATTACCCATTAAGTTATGTGCATCCACATTCATATATTAAGATGGAAAATTTATATACTATAACGGTGTATGAGAAGGGAATAAAATTTGTCAGGATGTACAAGACCATGTTAGGGAAATCAAGGTTTCATAATAGTATGGATCTTTATTTTCAAAGACATGGTGGGTGAGGAGTAACTTGTGAAGATTTCTTTGTTGCTATGCGTGATGCCAATAATGAAGATATTTAAAATTTATTATTATGGTATTCACAAGCCAAAACCCATATTATAAAAGTGAAATCATTTTACAACTCTAAGGGAAATACTTATATACTTAATTTTAGGTAAGAAATTTCTTCTACTCTAGGTCGATTAGTTAAAGAACTAATGATTATACATGTGGCTATTGGGTTGTTGGATTTAAATGGAAAGGATATGCCTCTTACATCATTCAATTTACATAGATAATGTGGACTATTGGTGCACAACACAAGATATGAAGACACATTTTGAGTGTCGTGAGATAGTGAACCGCACCACAATTTCTACAAATGAGTTCAAGAACCAACAAGGGTATAAACGTGGAAAAAGACCTCCTCTACTTAAATGAATCCATTCTCTGGTCCCAAGAGATAAATGTGTCTCACAGAAGGAAGCACATAAGATGGAACCCCAACAACAATAGTAATAGTACCATAGGGTTATGCCAACCCATCCAACAAGAACAAGTAACTAATTCCAGAATTGTTGGTGGAAATTATAACATATCATCACATCCACCATATGCAGCTATAAATAAAAACCACCCCATTCAGTAGCAGTGGTGCAACCTCTTCCTTCATTTCCCTCAAATTTATGTCTCAACTACACACAATTAATAGGAATAACCTCTTGTTAGTTACAATAATGTGTGACGAGTTTATTAGAGCAATTGAAACTAACTGAAGCAATATTGGATACTAGTGTAACATCCTGCTCTTGCACGCACTGAGCGAACTTACTCTTTGAGGACACTTGCTTGCAAGTGATCCAGATTATGATACTATTGGCTGTTTGATTTTGATTATCAGGCATTAAGGATGTGATTATATTTTATTTTGTGTATTTACATAGACAGGTGCTATTGATTGGGTTCTTCTGATTGTGTAGGACTTTGGACATCAAGGATGCAGAGGCATCGATGAAACCCCTTAGACTTTGGATCAAGTCAGGGAGTGGACTATTGGGGTTTGATTATTGTTCATATGACATATGCACATCTAATTATATGTTATGATGATTGATTTTATTTCTAACATGATTCATTGATGATGGAGGCTGACGATAGCTTTCCAACCAGACTCACATATGGAGTAGAGGGGTCATGCACGACAACCAGAGACGTTGAGGGAGAG
Source organism: Picea engelmannii (assembly GCA_009831015.1). NCBI lineage: Eukaryota > Viridiplantae > Streptophyta > Pinopsida > Pinales > Pinaceae > Picea > Picea engelmannii. The sequence goes on along the minus strand of ML790359.1, from coordinate 238,376 downwards.
GTGTTGACAGCAACCCTACCACAGCCTACTAGCACTCTCGTTGTGGCTCGAACTATAGGTTAACAATTACCTAGTTTGAGAAGACCCACGATGTCGTGAGGGAAGACTGTGACAGTCGCTCACGATGATTCTAAGGGGCGTGCAATAAGGCAAGGGACTTATTCCTTAGAGGCCCTTAGTCTCCCACAAGATCACCTGGTGGAGTATTGACTCCATGGGTTTTTTATGTCTACCAAGTCAGTCAAGAGGTGAGTGGCACCCTTGGAGAACGTAGTGTGTCCTGAAGGGAACTTCGTGCAAGAAAAATGGAAAGAGGCGAGTAGAGATTCTTCTGAATTAAATTAATGAAAATTAAATTAAATGGGAAATTGGGAAAGAAATCACTTAGAAACCCTGTAAAAAGGGTGGAGGAGGAGGAGTATGGGATCATCTTTTATGCATAACGTTATGCTACAGAATTTTTGACTTGACTAACTTATCTTGTGGGAGTTGGGATACCCAACTCGGGTAATGAGTGGTAGCTCGGCCTTGTGAGGCGAGCTGGGAGATAGTTGTTCTCTGGTATAGTGTGTGTGGCCCCTTTGCGGCTCGGGGGGATAAGGGGGAAGAAGAGTACCCCTAGCGTTGGCTAGGAGGTACCAGTGAAGTCACATCGGTCGAAAAGCAAGAGCTGGACGGAGCGTGTGCGGGACAACGACTCAGAGCGGTCGACTTGGGCTACAGTATGCATGCATTTATTTTGAATGGTATATAAATATAGTTCTTGCGCTTTCATTTCTGTACTTTTATTGTGTAAATAAAACTGTTTTACTTAGCGTTTTTAATCGAGAACTTAAAGTCATCATAGCTTTACGCTCGCTGCATCGAATTGATTTCTTTGGCAACCAACCCTTGATTGCTTAACTATTTTGTTTTGTTTTATTGATTATTTGAAGAGATTGTACCTTATCTTTCATCCTCATCCCTAGATCATCAGTCCACTATTGAGCAGTCGTCTAGGAGTTGAATCAACGGTCATCATTTCAGTGCATAGTGACCTATAGATTCTAATGCCTTTTTTTTCTATGTGTGGATGGTGAGCGATGGATAAAGTTTTTTCCCTAGTTGTCTACCCTCACTTATCTTTGAGTTGATTGATTATTGGTTGATTGATTGTCTGGCGCCTTCTTGTAATTGAATATGTCCATGCATTGTACATCCTTTCTCTCTGCGAACAACTTAATACTCTATGTGTTTAAATCATATATGGACTGTGTTGTTGTCCACTGGAATGACAACGTTTCTTTTACTTGTATTGCTTTGCGTTTGAAAGCGATTTGTAGTTGCTTGTAATGTGCAATGGTGGCATTGTTACTGTGTATTGGTTGAATGTTATTACTTTTATTATTGTGATTTTAACCTTGACTGCAATTTAATATTCTGGACAGAGATCCCTTCTCCATAGATTTCAACCCCGCTTTAACAATTGTGATAGCGTCCTAATAACCAGACTGCATGTTTTCCTTGACTGAAAATGGAAATGATATAACTTGTCTGCGTTTTCTTCCAAGACTATGTCTGCGTCGCATTACTTACCACTGTGAAACATTACTCTGCGATTTGTATTGCTTACACTTGTTAACCTCTGCTTGTTGATCATCATTACCCCAGTGTGTGAGGGGAGAAACCTCTGTGTTCTTCCACCACGAATTTCTCCTAGCACGTTCCAACATCTAATTCATTTTTTCTGGGCATGTTTACCCATCTTTTGGCTTCCATTTTAACCTTTTATTTTCCTGGCAAAATTACTCTATGGTTTTTGAGACCTCTGATCTGCATATTCCCCTCTGTGATTTATTACACTGATGGAGAAATTACTTTGTGATTTTAATACCTATGGTCTGCGTATTCCCCTCTACGATTTGCTACTTTTAATGGTGAATTTTACCATAAATTTTATTTGGCCCAACGCAGCTCACTCCACACCCATTCAAGTTGTCTGGCATCAATTTCATTATTTGTTACATCTGAGTGTTTTTTCTTTAACATTTAATTGACAGTGATTGATGATATCTATGCCTACGATTATTATCCAACTGTGTATACCTGATTTTGTATTATTCAACTGTGTTTTCGTGAAAGGATAAGGCTGTGTTTTCTATTCTTTCTATATTTTCCTTTCCGTTCAATGTTTTCCAGCCATTTATTTGGCTATCATGGTGAGTGTTTTTGTTATGAAAGTGAGTTTGTTGGGATGCCGCAATGATACCCTTTAAGGCGGCTCAATGATTTGTCCATTATGTGCCTTAGCGATTCTTTTATGTTATCACAGTGAATGTGTTTAATATTGATAGCCATATTATTAGGGTAGCACATGTCACAACCACATTTTTGGTATCATCATAATTATATTAAAATTGGGACTGTGATTGAATCATAGTGTTATCATACTCTGCGATATGATAATGATAGCATGGTTATTTAATGTGTTTCAGACGTGCACTTGCAGAATTTTAGTAACAGCAATGTATTGTACACCGAGATATCTGCAGAAATATTTATAATAGTGTGATTATTTATTATGTGCCAGAGAATTACTAAACTTAGGAATAGCAATTTACTCATATTGGTATCCGTGTCTTTGATAGTATTAATATGTCGACAATTCAATGTTTCTTGGTCGCGTTGACAGAAGTCTTGATTATATGAACAACCGTTTGTGAGCAATTTTATTCATGATGAGCATATTTTTATCCTTTTTAGTAGCCAACAAATGTATTTACGATTTAGTGGATATGTTTGGTTAGCTAACACGCACCTTAAATGCAGTGGTTGTATTTTATTACTATCTGCAATTCGATAGAATGAAATTGTATTAGATTGTTTTCAGTTTAAAAAGGTCTTCATTATATGGCAAAGTTATTTTACTTATTACATAGATTACACTTGTTACATAGATTATAAATTGTAATTGTTCTTAGTTAGTGATTTATACCCTTAGTACTTACATTGATTGGACAATGATTCTTATCAACACCAATAAGAATGATAGGGTTGGAGGAGTTAACTTAGGCTGACCAGGAGTCATATGTTAGGGTTTGATGATTGTAGTGAGACCTTGGTAATAAGATCTTGTTTAATTAATAATTGACTTGAGAAGTGAGAGATAGTATTTTATTGCTTCATGTTTTGTAGAATAGATTCTTGGGAATATTCATACGATGGTGTTTCGCATATTTTAATTGATGTATTTTTTCATTAGAACTTGTCCACCATGAATTTAGCGTGTGGTATGATTGTTTTAGTCATCATTTTCCCTTGCATATTGTATACTTGTCATTTGGGTGCTTGGGTTGTTTTTCATCTTGTGGTTGACAAATATTTCGATCTTCTAGTGCGTTTAATCTTCTTGGATTTGGTCTAGATATGTCGTGTTGCTCCTGGGTTACTATTATGCCTATCGTCATGTGATGACATAATTCTTGATGAGTGGATCATTGTGCACCTTAATTAATAGAGGTGAACGATAACTTGGTCGAAGTCTATGCTACGTGTTGCGGGCGTTTGCTCGTTGTAGTTTGTTGTTGGCATTTGGGATGTAATGCCTTCATGYGATGGGTTTGCGTGCCAGAGAGGTTCTAGTTATTGGTCGTCGGGAGAGTTGTGTCAGGATGGTGKATGTTATCCTTAGATTTTAAGCATTGATGTGTTGTGTGTTCGRTGGGTAGTCTTTTCTATCTTCTTGATTTACGCATGTTTTGCCCAGTTGATCATTGTGTAGTGTGTTGAGTCGTGGTGGTCTATTGTCTGATCTTCATGCGTGTGTTCATTGTCAAGTTGTGTGGTTCAACTGTTGTTTTCGTTTCCTTCTTGCCTAAAAAAAAAAAAAAAAATTGCACTTTTTGCCTCGCTTGCAGTCGTAACGATTGGGGTCGTTACATATGGTATCAGAGGGGGTTCAACCCATGACTTGGGATCACTATGGATTTCGTTGATGTGATATTTGATTATAATGTTTCTAATTAAGTTAACTTGTATTCATGTAGGTAATCATGGTTAGAGGACGTCGTGGAGGCAGACGACAGGGTGCTAGGGGAGGAGGCACGACGACTCTGATAGAATCAATGCCTGAGGGGTCTAACCCCCAAGGAGGCGACCAGGTTGTCGGGTAGGAGCAGATAGTAGTGGGTAATGTGGTTGGGCTGATGAGGTCCTTTCATCACATGTCTGAGGCACTGATCAGTCGTTTGGACAGAGATGAGGCCAGGGCATCGACACCCCCTGAGGGTCCATCATGTGCTCTGGTCAGTACTAGTAGCATTCACCGTGAACTCGAGAAGGTCAAATTTCTTGAGTTCTTTGGTGCCCCAGATGGCACAGTCGTTGAGGCATGGTTGGAGAATATGGTGACGTGCTATACACTTCATGACTATACCTCCAACATGAAGTTCTGCATGGTGGTATTTCACTGAAGGGGAGCGTTCTTCTATGGTGGAAGACACTCCTGCCACAATTGAACATGGTCGTTGAAGACATGTCATGGGAACTATTCGAGGAACGGCTCCGAGAGAGGTACCTATTAGAGGAATTCATTGAGCGTCAGCTCAACGAGTTCAATGCCTTGTGAAAGGGCGATCGTATAGTGCCCGAGTACGAGGCCCATTTTATGGAGTTGCTTCGGTACGCTCTGCACCTTAATACTGAGAAACTTAAGTCAACAGGTTCTTATTTGGCCTTAACGTCAGCATACATGCAAAGATTAGGATTCTAATGCCTCATACCTTACATGAAGTCATCCAAAAGGCCCTCATAACAGAGGAGGAGCTTATCAGCGGGGGTCAGAGCAGGACTCCAGTGAGACCAGCAGGGTAGATGTCATCTGGTACGCACCAGCATTCGACACTAGTTAGACAAACGCCAAGATATCATGGCTTCCAGAGAGGATCCACTTTCTCTACACCTCGGCGACCAGTGCCTCAGCAATGGAATCCTTACCGGGGACCCCAGCATCAGCAACAGTGTTGACCGCAGTCGCAGCAATTTAGGCATGTTCAACAAAACAAACCAGGATTCCAGGCCAGTGGGCCGTCAGCTTCTACTTCGGGTACCAGGAGTACTGGACCGAAGAAGGGGTGTTGGACATGTGGGGAGCCACACTACCAATGCGACCGCCCAGTGGAGAGCACTAGAGCATCTGGATCAGTCGGACCCACTACCATGGGAGATTTGGGCAAGGCCCATCGGATTCACGTAGCGGTGAATAACCGCCAGGTAGTGCACTAGTCGACTGTGCTCGAGATGTTAGGTACCGTCGCTGACCAAACCCTTAGTATTTTGATATATCCCGGTGCTACCGAGAGTTTCATTTCTGGTGTAGTGATAAAAAAGGTTAAGGTAAAGGCAGTCGAACAGGATGATTTTATCTTTGTAGAGATGGCTTTGGGAGAAAAAAAAAGGTTGCAGAGAAGGTTACAGGCTGTACCCTTAACCCAAGAGAGTTTGTCACTAAGGCCAACTTATATGTCACGATCTAAGGATTGTATGATGTCATGATTGGTATGGACTAGTTGGAATGGCATGAGGTGATACTCGACTATAAGACAAAACGGTTGAGCTTGGTCAATGATGAGGGACAGAGACGCATGATTGTAGGTCGGAACCAGGGAGTTTCCCTAAGGTTCATCTCTTCCTTGAAACTACGGAAGAGCATGTGCAAGGGGTGTAAGATTTATGCGATCCTTGCGTTAAACAAAAAGGGAGTAGCGGAAGGTCTAGAACACCTTCTGGTGGTGAGAGAATTTGTGGACGTCTTCCCAGAGGAGTTACCTAGGATGTCGCCGTAGAGGGAATTGGAATTTACCATAGACCTAAAATCGAGGACTGAACCAATAGCTAGAATGCCTTATCGGATGTCGACCCTGGAGTTACAGGAGTTGAGAATGCAACTGAAGGAGTTGCTAGACCTGGGACTTATACGTCCAAGTGTGTCACCATGGGGGGCGCCTGTTATTTTTATACAAAAGAAGGATGGGTCGTGGAGACTCTGCATTGACTACCATCAATTGAACAAGGAAATGATCAAGAATCAGTATATGTTGCTGAGGATTGATGATATGTTCGATCAGATGAAGGGTGCGACAATTTTTTCAAAGATCGATTTGTGATCAGGGTATCACCAGTTATGGATCAAAAAGGATGGCGTCCCTAAGATTGCTTTTAAAATGAGGTTTGGACATTACGAGTTTATTGTTTTACCGTTTGGACTAACAAATGCTCTAGGGGTGTTTATGAGTTTAATGAACGAGGTGTTCCGTGAGTACTTAGACAAGTTCGTCCCAGTATTCATTGTCGATATTTTGAATTACTCTCGGATGATGGAAGAGCATGACGAGCACTTGCGCTTGGTACTACAGTGTCTGCGATAGCACAAATTGTATGGGAAATTATCCAAATGATCATTTTATCAATCGAAGATTCACTACTTAGGGAATTTCATCTCCAACAAAGGTATCGTCGTGGATCCAATAAAGTTCGAGGCTATTATGGAATGACCTGCGTCGATGAATGTCCTAGAAGTGCGTAGTTTCATGGGTTTAGTAGGATACTATCGACGATTCGTCGAGCGATTTTCAAAGATAGCAAATCCAATCACGGAATTGCAGAAGAAGAACAAGAAGTTTGTTTGGACTGAGAAATGCATGGAAGCGTTTCGGAGCCTCAAGGAGCTGTTGAAAATAGCACCAATACTAAAGGTCCCTGACATGGATGCGAACTTCTTGGTATGCACTGATGCGTCCAAGGAAGGCTTAGGCAGAGTCTTGATGCAAGACAATCGAGTGATCATTTACATCTCGAGGAAATTGAGAAGGCATGAGGATAATTATGCGACACATGATTTGGAGTTGTTAGCCATTGTATATGCCTTGAGAGTTTGGAGACACTACCTCGTTGGATGAAAATTTGAACTAAAAACGGACCATTGTTGACTACAGCACATCTTTACACAAAGCGACCTGAACGCGTGACAACGACGTTGGTCGGAATTGCTTAGCAAGTATGACTTCGATATTACTTACATAAAAGGAATAGTGAACTGAGTGGCAGATGCATTAAGTCAAAGACCATGTATCTTTTCGGTGTTGCCGCTTCGGATGAATCTACATGAAAAGATTCTAACTTTACAGTGTGACGATGACTAGTACAAAGAGGTCAAGGATTTTATCGGACAAAACACAATGATGGTACCAATATTTGAAGGATTTATGTTTGACGAAGATGGATTATTGAGGTTTAAAAATCAAATTTACGTACCACCGAACTACGAGTTGAGGAGTTTTATCCTAAACAAGGCTCACAAAGCAGTGTACATGGCTCATCTGGGAGTCACGAAGATGAGGGCAAACCTTAAACCCTTATTCTTCTGGAAAGGAATGTAGGCAAACATAGTCAATTATGTGGCCAGATGTCTAGAATGTCAGCAGGTAAAGGCTGAACATAGACATCCAGCAGGATCACTACAGCCACACATTATTCAGGAATCGAAATGGGAGGTTATTTCGATGGATTCATTGTTGGATTGCCACTGGCGGCAAGGAGTCACGACTTGATTTTTGTGGTAGTCGACACTCTGACGAAGAGTGCTCATTTTATTCCTATGTGTAAGACATATCAGACACCTGACATATCTATATTTTTCATCAGTGAGATTGTGAGGCTGCATGGCATGCCTAAGAGGATTATATTCGATCAAGGATCAGTGTTTACCAAACGATTTTGGACTAGTTTCCAAGAGGCCTTGGGAACCCAACTTAAATTTAGTAATGTGTATCACCTGGAGACTGACAGGCATACTGAACGACCAAACCAAATATTGGAAGACATGTTGCGCATGTACATGATGGACCAACAAAAGCGTTGGGAAGAATTTTTGCCACTAGTAGAATTCGCTTATAACAACAGTTACCAAAGCACCATTAAGATGGCACCTTTCGATTTTCTTTACGGGTGACCATGTCAGACACCTTTGAGTTGGGATCGGCTTGAGGATAGGGTCCTAGTGGGACCAGAAGCGATCCAAGAAATGGAAGATTGAATGAAAACAATAAGACAAAGGATCAAGGAAACACAAGATCGGCAAAAGAGTTATGTCGATGAGCATTGTGTCAATCGTAGTTACAAAGTTGGTAATTGAGTCTTCTTGCGAGTGAAACCACATAAGAGTTCGATCAAGTTTGGAAAGGGAGATAAAGTCTCTCCTAGGTTTGTGGGACCTTTCGAGATTGTGGAGAGGAAGGGGCCCGTGGCCTATCGACTAGCCTTTCCTGATTCTTTGAGGTGTATGCACGATGTTTTTCACGTATCTATTTTGAGACATTATATTAGTGATCCTACACATGTTATGGACATGAGTTCCTTGCAGGTATCGGGCGAGGGGGCTCTCACAGCTGAGTCAATCCACATCCTGGATCATCGCATTCGACATCTACGGTGTCGAACAGTAGATCAGGTCAAGGTCCAGTGGGACAACTATAGACCGCACTCGATGACTTGGGAGGATGCATATGATATGCACCAGTAGTTTCCATTTTTGTTTAATAGATAGACTTATCATACTGTGATACACATTATTTTGGCACTTATATACTGTGAAACTTCAGGACAAAGTTTAGACCAAGAGGAGGTGTATGTAACATCCCGCTCTTGCACGCACTGAGCGAACTTACTATTTGAGGACACTTGCTCGCAAGTGATCCGGAATATGATATTATTGGTCGTTTAATTTTGATTATGAGACATTATGGATGTGATTATATTTTATTTTGTGTATTTACATAGACAAGTTCTATTGACTAGGTTCTCCTGAGTGTGCAAGACTTTGGACCTCGAGGATGCAAAGGCATCAATGAAACACCTTGGACTCCGTATCGAGTCAGGGAGTGGACTATTGGGGTTTGATTGTTGTTGATATGACATATGCACATCTGATTAGATGTTATGATGATTGGTTTGATTTCTGACATGATTCATTGATGATGTAGGCTGATGATATCTTGTTGACCAGACTCACATGTGGAGTAGAGAGGTCACGCATGACAACTAGAGACGTTGAGGGAGAGGTGTGGACAGCAGCCCTGTCGCAGCCTACTAGCACTCCCATCATGGCTCTAACTATAGGTTAATGATTATCTAGTTTGAGAAGACCCACGATGTCATGAGGGTAGACTACGAAAGTTGTTCACAATGATTCTAAGGGGCGTGCAATAAGGCAGCAACCTTATTCCTTAGAGGCCCTTAGTCTCCCACAAGATCACCTGGTGGAGTATTGACTCTAGGGGTTTTTTGTGTCTACCAAGTCATTCAAGAGGCGAGAGGCACCCTTGGAGCATGTAGTGTGTCTTGAAGGGCACGTCAGACAAGAAAAACGGAAAGAGGTGAGTGGCACCCTTGGAGCATGTAGTGCATCCTGAAGGGCACGTCGCGCAAGGGAAACAGAATGAGGCAAGTGGCACCCTTGGAGCACCTATTGCGTCCTGAAGGGCATGTCGCGTTGTTAACTAATAAGTGAATAAAACTAGACGGCCTTAGAACGAATGATGTGATAAGAATCATTTAAAAACAAATTCCCTAATAAAAATGTCGCCCAGCCTAGGAAATTAAAATCTAGGTCTAAGTGATACTTGTGGTAAAAAAATGATAATATAATCATAATTAAACATGTGACGAGAAGGGGGTAAGCAATTCAACTAATTTATTCAAATCAAATTACTTTGGGGGATTAAATTTTTAGAAAGGGGGAAATGATTGTTTTGTTACATATGCTAATTAAGATTTATTAATTAAAAAGAAAAAGGGGTAAAAGGTAATTTTTCTACACTTACTAATTTGAGTTTTAGATAAAAAGGGAAAAGAGGGAAACTTAAAAGAATTAGGAAACCAAGGGGAAAAGGGGAAATATAAAGAAAAAGGGAAACATAAGGAAAAAGCAGAATGACTAACTTAGTAAGGAATCTTTCATTTAAGAACTTTCTAAATTGAACTCAACTAGGAATTTAGTAAGGGTGTAAGTCATTAAAATGTGTAAGGGAATATGGGGACATCTAGGAGAGATTTTAGGAATGCTTGTAGGTGGGTGAGGGAAATAGGACAAATTAAATAATTAAAGAAATTAATTTATGGTGCAACTAGGGGGATGGGTGACATGTGTACGGGGGAGATTCTTCTGAATTAAATTAATGAAAATTAAATTAAATGGGAAATCGGGAAAGAAATCACTTAGAAACCCTATAAAAAGGGTGGAGGATGAGGAGTATGGGATCATATTTTATGCGTAACGTTACGCTGCAGAATTTTTGACTTCACTGACTTATCTTGTGGGAGTTGGGATACCCATCTCGGGTAACGAGTGGTAGCTCAGCCTTGCGAGGCAAGTTGGGAGATAGTTGTTCTACGGTATAGTGCATGTGGCTCCTTTGCAGCTCGGGGGACTAAGGTGGAAGAAGAGTACCCCTAGCATTGGCTAGGAGGTGTCAGTGAAGTCACATCGGTCAAAAAACGAGAGTTGGACGGAGCGTGCACGAGACAACGACTCGGAGTGGTCGACTTGGGCTATGGTACGTCTATGTTTATTTTGAATGGTAGATAAATATAGTTCCTGTGCTTTCATTTATGTACTTTTATTGTGTAAAGAAAAGTGTTTTACTTAGTGTTTTTAATCGAGAACTTAAAGTCATCATAGCTTTACGCTCGCTGCATCGAATTGATTTCCTTGGCAATCGACCCTTGATTGCTTGATTGTTCTCTTTTTTTTTATTGATTATTTGAAGAGATTGTGCCTTATCTTTCGTCATCATCCCTAGAACATCAATCCACGCCTGAGCAGTCGGCCAGGAGCCGAATCGATGGTCGTCACTTCGGTGCATAGTGACCTATAGATTCTAATGCCCTGCTTTTGTGTGCGTGGATGATGAGTGATGGATAAAAAAAAAACCTCGATTGTCTACCCTCACTTATCTTTGATTTGATTGATTCTTGGTCGATTGATTGTCTAGCTCCTTCTTGTGATTGAATATCTCTGCGCATTGTACATCCTTTCTCTCTGTGAACAACTTAATAATCTCTGCATTTAAATCATATATGGACTACGTTGTTGTCCACTGGAATGACAGTGTTTCTTTTACTTTTATTGCTTTGCGTTTGACAGCGATTTGTAGTTGCTTTTAATGTGGAATGGTGGAATTGTTATTGTGTATCGGTTGACTGTTATTACTTTTATTACTACGATTTTAACCTTGACTGCACTTTAATATTCTGGACAATGATCCCTTCTCCGTAGATTTCAACCCCCCTTTAACAAATGTGACAGTGTCCTAATAACCAGACTGTGTGTTTTCCTTGACTGAAAATGGCAACGATATAACTTGTCTGTGTTTTCTTCCAAGACTATGTATGCCTCGCACTACTTACCACTGTGAAACATTACTCTGCGATTTTTATTGCTTACACATGTTAACCTCTGCTTGTTGATCATAATTACCCCAGCGTGTGAGGGGATAAACCTCTGTGTTCTTCCACCACGAATTTCTCCTAGCACGTTCCAGCATCTAATTCATTTTTTCTGGGCGTTTTTACCCATTTTTTGGCTGCCATTTTAACCTTTTATTTTCTTGGCGAAATTACTCTGTGGTTTTTGAGACCTTTGGTCTGCATATTCCCCTCTGCAATTTATTATATTGATGGAAAAATTACTCTGTGGTTTTAATACCTATGGTATGTCTATTCCCCTCTACGATTTGTTACTTTTAATGGCGAATTTTACCATGCATTTTATTTGGCCCAACACAGCTCAGTCCACACCCATTCAAGTTGCTTGCCAGTGATTTCATTATTTGTTACATCTGCATGTTTTTTTTTAACATTTAATTGACAGTGATTGATGCTATCTATGGCTACGATTATTATTCAACTATGTATTATCCCACTGTGTTTCCGTGAAAGGATAAGGCTGTGTTTTCTGTTCTTTCTATATCTTCCTTTCCGTTCAATGTTTTCCAACCATTTATTTGGCCATCATGGTGAGTGTTTTTGTTATGACATCGAGTTTGTTGGGATGCCGCAGTGATACCCTTTAAGGCAGCTCGGCGATTTTTCCATGATGTGCCTTAGCAATTCTTTTATGTTATCACAGTGAATGTGTTTAATATTGATAGCCATATTATTAGGATAGCATGTGTCATAGCCACATTTCTGGTATCACCGTAATTATATTAAAATTGGGACTACGATTGAATCGTAGTGTTATCATAATATGTGATATGATAATGATAGCATGGTTATTTAATGTGTGTCAGACGTGCACTTGCAGAATTTTAGTAATAGAAATGTATTGTACACCGTGATATATGTAGAAATATTTATAATAGTGTGATTATTTATTATGTGCCAGAGAATTACTAAAATTAGGAACAGTGATTTACTCATATTGGTATATGCGTCTTTGACAGTATTCATATGTCGACAGTTTAATGTTTCTTGGTCGCGTTAACAGAAGTCTTGATTATATGAACAACTTTGGTAGCATTTACAATGAACAGCCATTTGTGAGAGATTTTATTCATGATGAGCGTATTTTTATCCTTTTTAGTAGTCAGCGAATGTATTTATGATTTAGTGGATATGTTTGGTTAGCTAACACACACCTTAAATGCAACAATTGTATTGTATTACTAACTGCAGTTCCATAGAACTAAATTGTATTAGATTGTTTTCAGTTTAAAAAGGTCTTCATTATATGGAAAAGTTATTTTACTTATTACATAGATTACACTTGTTACACAGATTATAAATTGTAATTGTTCTTAGTTAGTAATTTATACCCTTAGTACTTACATTGATTGGACAACGAATCTTATCGACGACGATAAGAATGATAGGGTTGGAGGAGTTAACTTCGGTTGACCATGAGTCATATGTTAGGGTTTGACAATTGAAATGAGACCTTGGTAATAAGATATTGTTTAATTAATAATGTACTTGAGAAGCGAGAGAGAGGATTTTATTGCTTCATGTTTTGTAGAATGGATTCTTGGGAATATTCATACGATGGTGTTCCACGTATTTTAATTGATGTATTTTTTCACTAGACCTTGTGAGCCAGGAATTTAGCGTGTGGTATGATTGTTTTATTCATCAGTTTCCCTTGCATCTTGTTGACTTGTCATTTGGGTGCTTGGGTTGTTTTTCATCTTGTGGTTGATAGATATTTCAATCTTCTAGCGCGTTTAATCTTCTTGGGTTTGGTCTAGATATGGTGTGTTTCTCCTAGGTTACTGTTACACTTATCGTCGTGTGACGACATGATTCCTGATGAGGGGATCATTGCGCTCTTTAATGAATAGAGGCGAACGATAACTTGTTCAGAGTTTGTGCTACCTGTTGCGGGCATTTTCTCGTTGTAGTTTGTTGTTGTCGTTTGGGATGTAACGCCTTCATGCGTTGGGTTTGCGTGCCATAGAGGTTCTAGTTACTAGTCGTCGGGATGGTGAATGTTGTCCTTAGCTTGTATTTTTTGATGTGTTGTGTGTTCGGCGGGTAGTCTTTTCTATCTTCTTGATTTACGCATGTTTTTCTCAGTTGATCGTTGTGTAGTGCGTTGAGTCGCAGTGTTATGTTTCCTGATCTGTATGTGTGTTCGTCGTCAGGTTGTGTGGTTCAACAGTTGTCGTCGTTGCCTTATTTCCTAAAAACAAAAACAAAAAATGTACTTTTTGCCTTGCTTGCAGTCATAACGATTGGGGTCGTTACAGCTAGAGAGCATCAATTGTCCCTATGCATGATCAAGGAAGTATTGATCTAGTGGAAATATATGCAACCAGAAGATGCCACGTGGGAACCAATAGCAATTTATTTTTCAATTTACTTACCTTCATCCTTGAGGGCAACGCTACTTTCGAAGGGGGAGATCATGTTAGATTCCTACCCTAAACCCCTTACTTAGATATATTATTAATGTATAAGGCCACCTTCCTTGAATAAATCATGTTAAATAGTTATTTAATAGTCATTCATTGTAAAAAGTGTCCTCCTTATTAATAAGTCCATGTTGTAATCTATTGGAATGTATGCAGATGTTACCAGTAGCCCTTCACACAAACCAATATACACAATGCACTAATATACAAGCACACACAGAGATAGAGATAGAAGAATACACAAAGTAGTAGGGAGACAAGCAATATGAACTTTATATTATGATGCAATAGACTTATTTCTCTGTTACATAGCCTCATATTTATACTTATACATTCTGTTACAAGGCAGTTGCAACTTCCTAACTGCCTCAATCAGTTAACCCAATTGGGTGATCGACCAACTTACATACTCGACTAGGCAGTCGACCGACTTACATGTCTGACTTGATTGACTATCAAGTCTAGTCAACAAAGTCAACTAGCCCCTATAACATCTCCCCCCACCTCAAATCCTTGCTCTTCATGAGAAATGGGGAGATTTTGACTATTACAATTACAAAAAATTTAGAGAATCAGATTACAAAAAATTTATATAAGACGAACAATTAATTGGACCAATCACTTTTTGGATCTTTTGTGGCTGCTTGTTGAATTTATGGGGATTTTGTTGTTGTTTTGTTGGATGTGTTTTCTCGTATGTCTGCTCTGGATGGATGGTTGGTTCTTCTAGTATGGTTTCTCATGAATCATCTACTCCTTCTACTTTAATTTTGAGCGTTGATGAATGATAGCTGGCAGTCAAAAATTTTGACTCAGATACACTTGGGCTAAAAAATTGGAATCTTTGTCGATAAGGAGAGGCAAGAATCGACCGATGTTGTTTCATTAGTTATTGTGGTAGGTTGGTGAAAGTAGTTTGGTATTTGTGAGGTTCCGATCTGTGCAAATATTGGGAAAATGTGTGCCTCTCATCAATTGAATATTTCATCTAAACTCCAGGTGCTTTCATATGTGTAAGGTAGCCTAGCTTGTCGGTGATGGAATCATTTTGTACTGCAATCGATTCAGGGTTGAAATTCTCCTCGGCTTATTGTATCTTTTTAATGAATTAATTGATATGTTCCATAGAATTTTAAGTTTACAATTGTGCTTTATTACCCTCTCTAAACCACTCCTACTCTTGTTGGGTAAGTTGTACTTTGAGCTCCTTTTCTTTGTTGATTTATGTATCTAGAGTTGTCCTCATTCTGAAGTTTGGTGTCATATTATCCTTCTTTGTCAAATCTTCTAGAAAAATTCTTTGATATTTTAGCTTGTTGAACGTTGAGGTGAAGTAAGTTGGTAATTTAATTACTACAATGTTTAGTGTGGCAACTTGATCAATCACCCCATTTAAGATTTATTGGATTTCCTTAAAATTTTCATACTATGATTGAAGGATGATTGAAGTTTGATTAATCATCAGTTGTTGGTTGGCTTCAATAACTTGGGATTTATCCTTCTTAATATTCCTATTCACATCCCTTAGTCATTGAATTTCCCATTCCCCTTCCAGGTTCGACTTGATTAACTTCTCGACCAAATTCTTAAAGGATTCAAGTCGGTCAGCTTCCTCGCTTGGTCATTCCAGGTCCAGTTTCTCTTTTGTCGGGTCAATGCAAATTTTCCATGTGTCTTGCTCCTTGTATTTTCTTGTTGTTATCTTATCCCCATATTTCATTTTGCACTTCCATATATATACCGACTCTTTCACAACTTCATTATATAGGTTAAACATTTTATTGTCGTATGTTGAGGTGGCATCAAATATCATCTCTTCTATAGGTTTAGATGTTCCAACAGGCCTAAAAGTTGTGAAGGTTGTAATCGAGGATGTGGTTTATTTCTAGTGGACCATATTCTTGTTATTTTTCTTCTTTTCCTTTGACTTCCATGGTTGTTGCAGCAGATCATTAATCTTTTCAAGTGTCTTCTTAGGATTCTTCTCAAGAATTTTTTTAGGATTCTTCTCAGGACTCTTCTTAGGATCTTATGCAGGTGGTTTATTTCCAATAGATTTCTCTAGGAGTGGAGTCGACGTATCCATTGGCCCTTGGTAAGTTATGGTTTTACCCTTGTCCTACACACTAAAGTGCTATGATGTATCTTGTGCATGTAGATCTTTTTTTTCGATCCTACTCTTTTTGTTGATTTTGTTGTTGCTTTATTGCCATTTGGTTAGTTTGTTGGGGAACAACTAACTCAGTATGTTGGATCAACTACTCAGGTACATGAATTTGTTCTTGTATATTTGTATCATATTGGGGGGCATACTCATGTTTTTCAATGTCATGTTGATGCTTATCTTCCTAGTCTTCTTGATGCACGTGTTCCTGCTTGTCCTAGTTGGGAAGGTCTGGATCGAATACTTGGCTCGAGTGGTTAGTATTTGCCTCATCGATATAGTCTGACATTATTTCTTCAAAAGAATATTCAATTCTAATATTCCTTTTCTACTCTATTTTGTTTGGGGGTCTTCAATTGGATCTTTTTATTCTATAATCTTGGTACTCTCAATAGGTGGGGAAGTCTCCCGTGTGAGTTCGATAGTGGTTTGCCTTAGATATCATTTTCGGGATTAACTGTGTAGAGTAAGTCATTAATATATGACCCATATCCATTAGCATTAGTCACAACTGACCAATAATTCTCATGATTTGAATAGCCCACTTAGCACTCATTGCACCAGGTGATGCTCACAGGGGTGAAGAAGTGGAATTGAAACCAACGAAATGAATCACATAGCATCAATCATCACTTACAGGGCTTGCACCCGGTAACCAAGAATTCCCAGGTGGTCACCCATCCCAAGACGCCTCTAGCTCAAGCCCACTTAACTGTGGAGTTTTCCCCACAGTTAAGCCCACTTAGCTCGCTACCCCACTTAGTGGGTTGCCTTGTTGTTGTGAGTAGTCATAGATATCGATGGTTAGTTGGTGGTTGATAGAATCTAATTGGGTTTTGATTGAGTCAAAATTTCCATGTTGGTCAACACTACCGACTGAGTCAATTTCCCTTTTCTAATGAAGTTTTTCAACTTGGTCGACCCGTGAATTTTTGTCGGATCTGTCAATTTGGTCAACTTGTTTAGTTTAATCGAGTTGGTCCTTCCGATAAATATGAAATCTCCAATCAAACTGACTAACCAAGTCAGATTATTTTTTCTTTTCGACTTTGTTCATGCTTATTTTTCCATGGCTGAACATTTTATGTCAGTCAATTTTATTGTCTTTGCTTATTTTATACGCATGCTCTCTTTATTGATAAGGGTCACACTAGATTGATATATAGATTTCACGCTCGCTTTATAACATTCATTCTCGCTTTATTCTCTTTCCCACTTGTTCAAGAGTTGACGAATATTGTTCTTCGTGATATGGTCCATGAGATCCTTAATATGGAGGAGTATATCATATGCTTGACTTTGATTTATTTATGGAATTTCAATCAAAATTCTATCACGCATGTGTCCATTTTCATCTATTATGTACCACACCTTGGAAGATTGAGGGTCTATATAAACCCTTTTATGGAAGAAATCTCTTATACACAGGCTAGCATATTTAATGGGAGATTGATGTATTGTAGGCCTCGAGTCATCAATATCCATACTTTCTACTATGTCTACCAATTGAAGGACAACATTGATTTCCTCTACCAACTATAGACTCTTACTCCTCTCGAGAACTGTCGAGGCTACCTTTGTTTCTAAATCTGGTTGGCCAATGCCAAACTCAAATTGTTCACGCGCTCCACTGATCTGTCATTCCTAGGATTTCTTTCTATTAAAACTCTGTTTCAATTTTTGAATGGTAGGTGAGGGTTTATGAATCTACATTCAATGTGAAGTCTTTATCTTTAATTCTATCATATACCCTCTTTCAATTATCTTCCTCCTTGCTTCTAGCACTATTCTCTTCAATGTGGTCGGCCCTGACTATGGCATATCATAGATCATCAACCCCCCCATCATCGACCTGACTTACTCGAAGTCAGTGATGTTAGCCAAAGTTTCCATGCTCATTTTCGTAGGAATAAATCCCAAGCACTCACGTGTGTCTCTTTGTTTCCTCTCCCAGTTAGAATTTGGCGGTGTTGTGCTAAGAAGACATCGGTATTGGAAAGTATGCTTGAATCCTTTATCTAACAAGAATTTATGCAACAAATAAGGTATAGTACAATGGAAACCATCGTGAAGATAAGTGTAAAAATTTTCTTTAACTGTGTCGAGTGATGTTCTGTCTTCAATTGATTATTATTTAATATAGTCTTGAGCAATTCTCTAAACCCACTTGTGCAGGTTTTTTCGACCTCCATTGGTGATTTTTAGGATCAACTTTTCATCTGGAGTAAGTTTACGCATTATAAGATCAATTGATGTACTTGAATATTACTTTTGGAATAGCTTCAAGGAATAGCTCGTGAGTTTCTACAAAGAATTGTGCTTATGCCTCGGATAGATTCGGTTGACTTCTCCTTGAGTAATTATTTATATAATTGTTAATCTTACCCTCCCACCACTCGTGTATGTCTTCCAAACTCAACATTTATGTGTGCATTATTTTACATGCCCGAGTTCAGAACTACCAGCAACAGAACCAATGTTGTAATCTACGGGAATGTATGCAGATGTTACCAATATTCCTTCACATAGAGAAATCTACACAATGCACTAATATACAAGCACACCCATAGACATAGATAAAAGAATACACAAAGTAGTAGGGATACCAACAATATGCACTTTACATTATGACACAATGACCTTCTTTCTCTATTACATAGCCTCATATTTATACATGTACATTCAAATACAGGGTAGTTGCAACTTCCTTGCCTCGGTCAATTGACCTGAATGGGTGATCGATTGACTTACATACTTGACTAGGAAATCAATTGACTTGCATGTCTGACTTGGTTCACTATTGGGTATAGTCAACGGAATCAACTAGCCCCTACAACGTGCCCAAATTAGTTTGTCGCCCCTCATTATAAGTGGGCATGTAGGCAATTAATATTCTCTATGGATAGCTATATATTGAGTAGAAGGTTATGTAAATTTTTGTCAATATTTTTTATCATAATTGGAGCTTTTCTCTAGGAGGTTGCCCCCTTTAAGAGGCAATTGAACATAGCTCTCTATTTTTTATTATCAAGAGATATTTCTCAAGTTTTATATATTTTCTCTTATGTTCTTGGTTTTTCACTACATTTCATGTGATTTCTCTAGAGTTTTGGGGTTAAGTACATTACAAGTGGAATTAGAGCTATTTATTGGGTCCAAAGTGGGAGAATTTCTAGGGCACAAAGAAGGATATTTTTTTCTTTTTGCATATTTTTATGGAATCTCACTCCCACGTACCTATATACAGAATATCACTCCCACGTACCATCAAGTATATAGGAATTCCCCTAGGTATACCTAAAATGGTCACTATATAAGCTAATCAACCATCTTGTTGCTAAAGTACACCAAGAACGACACTCAGTGAGATAACTCTCTAATATCTGGGTAGTCAAGTAGTACAACTAAGGGCATAGTTGAGACCCCTTAGTTATTTCCTTAATATATTGGGCCAAGTACTACTGTTAGACACCACATGTCTATCAAAGAGTTATAGCACCTGACACTCCCTTAACCTCGGGACCCAATAACCTTTTTCAGTGAACCCACCCATGAAGGATACCTATAAACCACCTCCTTCCACCCCAAACAACATCACCACCCTCTCTACTACAAGTAGGTTGGATTTCATGGAATCTCACCTTAAGAAAATTCAGGAGAAAATAAATGTGTTGGATGAGAAGTTATATAAGAATCTAGATGAGAAGTTTGAGTAGAGAAATTAGTAGAACCTAGATAACTTAGAAAAGATATTGAATGAGAAGTTATATAAGAATCTAGCTGAGAAGTTTGAGTAGAGAAATTAGTAGAACCTAGATAACTTAAAAAAGATATTGAATGAGAAGTTACTATGTATGTTATCTCTATGCATACTAGAAGAATGCCACAAGATTGCATAGCCCATTAAGACACACCAGGAAGAAACTTCTAACTCATAACTATTTAGCCACCCACAGCCCTTTTCAGGTCTACACATCAATAGATCAATGGATAATAACATATGTAACCATTCTCCTAAGGTGAACCTGAATATGTTCGATGGTTCTAACCCATCAAGATGGGTCACTCGGATGGAACATTACTTCACCCTCTTGGGCATTACTTATCACATGATGAAAATTAGGGTGGGGATCATCTATCTAGGTCTAGAACGATGAAAATGGTGGCAATGGCATAAAAAATACTATGTGGGTTACATAACCTAGAGTCGGATTGTTAAATTTAGACATTCATATTTCAAGAGAGATATTATTTGGGGTAGCTTACCAAGTTATGCCAAACAGGCTCGATCACGGACTTTATGGCATCCTTTGAGAAATTAGCCATACATAGAGAGAACTTAATAGATTCTTTCTATAAATAATGTTTCATTAGTGGCCTTGAGGAGGAGATTCGAGCACAAGTCCAAATGAATTGTCCCGCTACATGGTTGGAAGTGACTCAAAGGGCCCTAGAAGAAAACATGGTGATCAATGTACACACAAAAAAATATCCTTCATTCCCTACACTCATCCTCACCAAGGTAATTCCCCAAGCACAACTCCTACTCATCCCTTGAAAGTAGAATAGTTTTCTCCAAAAAAAATGGTAGAACGCCAAAGAATAGAACTTTTCTATGATTTTGATGAAAAATATGCTCCATATTATCGATGTAAAGAATAGAAATTATTCCAAATTGATATGACCACTCAGACCCTAACCGAAGACACAACTGCCAAAGATGCACCAGAGTTACTAGTTGAAGACACCAACACATAGACTCGGGTGGATATTGAACCTCCATTCCCTCATGAAGAACCCTTAATTTACCTGCATGAATTATCGGGCATTTTGACTCCATAAAACTTTAAAATCACAAGCTACATCAAGCACTGAAAAGTTGTAGTCCTAGTTGATAGTGGTAGTGCCCACAATTTCATGCACAAGAGAGTGGAATAAGAAACCATTTTTTTGTATGCCCAATGCACAACATTCAAATCATGATCTACAATGGAGGTATGATGAAATATGGGGGTATATGTGAAAATTTCAAATTTCGGATGGGAGATTATCAACTCAAAACCCATCTATTTTCCATCGATAAGGGTGGTTGTGATATAGTATTGGGGGGAGAATGGCTATGCATATTGGGATCAATCACCATGGAATTGAAAGAACACTATATGAGTTTCACTAAAGAGGCTCATGTACACACCCTTTGAGGGCTCTCATGAAATAGTCAGCTCTCATTGTATGGAGAAGTTATCAAACAAAATCCACTCTAGAATTATTTATCAATTTAATGTCATACAAGTTATGGATAATATGACACAATAAATCCACCCAAACTTGCATTTGGTCCTCGAAAAACATCATCAGGTCTTTGAGATGTTGAAGGGTTTAATACCCCCTTCTCGAGGAGAGAATGACCATGGAAATCACCTGATTCTAGGAATTCAAGCACCAAATGTACATCCTTATTGACACCCTTTTTCACAAAATATTGAAATAGAAAAGATCATTCAGGAATTGTTAGAGGCAAGGGCCATACATCCTAGTACAAACCCTTACTCATCACTAGTGGTCATGGTGCTAAATAAGGAAGGCACTTGATGCATGTGTCCCAACTTTAAGGCTCTCAATAACTTGACAATCAAGGAAAAGTTTCCCATCCAAGTTATTGATGATCTCCTAGATGAACTTCATGGAGAAAAGTTTCTCACTAAGCTTGATCTATATTTAGGATACCACCAAATCAGGATGAAAGAGATAGAAATCCATAAGACATCCTTCAGAGAACACGAAGGTCAATATGAGTTTTTAGTGATGCCTTTCAATATTTGTAATGCTCCATCCATTTTCTAAAATCTCATGAACTATATTTGCAAACCCTTCCTACACAATTTTGTGATAGTTTTCTTCAAATATAGATTTATCTAGAGTAAAGCATGGGAATCACACATAGAGCATGTTGATGAATCAAAAGTAAAGAATGTTGATAAGTCCTTGCAACTCTTGAGAGACAACCAATTATTCGTGAAGTGCTCCAAATGTGATTTTGGGGATCTTGAGGTTGAATACTTGGGTCACATTGTAAGTGAGGAGGGAGTATGATTTGATCCCAAGAAAGTGGCAGCTATTGAAGATTGACCTCTCCCCAAAACACTAAATATATTGAGGGGATTTGTAGGAATTATAGGATACTACAGAAAAATTGTGAAAAATTATGGCAAAATTGAAGCTCCCCTAAAGTCAATCCTTAAAAGGAATTTATTTGTCTAGAGTGAGGTAGAAACATACGCCTTCATTGATTTTAAGGATTCCATGTGCACTACTCGATTATTAGCAATGTATGACTTTAATAAATCTTTTGTCTTGGAATGTGATGCCTTAGGCAAAGGTCTTGGAGCAATATCGATGCAAGAAGGATGCTCCTTGGAATTCACCAGTATGAAATTATGTGACCACAATTTGGGGAAATCCACATATGAGAAGGAAATTATGACTATTCTTCATGCAATGGAGACTTGGAGGCCATATCTCATAGCGATGCATTTTCAAATCAATATTGGCCATCATAGTCTAAAGTACTTCCTTGAACAATGGTTTTATTCATTAGAGAAATATAAATGGGTCACCAAGATGTTGGGATATGATTAGGAGATCATATATGAGAAGGGTGAGAAGAATGTTGTGATTGATGCTTTATCAAAAAAAATTGAGGAGGATGGGTCACTCTTTTCCTTGTCATTACCAAGTCTAAGATGGCTCGAAGAAGCTCATAGGGAATGGATATAAACTAGTACTTTAAGGCATCTCGTCCAACAGCTTTAGGTAGATCCCGACCCACCTAAAATGTATAAATGGAAATAAGATACATTGAGGTATAAAGGGAACATTGTTATGGAAAAACATTTGACCCTAAAACAACGATTCATAGAGGAGCTACATTCATTACCGATAGAAGGTCACTCTAGCTTTCATTAAACCTATGAAATACTAAACAGTCGTTCTTCTAGAACAACATGAAAATAGATATCCAAGATTTCATAGCATCATGTGATGCTTTTCAAAGAAACAAGGGAGAGATGGTGAAGATACTAGGGGCATTTCAACCACTACCAATGCCAGGATAGACTTGGACAAACATTTAAATGGATTTTATCATGGGACTCCTAAAAGTAGGCAACAAATCAGTAATTGTTGTGGTTGTTGAACGTCCTTCAAAAGCTTCACATTTTTTTCCCTAGCTCATCCTTTCACTCCTTCCTCAGTTGCCCGAGCCTTAATGGATAAAATATTTAAGCTACATGGTATGCACACTTCCATTGTCTCGGATCAATACCCTACATTCACAAGCCAATTTTGGCAAGAGCTATCTAAACTTCAAGGTACATAGTTTACTATGAGCATTGTATATCATCCTCAAACTAATGGTCAAAACTAAGTGGTCAACAAGTGCTTAGAAACCTATTTTAAATGATTTGCTTCTGAAAATCCAATCAATGGGCACAATGGCTACCCCTTGTTGAATGGTGGTACAATACCACTTATCATGGAACTACCAAAATGACACCATATGAAGTTGTTTATGGCCAAAAACCATTGTCGGTGGCATCTTATGTACCAAGCACCTCCAAGGTTCATGCAGTATATAGAACACTTCATGCAAGAGAAGTTGTTATATGTATCCTTAAGGACAACTTGGTTATGGTGACAAATCAAATGAAAAAACAAGTAGATCATTATAGATCTAAATGTTCTTTTTCCAAAGGGAACCAAGCGTTTCTTCACCTACATCCTTATAAACAACCATCACTCAAAGGTAAAGTTCCCCAAAATCTAACTCATAATTTCTATGGTGATCGGGATTATTTTGAGAATGGCATGAAGACAAAAATATAACCGATATATAACAAGGAAACACACAGAGATAATGTGGAGAACACATAAATATAGTGAAAACCAACTTCTATTAATGAACAAGAGAGAAAAACACTATAGAGCACAAATTGGCAGAATGGGGAAGCCTATCTCTGAAAAGAAAGACATGTTGGTTATGCTTCATTTGCAACAATATTTACATCACACACCATTGCATGCTTAAAGGACCTCCTTCACCTCAATTATATATGAGAGAGAGAGAGTGGAGAATAATTTACATGATGCATGTGGGATAAATTGGACTAAGTTTATAAAATTTCATAGGCATGTAAAACACTAAGACTTCCCAGGCGGTCACCCATCCCAGTACTACTCTAGCCTAAGTGCGCTTAACTACGGAGTTCTAATGGGATCTGGTGCATTAACGTTGTGTTGTATCCATGTACATAAGACCACTAGGAAATCATTACATGATGTCTGTAATTAACAAATGAAGATGACATTACATTCCATTCCCATCAAAAGTGTGAATATCATGGTTTATCAAAACCACAGGCTCAAAATGGTGATTCAGTGGAAAATGTGGATGGCCATCGAGATCCATCTGGATCTTTCCTCCATCCTTAGGAAGCAATGGTCTCCATTGCATCAAGTTCCCATGGGAGATGGGGAGACTTCTGCTAAATCTGAAACTTGGTATGTTGCTTGCCTTGTTGAAGAAGTTGTCCGGATTAGCTTGTTGAAGGATGTCGCGAACCTGTTGTTGGAGGGGTTGGATCTGTTCAACCAATCTAGCTACATGATCTAACTCAGTGTGGGAGGAGTTTTTCAGTGAAGATGCAACATGAAGAGTATGAATGATTATGTTATAATCTTGCTTGACTGGGCAGTGTGGAGGCACCCACGTAGGTGCAGCAAGAACATATTAGGACTCTTCTACAATCTTGTTGATCTGATTATGTTGGATAGAAAGGTTTTGGGTTGAGGATGCAATGGTTGCATTGTCCTTTTGTTCACATTTTTATCGGATTGTGAAGAGGCTAAACTTTGCAGTATGAGAGATTACTTTGTGTCATTGTTTTGGTGGAAGAAATAGTCAGAACTACCTCGGGCATCTTGTATAGCTGACCCCCCAGAGTAACAATGATGCTACAGGGTCGAGACTCATAAATAGAATGATGCCTCCACATATATGGTTGGCCTAATAGAACATCATAGACTTCCAGTGGGGAAACATCACACAATACCTCATCCTTGAAGGGCTTGATGCCGTAGGACAAGCGACATTGTTGGCTAACATGAAGATCTTGACCTTGGCGAAGCCACCCGATGTTGTATGGTTATGGGTGTGGTGTTTTTTGAAAATCCAACTGCTTGACAACCTCTGCTGAGATGATGTTCTTTTGGCTTTCACTATCAACAATAAAATGCAATGGGGTTGCCTTCACCCACATCTGTGAATGGAAGACTCGCTCCCCCTCCTAAGGATCCTCTTATGGCTGGGTTGTCGTAGCTATGACAGTAGCAGTGGGTTTTGCATCAATGATCTATCTCCTTTTATTATTTTCTAAATTAGGGTCCAAGTTGGGATTCGTCTCTTTGTCTTTGAGCTCAGACACCAATGACTATATTGAGCGACATTCATCGGTGTTGTGCCAAGGTTGTTGTGGAACTTACACCACTTTCTGATGTCTTTCTTATACTTCCCATTACCATTCTTTTCCTGCATCTGGGATTGGATCTCTAGAGGTTGGCCTTCCTTGCTCTATCCTTCATTATGTGAGTTAGATTTTCCTTTTCCATGCTTCTCCCACTTACTTTTCTACTTGAATTTCTTCTCAATTTTGACTGCATATCGGTAAGCATCTCCCAGTGAGCAGATGTCCAAGAAATTCATCTATGTTTGGATGTACCAGTGTAGACCACTGTGATACTTCAACACCAGGTGCCACTCAAATTCTTTGATACCCAGTTTTGAACATAAGGTATGAAAGATGTTGGTGTACTCTGACACTGTCTGGTCTCTTTTCTAATGCAGAGTTATCCATCTCATGTATTGGTCATCATAGTTTCTGACAGGGTATAACTCCTCCTTTAGGGGATCTACAAAGGTCACCCAAGTGGGTTCTCTCCCAAATAGTGTAGATTTGTCCATGGTGTACCTCTCCCAGTAACCTTCCCACCAAGATCTGACATGGGGAAGGGCTTTAAGGAGAGCGAAGGTGATCTTTTCATTGTCGAAATTTTTTTGGACGGAGTAATAACCTTCTAGTAGATTCAACCATTTCTCTAGAGCATCTGCATCTATCTAGCCTTCAAATAAGTGGATATCAAAATTGACTTGTACCTTGAAGGGTGTTGCACTTGCAAAATGGATTCTTGTTGAAGATGCCTCAACCGAATCCATCGGTAGACTTCAAAGGATTTGAGCAAAGTTGTCCATCATCTCATTCCTCTGTCGCACGAGGGATTCCTTAAGAAACATCTTGAAATGATCTCTTGCTTTGTCATCTCTCTTTTCTTCCGACATGGGAGGTCTCTTGGGCTGGCGATAGTAGTTGTCCTCAAGAGAAACTAGCTCGAGACCCAACTCTCTATACCCTGGGCTTGTCGGGGACTTGCTCTGAGAAACGACAAGGAGAAGCATGCACTGATACCCCTGATCCAGATTATTTTAAGAATGACATCAAGAAAAAAATATAACCGATATATAACAAGGAAATACACAAAGATAATGCAGAGAAAACATAAATATAGTGAAAACCAACTTCTATTAATGGACAAGAGAGAAAAATTGTGTAGAACACAAACTGGTAGAATGTGGCAGCCTATCTCTGAAAATAAAGAGATGTTGGCCACGCTTCATTCGCAACAAGATTTACATCACACTCCATTGCATGCTTAAAGGACCTCCTTCACCTCAATTATATATGAGAGAGTGAGAGGAGAACAATTCTTATGATGCATGTGGGATAAATTGGACTAAGTTTATAGAATGTCATAGGCACATAAAACACTAGGAATTCATGGGCGGTCACCCATCCCAGTACTACTATATCATGAGCGCAGTTAACTGTGAAGTTCTAATGGGGTCAGGTGCATTAACTCTATGTTGTAGGCATGTACATAAGACCACTAGGAAATCATTACATGATCTGTGTCATTAACAAATGAAGATGAAATTACATTCCATTCCCATCAAAAGGGTGAATATCATGGTTTATCAAAACCACAGGCTCAAAATGGTGATTCAGTGGAAAAGGTGGATGGCCACCGAGATCCATCTGGATCAAATGGTCCCTATTAGATCACACAACACGTTGGTCAAGTCACCTATAGACAGGCTCTCCAATCCAATCCAATATTCATCTAGTCTTGCATGTGTCATGTTTGAGAAGGTTGTGGGATCAAATTGCAAAGTGCAAGCCAACATACCATAACTTGATGAAGAAGGTTCTATTTAGCTCTAGCTAGAAGCAATATTGGATACCATAGAGCATCATTTGTGCCAACCCATGATTGGGGAAGTATTGATCCAGTGGAAAGATATACACCAATAAGATGCCACATAGGAACCAATAGTAACTCTACATCAATTTTCTCACCTTCATCCTTGAGGACAACACTGCTTTCGAAGCGAGGGGGGCATGTTAGGATCCTAACCTAACCCCTTACTTGGATACTTTATTAATGTATTGAAGCCACCTTATTTGAATAAGGACCATTGAATATTTAGTTAATAGTCACTCATTGTAAAAATGGTCCTCCTTTTTAATAAGGCCCAAATTAGTTAGTCAACCCTCATTATAAGTGGGCATGTAGGTAGTTATGATTCTCTATTGATAACTATATATTTAGTAGAAAGTTTTGTAACGTTTTTTTAAGAATTGTTATTGTAATTAGATATTTTCTCTAGGAGGTTTCCCCCTTGAAGAGGCAAGTGAACATAGCTCTCTATTTTTAATTATCAAGAGATGTTTCTCAGGGTTTATTTATTTCCCCTTGTGTTCTTGGTTTTGCACTACATTTATGTGATTGTTGTGAAGTTTTGGGGTTAATTGCATTACACCGTCATATTACATAACTACAAATACATACTAATGCATGTTAAACACACTTTTCCCTAAGACATATTAAACTAAGTTGATTTTAACTGACTCCAAAGTGTGTAAATATCCTAGCATCCCCCCTTAAGAAAAACTTAGGATAGGATTGAAGGGTTTTAAAAGGTGACATGATAGGATAAATAAGGATGCATTAGATACTATCCCCCCCTAATGAAATCTTCATGAACTCCTAACATAGATCAATGTTTGGAAAACTTCACTTTTGTAAGAGATTTTGTGAAGATATCTACAACTTGATCATCGGTAGGAAAAAAAACACTTCAAGAACATGATCATGAATAAGCTTTCTGATGAAGTGCAGTTATAACTCAATGTGTTTGCTACATTGACATTGAATTGGATCTTTGTCGAGAATGATGGCACTTTGATTGTCACACCAAGGGTGGTCAAATGCTTCTTTTGGAATCCAAACTCTAAAAGGATCTATTGAAGCCACAAGGCTTCTTGACTTGCATTTATAGCTACTTGATACTTTAATTTTGTTGAAGAAAGAGAAAGAGCATTTTGTTTATTACAATCCCAAGTGATAGGTCCATAACCGAGGCTAAAAACCTAATCTGTTGTAAAATTCCAATCATCATGGTTTCCAACCCAATCAAAACCAGTGAAACCAACCAATAAAGGAGCCCCCCTAAATTATAATGTATCTTAAACTGAACTTTACCCCAAACATACCAATGTATCATTTTTTTTTCTTTACAATGGATTTGAACTACCAACTAACTGATAATACAAAGTGGCATCCACATTAGGTGTAGTACATGTGGAAAAAATCTTGACTCCATACTAGAAGGGAGAAGGGGCGGGTTTATAATATTCCATGTGAAAGTAGAAAAGAAGTTCACATGAATACTTAGATTGGGAAAGAGAAATTCCTTCCTTTGTTTGCAATACTTCAAGGCCAAGGAAATAATGCAAATAGCCTGAGTCTGTCATTTCATATTTCTTCTTAAGGCTAGATTTCACATGGATTAAAATTTTAGGGCCACTACTACTAAGGATAATGGTCATCAACATAAAGAACAATTATTATGAGATGGATTTCTACTTTCTTGGTATAGACATTGGGGTTAGAATGAAATCTAGAAAAGGCAATGTTAAGAAAATAATTGTTCATTTTAGTGTATAAGGATCAATGAGATTGCTTAAGAACATACAAAGATTTCTTAAGGTGGAAAATAAGACTAAAACATTATGAACATAGCGAGGAGGTTGTTCCATGTATATTTCTTCTTGTGGATATCCATGCAATAAGTCAAATTTAACATCCATCTGATGCACCTCCAATTTTTATGTGAGGCACCAAGGGCTAGAACAAGGCAGATGGAATTCATTTTGGCTACAAGGGAAAAGGTTTCATTATAGTCAAATCCTTCAACTTGAGGGAATCCTTTAGCAACTAATTAGGCCTTATGTCTTTCAACACCTCCATCTAATGCATACTTAGTTATATACACCCATTTACATATGAAAATTTTTATTCCTTTCAGAAGAGGTACAAGATTCCAAGTATTGTTCACCATTAAAGAACAATCCCAATTTGGATGGCCAGAAGCTTCTGTAATTGTGTCTAGATCACAAGTCTCTAAAACTTGAGCCAAAAGAGAGGAGGCTCACTCAAACTATGATAATGTACATTGTTGATCCATAGGATCACTGGAAATATCACCATTTGCTTCGCATGTTGAACGGACCCATCTGGGAAGTGGTGGTATTAGTGCAGGTTCATGTTCAATGGATTCATCTAGAGGAAAGTGAGAAGGCGAAGGTAGGTTTCCATCCTCGTTTTCATCATCTAAATAAGAAACCAGAATAAGAATAGAAATTTTGGGAAGAGAAGATGCCATGGACTTTGAAGATTGCAAAAATTACAAATTAGGCTCCCGAGCTAGGAGATTTTCATCAAACTTAACATCTTTCTAATAATTATTTCATTGAAATGAGTTTGAAGAAGTCTGTAACTTTTGACTTCTTCATAATATCCAAAAAAAATGAACTTTTCACTTTTAGGTGTAATTCTTCTCTTTTCTCATCAAGAATGTGAGCTCATGCTTAACTACGAAACACACAAAAGTAGTTTACATTTGGTTTATTTTTACTCCATGCTTCTTTCGATGTTATTGTTTTTAAATCCTTTGTGGGAGTTTGATTTACTATGTAACTGGGACAAGTGATGGCTTTCACCCAATACTAAAGACTTAATCCCTTAGATTGGATCATACAATTTTCCATTTCCTTTAATGTGCAATTATTTCTCTCGGCAACACAATTTTGTTGTGGTATATATGGAACAATATGTTGCATTTCAATGCCATGTGCAGTGCAATAGGTTGTGAATTTTTTATTAACATATTCATTTATCTTATTTGTTCTTAACCTCTGCAGTCGATGTCCGTATTATTTTTCTACAATGGCCTTATAGGCCAAAAACATGTCAAAAACCTCACTCTTAAGTTATAAGAAGTAAACCCCAAGTGCATTTGGAGAAGTCGGCAATGAAAGATAAGAAGTACTTGAACCCAAATAAAGAAGGAGAAGGAAGGAGACCACTCAAATTACTATGAACATGTTGAAAGGGGATTAAGGTGTGCCAACATGCACGTTTATCAAAAATGTCCTTATGATTCTTGTCAAGAACACAGCATCTCTATAAGAAATGAGAGGAAGACTAGTCACTGTATTTTGATTACATAGTTGTTGCAATTAGAAATAGTTTAGATGACCAAATCATTCATACTAATTTTTTCTCAAGTCATCATTATGAGCAATAAAACTGATGGAAAAGGTGATGACCCAAAGTTGTCATATTTGTACAACATGGTAATTTCATCAATAATTCCAATTGCTAGAACATTCTTAGGATCTTTTAAATCCATGATTACAACTTAATGAGGTGAAAACTTTATTGTTTTACCTTCACTTTAATTAGTGCTCTAATATACTGAGAGAAGGTTGTGGGAAAGACTTGGAATACATAATACATCATTGAAATGATCATCATGTAACTAAATTATTTCAAACCCTAGAACACTATGAGATCTATTATCGCCAACAAATATTTTTTTGGTGTTACATTCATTAAGAGAAGAAAAAATGGCTTTATCCTTAGCCATAT
Organism: Picea engelmannii; assembly: GCA_009831015.1. Classification (NCBI taxonomy): domain Eukaryota; kingdom Viridiplantae; phylum Streptophyta; class Pinopsida; order Pinales; family Pinaceae; genus Picea; species Picea engelmannii. The sequence goes on along the minus strand of ML790359.1, from coordinate 207,161 downwards.
GATAATATGCACAAAAATCAATAAGCCAGTCATCAGAAGAAGAGGTAGATGTTGCATTGAAGGAGAAACTAGAGGCAGAAAATGCATGTATGTGAGAAGAAGAGTTAAAAGAAGAAGAATCAATATCAATGTTGTGCTTCTTCATCGTTTCTTCTAAGGCCTACTTCTTTTTAAAACATTTAGATTCCAAATGACCATCTCGACCACAAAAATTGCAATTCATGTCAGTCTTCTTACTTTTTATTTTGGTCCCTTGACACCCTTGGGAGTAGAAGTTGGTTGAGAGGGTTTGGGACCCTTGTTTTTCTTGTTGTTGTGAGGATGTTACTTCTTTGGCTTCTTGGTTTTATGTTTTTGTTGAACCACTAAGGCTTTGTTATATGTATCTACAATGTTGATCACTCCAAGATGTAAGTGCTTGTATTTATCTCTAATAAAATAGTTATCAAAAGACTCAAGAGAGGGTTCTATGTATGAATACACTAGAGCTTCTCTGGTATCATAAAAAGTAGATACAAACGCAAAATATGCAGTACCAAGCTTAGCAAGAATAACATATATGCATTGGTCATCCTTCACATATATTTCACATTCTTTAAGTAAAAGTATAAGTGTTTTGAACGTAGATAAAATTCAATGCAAGGGAAAACATTGGGACTTAAAGACATTATCTAATTTTCAAGTTGATGGGATTGAATCACATTGTGTTTACCAAATACCTTATTCATCTTATCCCAAGCTTCATCTAGGTCATTAATTCCTTGAATATAAAATTGTAAATCAGAAGATATGGACATTTCAATTAATCCATATGCTTCGTCATTTTTATTATCCCATTTGGATTTGTTTTAAACATTAGTGGGGGATCGTTATTTTCCCAAGGTAATCTCGTGCAATCCTTTACTTCTTCTTTTAAAACCGAAACGAAAATTCTATTTGTAAAAAAAGGGGGGCTATGCAAAAGCAAATAGCTTATTACATTTTTAGCAAGCTTGAGCATTTATTTGAGGATACAAAAAGAGACACAACACATCAAAAGATTGATGGAGGTTGTAACAAATCTAACTGCATTCCATAATTACCTGCATGGGAATATTTTGACAAATTGGTTACATAACAAGATACAAAAACAATACATTTCTAGATTGGACTATGATTTCGGCTTCTTGTCACACTAACTATGTTCCTAAAGAATATTTGTTCTTATTTACTATTGTAGTCCAAGTTTATTTTCTTTTTGATGACTTCAGTGCCTCTCCCTCCAATCTCGACATGCCTTGATCTGGAGGTTCATGTTATTCAAGGGTCTACCCTTCTTCTGCCCGGTCTTCCCAACTCACCTTTAGGGCCAGATCTGAGGGACTAGAAAATTCCCTTTCCATTGAATCATATGGTGCCACGTCAAGATTTTTGGATGCTTCATGGTGTATATCTAGAGGGATAACAACTTCCTCTTGCACAAGTTCATGTGGATCCACATCTTAATTTTTGGTAGGGCTGTCCCTAATTTCTTTTTATTTTCGTTTGGGCTCATACATGGGAAAATCTAGGGCATCTGGATCAACTTTTTCAATCATTTGGTACTCTTCCATTGCACCAACCCACCAATTTGACTTATGTTGAATTTTCTTGGCTCACCTTGTCATTTTCAGAAAATGTTTTTCCTTATGACTTGTTTCAAAACAAACCCTGCAATGACAAGATACATTTTCATAATATATCTTTTGAGACCAAGAGGATTTTTCAGTTGTTAAGATTAGTTCAGTCGAAAACCCTTTATTGAATCCATTTCTACGCATATTTGAGCATGTGTGGTGCTACTCTAATTTTCAGTTTCCTCACTTATGTAGTGGAATTTCCCAAGATCATTTATGATGGCTCGAAGAGAGGGTAAACTCTAATGGTGAAAAGGAAAATTTGGAAGTCTAACCCAAACTGAAGCCGAGGATAAGGTATAGGTCATTGGGTCAAAGGAAGGAGTCTAGTGTTTCATGAATAAACATGATTTTCCCTAACACCAAGGACCTGTTGTTGAGGGGGTTAGATTCCCTTTACTCAACAGTAGGAATTAAACCTAAGGACAAGGCCCAATTAGACTCATCCATGTTTGATGTGGAATAATCCTCTAGTTTAATGGTCTGGCAACCTTTCGATGGGATTTAAGAGTTTTTTGTGTTCACTTATTTTATTGTTTTCTTTGTTAAGTCTCTCTACTACATAAATGAAAATAACAGGTAAATTTGAGAGAATATGCCTTGTGGGTAGCCTTTTGGGACAAGAGACAAAGAAAAATATTGGGTTCCTTTTAAGAATCAATTCTAGCAAGAGACCATTATTATTGGTTTAAAAGGACAAACACACAAGAGAACAAATGATTTATTTTTTTTAAAGATAACTCTTAAAGAAATAAGAACTAAAAATAAGTGAGAAACTGACTTTTATGCTTTCAAGAAATAGTTCTATGAAAGGTTTAGTTACAACAAATACACATTTTTAGCTTTTATTCTATCAATGATTGTAAATGTAATTCTATAATTATTGAAACTTTGAATAAGAGTTGAACAATTTACTATAAATAAGATCAAATAAAACCTATTCTAATATTTAGCAATTCACTCTATTAAACAAGATAACTGATCAACTCGAAATTATTACTGGGGATATCAAACTTAATAATTGGTTGCAGAGTAATCCACAATCGAATCAATGCATGCAATGGTTATGTCCAACTTCTCATCCCCTTAGGATATTTTGTATTAATCTTGAAATAGTTCTTGATTACAAAAAGTCCAAAAAATCTATCACCAAAGGTCCCTTCTCAAAGGTCGACCTGTTTATTTATACTTGCTAGGGTTGTTAAAAATAGCAAACTCAAAAATAGAAACTGTCTAAAATTAAAACATAGTCAAGACAAATCAGGTGATCGCATAGATGTGGGACTTGTAGACTCATCTAAGCAATTTGACCACTGAGACCAAAGTTCAATGCATCGGTCATCATACAAGAACTTGTGTTGATCCATCGACATGCTTACTATCTCTAAAACAACCAATGTGTTTTTCCATTCTCTATTTTAACTGACCCACTCGATCAACTGCTTGAATTTTCTCAACCACATATTTTTTAATATGTCCTTACTCAACCACCAAATTTTGTTGCACCTCCTACTTGTATTCGTCGGTGCTTCTTTACAATATTGTCCAAACCTCTTATATCGGTCAAAACCCTGACAGGGATCCGAATGTTGGTAATCATAGGTCAACCATAGTTTGATTAATTTTCTCCCATGCCCAATTATAGGTGTCCCATTAGTCTTCCACTATCTCTTTCAGGTCATCCACAATGTTGGTTCGGTATTGTGCAGTTGAGTGCATCTTGTCAAGGTTCTCTTCTAATAGGATCTTGATGTCATGATCCTCATTTCCCTTTTCCTTTTGCACTTCTCTGAGAAATTCTACTCGATCCAGTGCTCTTGCACCTTTTTCACCCCATTTGAGTATTTCTTTGTGTTTTATCCGTAATAGCATGGATTCTTACTGGAGCCCCATTGCCTTCCTTAAAATATCATCTTGAATTTCCAAGCGTTTTTCATGCTCCTCCAGGATGTCTTTTCTCAAATCGATAGCCCCTCAAGCCTCCTGATAATATTGAATCTGCTTCTTGAGAGAGGTTACCTCATGTCTAGCCTACTCCAACTCCCTTTTCTATGCTACATCCTTATCAAACGAAGCATGAGAGATGGAAACACCTGCTGAAAACATCTCACTCATTCTCTATTTGTTGGTGTCCAAGATTAATTCCTCTTATGTGCATAACACACTAATATTTTCTTCCTCTTTCACTGGGTCCTCTTGACAATTGACCTCATTTTTCGATCATAAGAGAAATATTCCAGATCGGAAGCTTCTTCAATGGGCTAGGAAATTAGTTGGTAACCTCAAGACAACACATTCCCCAAACTATATGGAGTATAAAAATGTCTCGATATGGGTTCATGACTCTCTTCTTTTGTTGGGGAATCCTTACTTTCATCTTTTGGTTGAGTGTCATGCATTGTATCATCTATGTGGATCTTCTTAGCCCTCTCTGTTGAAGGATCCTATTGAGTCTTCTCAACTGAAGAAGTATTTTTTGTGTCATCCTTGGTTTCTTCCTCTTTTGTCTCCTCAGTTGATGGTCCTTTAGGTATTGTTTCAACTGGTTTGTCCTTTTCTAAGGTTTTCTTTGGTGTAGCAGCTAGATTTTCTTATTTTTGCACCTTTCTCTTTCTACAATAATCAACTTATATATCCTTACCCTTTTCAATTTCTTGAGTCTATTGGGAACCCTTGACACTTATAGCATCTTCATGAGTCTTGGGAAAAGGAACTTCCCCAATTGGGCCACCATCTAGATTTTGATCATGCTCATTATTTGACCCTATGGTATCCCTTACATTCTCCTCCTTTGGATCTTGAGGAGGCTTACTATTAACAATGGAGACACCTATCTTTTCCATCTATCCATCATCTTTGGTCAGATCAATGACCTCGAAGGCTTAGGATGTGTTGCATCCCTTTCTTTCTCTTTCTTGAGACTCTCCTCCTTTTTTTTTTGCTTTGACCTTCTTCAATTCTTCTTTCTCTCTTTGTTCCTATTGAGATTTTCTTTGTTGTTCAGCTATCTCTTCCTCGGCCTTTCTTTGTTCTTCTAGGTCTTACCTGGTCTTTTCTCCCTATTATTTTCTCCTTCTCCCTAAAAAATCCTTCTTTTTCTTCTCCTTTTCAGCCTTTATTCTTTGCTCAGTTAGCAGTTGTTGAGTAGCATCATCCTCTTCTTTCTTTTTTAGTTCTTCATGTTCTTTCTTATGTTGTTCTTGTTCCCTGGAAATTCTTTCTTGTTCTGTGAGCATAGCTTGTTGTTCTAGGTCTACCTTCACCCTTTCTTCTTCTTCTCGCTTTCCCTTTTCAGTTTCTCTATTTGAGGTAGCTCCTTGGTTGATCATCTTTATCTTCTCTTCTAGTGATAGGAAATCGAACATAATCACATTAGGATGATATTTCCTTTTCTCCACTTCTTTCCAATCCTATGCATTTTTTGTAAACAATTATTCTTACCATTTCTCATGAGCATATGGCCAATTAAGAGATACTTGCTCTGCATTTTTAAGGACTAATCCTAATTTAGGATCATGTTTCTTGAATATACCAGTCATGACCCTATATTCCAGTTGAATCTGGCCTTCTTGATTTGCATTCTTGGTATCCCTCATTGTATATTATCCTACTTAAAAACTATAAGGGATAAATACTCTCCTCTCTTTTTTTAACCAATGTGGCATTGAACCCTTGCATGATGGACTAAGAGATGATTTCTACAACCACAAGCCTATCAAGAACATGAATAGGAAGTATATGAGGTGGGCTAGTGGCTCCATAGATGTGGAGATATGTGTGTTTCTCCTCTAAGTACCAATTTCTGATGTAGGATGAAACTTTCTTAGCTTGCTTGGACAATCTAGGACACTCTTCCCCAAAGATGAGATAGTATATTATGGCCATGAATAATTCATCGATTTGAGCATAAGACCTCTTATATTTACTTTCTCGTAACATATTAAAATAGACATGTACAGGTGGCTCGAAGCTTTTCCAACTAAGTGACAATCCTGGAAAAGTGTTGCAAGCACATAATACATCAAGTAAGAAAGACATCATGTGGAATGTTGGGGAAACACCTGGTTGCAATGTTTAGGCTTTACCAATTCTAATGTTGATTTTTTTGGACATGATGGACCCCAGTTAAAATTCCTTCCCCACATGGAAACCAAGCTTCGGAAAACTGAGAACAAATTCTCTCTCCATATATTTTGCACAATAAATTCGCCAGGTACATATATGGCTCTCTCAAACCTGTAATAGGGTATCTTCCTAATGACCTATTTACAAATTTCTTATCCTCCTTCCACTAGTTCCCTAGGATCCTACTGGTATCATATTTATGGTAGAAAGTTACTACAAATAACTCATTAAGGGATTCTTCAAGCTCCTCGAACTTGTAATATCTATTGACATCTTGTGGGGGGGATTATACAATACACTCCCATTTATCATTATTAATCATGTATGTTTAACAATCGGTGTAATTGATAACCCATTCCATCAATTCCATACATGGGAAAATTGGTGCCCTAGTTACACTTGAGTGTAATCCAGATTGCCTAATGAATGGAAAAAGCACATCATTGACTATTCCAAGATCTAGATTATTGTGAGGAGCAGACACAAGTTAGTTTTGATCTTTGAATTTAATGAACAGATCATTCTAGGCATGGATTGGAACATGTGTTGTGGTATCTCCTCTTGTGCATGGTTTTGTGTCCCAATATAGCAGCACCTGCTTGGGTAGCTTCTTTGGTGGGATCCTTATGAGTGGTTCTATGCTTTTCAAAGTGGACGGCTACTTTATTTGCAATGAAGCAGAGCTAGAACCCCCTTTTGTGTCTCCCAGCCTAGTCCTCGGCTTCTTTGGTGATTTTCATACTAAAGTCTTCCTAAGAGGAATCTTACCTGCATCAGAGAAAATGAAATGTGAGTGATAGTGCAATACTAAAAGATAAAAGATTCTAGATATATACAGAGCGCACATGTTTTCCAAATGATTCAGTAATGAGATAAGTGGTGCTCACCTTAAACACAATTAAATGGCTAGCAGTTACTGGTTGGAGGGATTTCTTTGTGTCATAGAGAGAAACAAGGTTCAACTCCTCTAATTCACACAGTGAGCGCTAGGTTTAGTTCAATGATTGATTGCAAATGTGGCATGTCGACATGTCAGCTAACGCAAATTTCACAAAGCTGTGAGAAAAGGATATAGCGCAAGCTAAGAATTTCGACAGCCTACATATTTCCTCTCTCGTAATTGGATGGCCAATATTCGTTTTCCAGCAATGGTTCATCGGGATCAACATTTTTCCATAGCCTATTGAATGTTGATACAATATGGATCGATGCCAATGCTCTATCTATTATCGGGAGAAAGAATTTACGTGATGATGTCAAAAATCATGTCGATGCCCGATGATTTCATCATTGTTAACGAAAATGTGTGTGTACCTACCTGGGTCCATGTGGTTTTGACCCACACCGATGATTTCATCTGTGATCGACCAAAAGCACGACTCTTTCAAATATGTTGGAGATTACCCCCGATGTCAATGAGTTCGTCAGTATTTCCTTTAAGGCTTCATTGTGGTTGAGCTTTTGGGTTGCACGTTTTGATTTCGATGTGTTGAGCCTCGATCCAATGATGTCATCAAGGTTTTTCGAAAAGTCTTCATCTAAGGCCCCTTTAATGACCTATTTCCCTTTCAGTCTCAACCATCTTTATGTAGGGTTGAGAATTATTTTCTTAGAGTTTTCTTTAATCTTTGATCATGGAGAAAAATAAATGAAAAAGAAAAATGTAAAGAAATTAGAAAATGTAATAAGAGAGTAAACCATAACAAAAACCAAAAAATGAAGAGAAAAGAAAGTGGTACCCTAAAATTGTCAAAATTTTGAAATGGTGTGTTGAGGACTCAACACTTATTATTATAGTTGAGTTCCAAGCCTTCTAATTCTCACAAATTGATATCCTCCTCTATAACTTGAGTTGTAAACCTTCTCTTTTTCACCCTTAGAGACATATGGCCCTGATCAACCTCACAGTTTTGTATCCTAGGATTTCAATTGCTCACATTACTTTGTCTTATGTGTGATGTGGGATTTTAATTTCTCCCATAACTTTTCCTTATGTGTGACCTCATGACATTAAGGTTTGTAATCCTATTTTAATCCCACAACTTTGGGTTGCAATATTACACCCCTCTAGAAAGTTATGTTTGTGATAATTTTACATTGTTGAGTGTAAAAGCCTTGCATTTTGTTTAAGAAGCACTTTATTTTTTATGAAGACAAGAAAAAAGAGCACGTGTTTAGGAATCAAGTTGACTAAGGAAAGAAATTAACATGTATAAACACCTAATTCATCATTAATTTGTTGACCTAATTCATTAGTTTGCAGAATATTTACTAGTTCAACTAGTCGTAAATTATTAACCATTTTTACTAGTATATTTAGTTTAGTTATAAAGCATTGGATTGTTGGAATTATTGTCATTGATGTTAAAGGATTAATGTTGTCATTAATTTCATATTACAACATTAAAATACACACATCATTTCCAATATTGATTTATATATATAGGTCTACAAGTATATTAAAAAGGAGGTGCATGTGAAAAAGTAAAAAGTGAAATGGTGGTTTCAAACCCATGGGGTTGGGGTATTTTCCTATGGTATTTGGGCTATATGCCATAGTATTGGGAATTAATTATTTAATGAATGGACATGTCCCTTCATGAAGGATTATGAAAAAGTACAAAAAGAGAAAGCATTAAGAGAAAGTGTGTGTGTGTGTGAAAAATGGATTAGCAAAGATTTAATTGTGAAATCATCTTCAAGTCATCTTGGCATTTTCCTGATATTTTTTTTCTAGGATATTCCAGACCTTGAAATTTGGAACAGACGGAGGAGAGATATTGGTGTACATGTGGTACAAATTTCAGATGTTGGTTCACTATACTTTCGGAGATATGCCTTGTGGAAGCTAGGATTCTTGAATGCTCCTGAAATGAGTTTCAAACAAGTTATCTTGCAAATTTCACTATAACTTATTTTTGGGGATGTTTCAGACCTTGAAACTTTGCAAAGATAGAGGAAGGATTTTTTTGTACATGTTGTACAAATTTCAAATCATTTTTCACTATACTTTCATAATTATTCCCTATGGAAGTTAGGATTTCTAAATGCTCCTGAAATCAGTTTCAAGCAGGTCAGCTTGAAACTTTCACTATAACTTATTTTTCGGGATGTTTCAATCCTTGAAAATTTACAGAGAAAAAGGAGAGATCTTGTTGAACATGTGGTACAAATTTCAAATGTTTGTTCGCTATACTTTCAGAGATATGCATTGTGGAAGTTGGGGTTCATGAATGCTCCTGAAATCAATTGCAAACAAGTCAGCTTGGCATTTTCACTATATCTTCTTTTCTAGGACTCTTCAAACTGTGAAAACTTTAGAGAAGAGAGGATAAATACAAAAGTACCTCAGGTAAAAATTTCATAATCGGATTTGCAAAATTGGATATGTGGCATGTTGTACAAGTTCATTCTTGGAAAGACACCCAAAACAACAAGGTTTGAGAAAGTTACCATTTGGAAAGTAAAATTTTGGTTAGACCTGGTAAAGGAAAAATTGGTGAGAAAAATCGGTGAAGGTAGAAGCAGTGAGTAGACCTAGTGAAGGCAGAAGCGGCATGCAGAATTGGTGAAGGCAGAAATATCAAGCAAACATGGTGAAGGTTGGTGCAACTCACATAAAGAGATTGATGTCTCTTGCTAAGTTGGTGCTTAGCAGTAAGATTGGTGTCTACAAAGATTTGTAAGAGTAGGTTGGTGCCTACCAATATTTGTACCAGTGGGGATTGGTGTTTCCAATAGGTTGGTGCCTAAAAATATTTGTAACAGTAGATTGGTTCCTACAAACAATTATAAGGAGAAGTTTTGTGGTTTTCTCCCGAAAGAGTTTCCACGTAAATCTTGTGTTACATGTTCTACAATGTGATTGTTTTCTTATGGTTGATGAATGTTTGAAAACAAAATATCTTATATTAATTCACCCATGCCCCTCAGTATAATTGTGTGCTCAACATGGATGACTAGTATAATCCTAGTCCTTTATAACAAGATTGTGTGTGTGTGTGTGTTAGTTTCATATTCATTATATTTATTTCTAATTTAGTAGTTTCATATTCATTTTATTTTTGTTATTCATTATTATGCAACATAAATTTATATAATGTGAATAATCTATTAAATTTCATGAATTTCTACAATGTCATTGTAAAATTATATTCATGCCCATCAAACAAATATATAAAATTATACTTTAACAATGAATATAATTGCCATACATGTGAATGATAAAGCTAAGTTATAAACATGTAAACTTGCATTAAACAATGTTATACTAAAGTCAAGTGTTATATATGTGAATGGGGAAGAGATTAAATTATAGACATGTAAACTTGCATAAATGGTACTATACATAAAATCAAGTGCAAACATATAATCTGAACAAGTATGTGAGTGTGTATGTGTAGAGAGAGGGGGGGTACATTGAGTTTCCTCCAACTAATCCATTAGTACATAAGCATTGTTTCCATAAACTCAATAATATTAAGCACTATAGTCTCCAGCTAGACAAGCACAAGAAGAACATCTATATCTTTTCCAAACATTTCAAAGGCCATCATGTGAAAAATCCTTCATTTTCTTTCAAACATTTACATCCATTTATTTTATCTTCATATGACATATGGATGTTACCTGTGACCTTCTTAATATTGGCATTACCATCTTTGGGACTTAGTACACTCTAAGGATTATATAAAGTGAGTGAATTTGTGAACACCAACAACAACATTGTTATATGGATCTAACACTTTCGCTTTATCCCCTTCTTAGAGCTCATGTCATTTTTGCAATATTAGACACTATAAAAAAACAAAAAATATACATAAATGTTAGAAATAAGTTACTACAATTATATTCTAAATGTATATAGTATTAAAGTAAAATTGAATGCACTCACCAAGTCCATATTTTTAACTATTAATTGCCAAAAAAAAATGTTGTTTTCAATGAGCTTTGGCTCAACAAGTAAACTTGATCTCAATAGACCATTGAGAAAAGAAATTACCTTACTTTCAATAGCAATATACATTAAATGTTCCATATCCCACTCTTTCTGATGTGCTATAAATTTTGCATGTGTTGTTTTTTCTCCCAAATCCATTCCAATAGAAACTCATATCTACAGATTTGAGGGAGGCCTTTTTTCTTGCACTAAAGTATGAATCTATGTCTTTTGTGTTGTGCTAATTTCCTACATTAAGATAAAATTCAATTGATGGGATCTAAAGAATCACTTTAAGACATAATGAATCGAGACTAATTAAAATCTTGAAAATTTACATAATGTAGTGCAACTATCCCCTACCAAAGTAATTTGACTTTTTAGTGTGCATAACCTTGCTAGTTGGTTGTCAATTAGGTCTAGCCCAAGTGGTTGTGGGATGGAATGCTATTCTCCCCACCCACATTCTATTCTCATAAGTAACATATTTAAAGATGTTATTTAGATATTCTCCCCACTCACATTCTATTCTCATAAGTAACATCTTTAAAGATGTTATTTAGATTGCTTGAAAATATATTGTTCCAAAAACATAAAATAAAGTGGGTTAAAAAAAAGAAAAAATATAATTTATTTTTACCAAGGCAAATAATTTATTAAATTAATACCAAGCTTATTTTTTAATAAATTGACATTTATTACCAATCAATATGGGTCATAGATTAATGACTTACTCTATGCAGTTAATCCCGAAAATGATATCTAATATGTTACACTGTGGAAGCCCCTCTATGCTTAAATAATAAGAGTGAAGGGAGCTCTAAATGGATAGTTCATAAGGCACAATACTTGCTAACGTTTTGTAAATGGGCTTGCAAGCTAAGTGGGCTTGATTGTGGGGAAAACTCCACAGTTAAGCGCGTTTGAGCCAGAGGCGTCTTGGGATGGGTGACCACTTGGGAAGTCCTGGTTACCAGGTGCAAGCCCCGGAAGTGATGATTGATGCTATGCGATTCATTTTGTTGGTTTCAATCCCACTTCTTCACCCCTGTGAGCATCACCTGATGCAATGAGTGCTAAGTGGACTATTCAAATCATGAGAATTATTGGTCAGTTGTGACTAATGGGTCATAGATTAATGACTTACTCTACGCAGTTAATCCCGAAAATGATATCTAAAATACATATGCTTACCAACAAATATAATTAAATACTTTTGTTTTTTGTTTTTCTATATATTTAAATACTTTTGTTTTTTTGTTTTTCTATATATTTAAATATTTAAATATTTAAATACACCATTTAAATAAAAGTTTTAAGGATTTCATACATGTTTCCTTTAGCATTTTTATGTTTTTTCGTAAGTTTTAAGTTCGAAACCTTATTTGGACTCATATCGAGGCAAACTTAGGCAAACTTAGGAAATGAGACACTAAAAACTTAGTAAACCAAATATTCAGGAAGCAAGATGAATTAATGCTAACTTTCAAGTTAGCATTAATTTCAAACATAAATGCCATAAAACATAGTCCATATCAGTTTTGGATACTCCATAACCCGTTTTGGTGTTTCCATTGAGTTGTCAATTGCCCTCCACTTCCACCTCCACCTGGTCACTTGCCAAGTAGTCATTTGCATTCTTACACCTGAATCCTTAATAGAATCAGTGGACGGGGATTGTCCCTTGAAACTATTAGATAGATGGGGATTGTCCCTTGAACTATTAGATAGATCCACTATCATGGAGGCATTCCCACGCAGTCCCAGTTCAGTCTCTCCACCAGATCCAGATCGATTATCTCCCCCATTGTTCGTAAAATAGGAGCACAATTCACACACAGGGTGGCATGAACCGCATGAACCTTTTGAACCAAGAATTTTTTTGGCGTGTGCTCTGGCTGCAGTTACTTCCCTAAGTGCAATTACTTCCCTAAGTCTATGTTGGCCAAACTCCCTTTGTTTTTGACCTCCCTCTTGGTTGCAGATGATAAGCTTGTTGCTATGCATGATGATAGACTCTTGGATAACATGACCTTCCAGGACGAGCTTACTACAGAAGTCGATAGAAACTGCAACAACGGAAGAAGAAAGTCACTTTGTAACAATGAAGGTCTCAATGGCATAATCTACTCATACTCATACTTTGACCAGTTGAAGTTGAATACTAGTGGTGATGGCTACACAGACTACATAGTTCAGTTCAACTTGAATATATCATATATTAGTGAGTTTCAATGTCACTGGTTATTGTTATTGTATCCATATATAAAATTTTATAATCTATTATATACTGGAATTGTTATGACAACCTATTCACCATAGTGTCTAAATATTTTAAAATATAAAATTCCTAACCCTTTTTCAAAAGCAAAATCCATGGCATACCTTAGAAAATGCTAGTGTCGCTCTTGTCTTTCCCATGGCACTGCCCTCTTGTCTTTCCCATGGCACTGGCCTCTGCACCTAGGTAATAACCTTTGCTTGGGAATCCTTGATCCTGGCCATCAGTCTACAACCTCCCCAGCTAATTATACTTCCAAGTTGATTGGTGACTGCTTCCTCTAACACCCACACCCTGAAATCAATCAACCAAGGGAAATCCCAACTATTGTCGAGTAAACAGCCTAAATAAAGTGGCATAGTTGTCGCCTCTCTATAATACATCTCACTTCAACAGTCTAGCTTCTCACTCAAGTCGACAGTCTACAGCTCGGGGCAACAGGTTTTAGCGTTCCATAGTTGTTGCTTATCCCTCAGATAGATATATATCTCCAAGAGTCTTTATTTTCACTCATCCAGGTAAGGACAATATTGTGCTGAAAGGAGGAAAATGTTCGATCATCCAAGAAATCCATCGATGTACCCCAAAAAAATCCATCGATGTATCCCAAAAAGACACGATTTGCAAAGTCTCCTTCTTTCTCTCCAATCCATCAAGCAGAACTGGGCGTCTGGCAGAAGTAAGTTTACAACAAGTGATGTTGCTTCTTGTACTCTTGGTTCTGAGTTATAAAAGTAAATTGAATTTGCCTTTACTTCTTTCATTGATGCTTGCGAGGTAATGGATTTACCTCTGATGATGGGTTTAAGTAAGCAAGGTAAACGTTAGGATCTATTACTAGGACTGGAGAAGCTTCAACAAGTGCTTCTTCAACGGACTCTACATCTGGACCTGGGCCTAGAGTTGCTCCTGCTCTTGGAACTGCTTCATATACAGCGGAGAGACTGAATAAACCACATCAACTTCTAGATCTACTGCAGAATCAACAATCGTTCCTCTACTTCCTGTTGTTGGTCCTGGAACTGGCTCTGTTGCTGCTGGAACTACTGAATCAGTTGTTGCATCTCCTGAATCAACTGTTGTTTTGTGCACGGTGATTGTGGTGGGCATGTGCCTGGAAACCGTAACCTCCAAGCTTGGTGGAATATGAGAAAAAATAGATGTACATATGCATGTGCCTACATGTGCCTATATTGCATGATGTCCCCTCTCATGCAAATGACAGATGGACAGTAAGGATAGAAAAAAGTCATGGACTCTGACAGAAAGAGTAAAGTCATAAAATACTCTATATTACGTGGAGGTTGATACATCGTTGGAGCTATGACAGAAGACTAAAGTTACAACATACTGCTTGACACATTTTTCAAAATAATACTATTTCCATAGAAGAAACCGATAAGGGAAAACAAATTTGCAAAGGCATAACCACATCTAGTTAGGACATTAATTCGATTTACACTTGTTAAGAATTTGGTGATCGGGATATTTTGCAACTTTGTAATTGATCCAATGATCTTGGATGTTCGAGATCTTTTATAATTCTTGTATGGCATCATACCAGCTTATGATATAAATTTACAGATCTGAACTTTTCTTTCTATGAATGGCTTAAGTGTGCAGAGTCCATTTGATTTTAATTGTAGCTGGTTTTTTTTTTAAGTTTTGCAATTAAGATGTGACACACTTCAATTTTATCTAATGTCCCTGCAAAAATGCTTTGGAGACTGATTAGATGAGCGGAAAGTGCAACTAGCGGATGGTGAAGTGAAGTTGGACACATTTTTCTGACTGCTCACCTTTCACTATGGCGACTCCATTGTTCAGAAATATATTGGTGACTCTACTGGTTTGAAATGGACAAGATTTTAGCTCAGAGGTATGGTTTATGTGATTTTTCAAAAATAGTTAGTTTCCCTAATCCAAAACGTAGTAGAGATAAATGGGAAAGTAGCCTTCCTAAATTTCAAGGAGAGGAGTGGGAGGTACCAGCTCAACATTTGTTGGATTTTCATGATTTTATTCATCAACTTCATATCGTGCATGAAGATGTTCAAATTATGATTTTCAAGTATTCATTAGAGGGGATTTCTCGTGATTGGTGTCGATCTCTTCCCATTGCAAGCATCATCTCTCTGATAGGTTTTCATGCAGCTTTCAATTCGTTTTGTAAAGAGTATTTTTTAGTTGAGTATATTTATGAAAATTGTTGTGATGAATTTTCTTTGCTTCATAAAGATTATGCTAGTCGCGAAAACTAGATTTGTGATGAAGCATTTATTGTGGAAGAAAGCATTTTCCATGAAGATCAAGAGGTGTTGAATGATATTCATTATGATAGAAATAACATAGAAACATCTGTCATCATATCAGATGTATCTGTTGTTTTAAATGTTTATAAAGATCAACATGTTTCTGTTTAATATTATGATGTCAAAGAGCAAGTGTATACATCAGTAGATATTTCTCCTGGCTATGAAGCTGAGATAATTGATAAGCTAGTTAAAAAAACTAGGGAAGATTCCTCTCTGTTTTTTCCTAGCTTTTCATAATTGAAGGCGGATTTTGTTTGTTGCTCTTATGAAGAAAATGCATAGGATATTTATGTTCTTGAAACAGATGTATTTAGCAACCCTGCTTATGATGAAGAGGTTGTTTCAAATACTGACCAAGAGCATCCCATTTTTCATGAATATCCCAGCGAAGATGATGAAGAGCAGAGTTTTTTCACAACTTCTTTGGAGCCTCGTAGCATAGTTCATGTATATGATAATTATGAATGTGATCCTTGGGTGGGCCATGGAGGAGAAAAGGAAGAACTAAATGTTCAGCTTATCTCATCTCCAACACTTATAAATGAGTGGATGTCACATGGGATTAGCAAGCCTACATCAATCCTTTATCCTTGTGTACATGCTGAGAACATCAAACAACATGTGAGCAAGAATGAAATAAAGGAGGTAAATTTTTACCAAATTAGCATGCCTTATTATAAATTTATGACCTTGTGGGGTTATATATGGAGTTGAGTTTTCCAAAAGCATTGGAGCCTACAAAATTATTCATCTTATCATCATTTGGGGGTATTGTCGGTGTTCCAAAACATGTTTGCATTCTAATGTTATACTTCCCTTACCTTTTGTGGATCATTTGCAGTGAAAAGAAGAATTATGTTACCAAACAGTTTGGGTGGCTATGGTATAAGTTTGTTTTCACCTAGCACATTGTAAAAATCAGTTAGTTTAGAATTGTACATAAATAAACTCCATGTGGAGCATGTATGTTTGTTTTCTTTTTAAGTTGAGTAGTGTACATATCAACCTATTGTCTTCAGCAAAATGTATTTGAGCTCGACTCCACAACCCAACAGCTAAGGCACTGGAAATGCTTGTTCTTGGCAGCTCACAAGGAGCCAAATGTTATCACATAAAGTTGTCAAGGTCACAGGACGACCAAGTATTTTGTTGCACAGGTAACGTCCAAGTGCAGCGCTCAAAAGCAATCCATTTCGGGCTTGAAATACAAGCAACAAGAAGGTTCGATTTTCAACGGTGGAGATCCCATGTGTAGTTCATATTAGCGGCTCTCGGACAGTCGGAATATAAAATTTGTGCAAGGATTAACGACTAGACAAAAGTCCCAAAGTTTCGAAGTGATGAGAGGCTGCCACATCAACTAGAAGAAAGTTACTTCAGGAGATTTCCATCCAAACGTCTCGAATACCCGAAGTAAATATGATCCATTGAAGGCTGAGGACAGGCGTCGACAGATCTCACACTTCGGAAACATAGCATTTCAGAGGATTGCACAAGAAATCAGAAGGAAAACTCTTGAATCCCGAACTCCTGAAGTAATTATCGACCATTGATCTCAAATCAACAAGAACTATTGATCTTTGCAGCAGTATCACTGGAAGGCCCGAAGTCCCGAAGTAAATCTGAACCGTTGAAGGCTAAGGACATGCGTCGCCAAATCTAACACTTCATAAATATGACACTTTAGAGGATTGCGCAAGAAAGAAGAAGAAGAAATCCTGAAGTGAATCTTGTTTGTCCAAAACAAAAGGACACATGGAGGCAAATCTGTCACTTCGGAGATACGGCGCTCTAGAGGATTGTAAGAGATGTGCATTGAAAAGTCTCGAAGTCTCGAGGCCCAAACTCTCGAAGTGAATCTCGGTCGTCCAAAACAAAAGGACACGTGGAGGGAGATCTCTCACTTCGAAGATATGACGCTTCGGAGGATTGTAAGAGTTGTGCATTGAAAAGGCCCAAATCCCGAACTCCCGAAGTATTTGTGAACCGTTGATATTTGCAGCAGGAAACAAGGTCCATCCAAGAGTGGCGCATGGCATCAAAAGCAAATCTTTCTTGATCGCAGATCGACGACCATGCTTCATTGCGGGGATGAAACATGCTTGAACGATAAAATTCTTGAGCGGTCCCGCAATTGAAACCATAGTATAGTGAAAGAGCTACGTGACGGAAGGTGGTGAATTGCGGGCTCAAAAGCGGTGTGGATCCAAACCACCTTTGATGGCCCCACAATCATGTTCTTATATAACGTCAAATCGGACAGTAGCACATGGTCGCCCCCTAGGCATTAAGCCTCGTTGTGATCCCAAGGAAAAAAGCAGTTAATGAAAAGGAGTGGTAGTGGAAACCTCGACTCACTCCATAAATAGAAAGCATGGAGGGTCTTGCCGTGGAGACAAAACTATCATCCCAAGGTACCACGATGGATGGTTTTTCCTGCAGGCCCATGTTGATCTAAGCTTGCATCTGACAAAAGGATACACGCACAGTCTGACAAAAGGATGCACAGATGAAAAGCCTTGGACGGGATAGTCAGATGATTCTCCAAGTGGTTGTCCACTGATCTGAGTATAAATAGATTAATTTAAGAATTTGAGAGGGGGGTTTAGAGGCTGGAGAGCCGAGAGAGTTTTTGGAGCAGGGCTCTGTATTTTTCAGTTTGTAGGCCTGAGGGGCATGGATTGTAATTATTATGTTAATGAATATTCCTTTGAGTTGTTTTATAAGACTATCTTCTTAGTTTACATGTTGTTCTATTTTTCTTGTTTGGATGTAGCATCCTTGATTTATGGATTCCTGAGGTGGTAGAGGATCTATTGTCATCTTTCCAATATTTCATGGTTTATCGCACAGATGTTATTGTTTTTCTTCTTTTCTAGATGTAGCATCCTTGATTTATGGATTCCTGAGGCAGTAGAGGATTTGTTGTCATCTTGTCCATCTTTCATGGTTTATCACACAAACATTATTGTTTTTCTTCTTGTCTAGATGTAGCATCCTTGATTTATGGATTCCTGAGGCGGTAGAGGATCTACTGTCATCTTTCCCATCTTTCATGGTTTATCACACACACATTATTTTTTTTCTTCTTGTCTGGATGTAGCATCCTTGATTTATATATTCTTGAGGTGGTAGAGGATCTACTGTCATATTTCCCATCTTTCATGGTTTATCACACAGACGTTATTGTTTTTCTTCTTGTCTGGATGTAGGATCCTTGATTTATGGATTCTTGAGGCAGTAGAGGATTTGTTTCCATCTTGCCCATGTTTCATCGTTTATTACTCAAACACAATTTGCCTTCCTTCTCCTCATCACCACATAAATCCTTTGTCTGATAGGTAGTTTAAATGCCTTCATTAATCATGATACTTATGACTCCATAGCCCAACTGTCCAGGACTGATATGTAGCAACCTCTATTATCTTTCCCTTTCTTTGCAGTCTTTCCCTAATCCACCTACTCAAACCACATCAATACAGTAACATTTTGATGGGTACTAGGCTTATCCTCTTGCAGTCTGAGGGTGACTCTCAGTGCTAACAAGTAGCATAATCATTAATGTAAGCAAGTGATCGAGTTTCTTTAGTAAAGTACGTTGATCTAGATACATACCCATATCTAGTTCGCAATCAAGACCCAATACTAATAAAGACATATCCATATCCTACAGTAGCAATAGATATGTGCTCCTAGCGAGATCCATGCTCAAATTCTCACGATTGTGATTCAATAGACTCGCATGCTCAAGTTTGGTTGGTTAAACTTTTCTATTGGATAATATTTTGAAATGAGCATACTCAATAATTGGTAGGGAAACCAATACAAGATGCAATTGTTTATTATGAAGTTGGTTTGTTGGTTGGGATGGCTATCTGGTATTGTTTTCATACAACTAGAGGCAAGTGAAGTGGTAACATGTTCTGTTACTTTTCTTGATTTAGGCACCACCCACTTTAGAAATCTAGCAACTTTTGTTAAAATTTGCATGAAAGGAGTGTTTCCTCTCAAGATGGGTTCCAGGGATGTTTTGATTGCCACGTGAGGACCTAAACTAGAGGATATCAATGGGTTTGGATTGAGAACGTGCAAAGAATATAAAGATGCCTATATGTGATGCTCTCAACAAGAACACACAATTCTTCCATCAAACAATTCTTGAAGTATATTTCAAATGCCCATAATGTGGAATCCATCTTATTGTGATGTGTTCCTATAAAATATAGTGCACTAGTCAGTGAAAATATCTATGAATGTGAATGCAATGTAGTTACATGTGGATGCATTATATTCTTAACAGTGGAAGAGATCCTAATGATGTTTTCTCACCAAGTCCCTAGACCACTAAAGCATTGTATGATTCCCCATGTCTACTCCTATCTCTCAACTACCTAAGAAAAGGTCCCCGTGGCTACAACCAAGTATTTTTACATGGGCAGGAGATTGATGAAAGATAATAGAGATTCAGAGAGGTGGCTACTTGTAATTCATTATGTATAACACTTGATTATATTTCTCAGGTATCCTTCTTAGAAGAATGAATTTACATTTGCATTCCAATGCATCTAGTAGGACATGATAAGTGAAAAAATATGTTAATCTGATCTTTCACTCCTAAGGATAAGGAATCCATATGTATGGCTTTAGATGTCCTGAAAACATACTTGCGGCAAAGTGAGAGTAGAGAAGAGAGAGTGGATATCATACAATACAACACTATTTATTTTATAATGCCAAGGTTATCAAAAGTATTAGTCGATCTTTTACTCACTAGTTGATTTAGAGTGGATGGTTTCTTTATCATTCTAATACCAAGAAAGGTGATACAATAATACATTTTTGATAGTAAAGCAAATGTGTTTGTCACCAATTCATTTCTAACTAAAGTTCTAGCCAATTGTAATGTGAAGAACACCAGTGTTTACCAATTGTTGAACTTAGAGGTGATATGCTAAGCATAAGGACCTTATCTTTCATAATGGGTTGTGGAAACTTGATTTGCTCTATTGGTAGGGCTATGTTTATTACTATTGAAGGAGGCCATGATAGATGATATAATATATATTGCATGTCTCCTTATAAATCTAGAGTTGCCTTGAAAATGGTAGCAATTAGATACAACTTGGTTGTGGAGTGTATGAATTTATATTCCAGTAGATTTTCTCATGTGGGAAAGTCTCTATATATTCAAATAAAGCCACCTCCTATGATTTCTTAGGAAATAGTTATAGATATGGATATATTGTGCATTGTGTATCACATCGTAGTAGCAGGGACTTTCGAAATAAAAGGTTTTGGGATGTGGCTATACAGTGGTGTGCAAGGCATAGTTTGGTTGAAGTGGGGAAATATGTGTTACCTTCTATTATAATATTTGGACAAAGTGGATGTCCCACAATAGGTTCTCGTGGAATTGTATAGTGTGGACTTTCACCAGAGGTCACTATTGTAAGGCTACACTATGGAATTTTGATGCATTGTTTTACATTCTTATTCAATGCCTAGCTAGAGTTCATGGCAAGTGGGTGAACTCATCAAAGGGTGTCACCATATCACTAAACAACTTCATTAAATAGAATTTTAAAACCAAGTGGTAATAGGTCTCTTACCAATATTGGGTTCAAATCAACAATTTTTTGTTTACACTTTTGGAATTTTAGGACTAGGAGATCTCTTTTTATATTGTGAATAGAAATTGTAGGCAAGTAGCGAGTGGTATGATTTATGTATAATAATATATTCCCTATCCTTACTCAATAAAAAAATTGTATCATGATTCATATGTTAATATGATAGTTATTAAGTCCCCGAGGTGTAGGACAGTCGGTGACAGAGTGTGCTCTTAAGGCACTATGTGATGTTAAAGTCACTGGTTCGAAACCTGCAGGGACAAAAAATCCAGCCATGTTAAGGGTTGGTGTGGCTCAGGCCGGGTGCGATCCCCGGGTTATTTTGATGGCTTAGATTCCCCTGAGTCACGATTTCTTAGCCATAGGTTAGTCTCACATGTCACGGACAAACTAATAAACAAAAAATATATATATGATAGTTATTAACATTATCACATGAATATAGTAGCTTCTGAAATCCTAAAATTTTGGTCTTCTTTTGTAGAAGGCGCAAAAACAATTATGGATGTTACTTGCAAGTAAGAATCAACACTACAATGAGCATAAATTGTCACAATGTCTAAAGACTATGATATTATTCCCAATTAGGAGGAAATGCCAGCAATGGCGAACAATGAAGGAAATGAATTGTAAAGCTCTGATTTGAAGCTAAAAAGGCTAGCATAATGCTTAGGAGGACTTTTTCAATGTGATTCCATGAAGCGCACGCATGTGAAACCTGTAAGATAGAAGGAAGAACAACAAATGATTGACAAGTATGTAAAAGTATTTTAGGACCTACCTTATGGGCTACAATTGGATAGGTGGAAAAAACGCATCGAGTTAAAACTAGGGTTCACACCAACCGTTATTCCTCCCTACAAGTATCCCAAATTATTTAAGGATGAGATACAAAAAAATGAATAGGATTTATTGGATAAAGGTCATAAATTATCAAGTAAAAGGCATTTTGCATCTCCAGTCGTGTTGATACACAATAGATCATTATATAATTTCTCATCTATCTTGGTACTCTGTGGGACGAACAATTGGAAAAATTGGCTTGCAGGGCTCATTTTATGTGTAGGTCCCAATTTGGTGAGGGGTCCAAAAACTTCTAGAGTCATTTTAAGGCACCATATGTCATTTTGGGGGGTAAAAACTTTTCAATCTTATCTCTCACCCCCACAACATTGTTCTACAAACTGTAATCTTTTCAATATTGCAAAAATCACCTCAATTGGAGTTCGTATGTGGAAGTTATGCCTCCCACAAGTTGACCTACCCTCTTAACCACCTTGGTACCGAGTGGATGCCACATCAACCCCCATTAATCACACATGTGGACCTAGTCACATGTGGAATTTCAAGACAATTATAGAGGATCCAAAAACCTAACACTAATTAAGGTTTGAGGCATGCAAAAACCCTAAACCTGACCCTAGACGATTATCAGGCTATGTTAAATACTAGGCCACTAGGAAAGGAAGGAGTTCTATTTTTTTGGTATTGTTATTGTTCCATAGTTGAGAAGAGCATCTATGAGTAGGATATTGAAGAATAATAGAGGAGATAGAATATTACATAGCATCCATTCAATCCATGGTTTCCATGTCAACTCCATATTGAGTGCCCCTTTCTTTGTACTTGCATTTCATAACTAAGTAAAAGAGACTAGAGCATAGGCCTCACCTTATTGTTGGGTTTTCTCCCGTATTCAGTTTCCCATGTCACATCGTGTGTTCATTTGTGTGGATGGTTTGTTAATTTGATTATTTGCTTCATTTCCATTTCAATTATTTCCATAATTTTGAGAACTACTATTAATAATAAATTTGAGATCTAAGGTAATAAATTGCATAGTAAAAGATTTCACAATATTGTAAGATCTATTGTGACAAATTGTTCCAATGGAATATACATGGTAGTTTACATATCATATTGGTATTAGAGTAGTTTTTTTTTTTTTTTTTTTTTT
>ML790359.1:144111-170605 GCA_009831015.1 Picea engelmannii | reverse complement strand
AAAAGAAACTGAAAGATTTACGATCCAACAGAGGGCTCCCCTACTGCTATACATTTCATGGAAAACTTAAAGCGCTTAAAAAGACTGACCTTAACTTGGGCCAGTGGAAAGTGCATCAGAGAAGTAGCAGAACTAAGACAAATCGAAGAACGGCTTGAACATATCTCCTACTATGAGCGAGGGAGGCTATCACACTCAGCAGTCAAAAGAAAACATAAGATCACTAGAGACCTGTCGAAAAAATCTCTTGGGCGAAAAAGAAGCCGAATTGTGCCTCAAAAGTAGATCCATTTGGTTGGACAAAGGAGATTAAAACACAAAAAAATTCCACACTTTTGCGAAATGGAGAAAGGCCACAAACACTATCTAGAATTTACAAGGCCAAGGGGACTCTCCAGCCACCTCTTTTAAGGATCTAGCGCAACTAGGGATCACACATTTCAAAACTCTCTATAAAGTCGATTCAAGTGTAAACATTGCATACATTATTAAATCGACTCTATATTTCCTCAATTTGTGGATGAAGATGCAAACAAAGATCTCTTTGTTGAATTTACAGAAAAAGAACTAAAAGAAACAATTCATAGTTTCCAAAAAGATAAAAGTCCAGGGCCAAACAGATGGACCATCGAATTCTTTGAGGACTTCTTTGATCTAATAGGAGCAGACCTCCTTTAGGTTGTAGAGGAATCAAGGGAAAATGGGCAGATATATGCACTTGTAAATACAACCTTTATCGCCGTCATACCCAAAAAAGATGAACTTCAATCCTTCGATGATTTCCGTGCCATCTCTCTCTACAATTGTCTCTATAAAATTATATCCAAAATTATTGCGAAAAGACTAAAACCCATCCTCTCAAATAATATCTCAAAAGAGCAATTTGGGTTTCTGCAAGGAAGACAAATTCATGAAGCTATCGGAGTACCTCAAGAAACTCTACACAGCCTAAAAATATCAAAATCCACAGGAGCCATTCTAAAAATTGACCTGTCAAAGGCTTTCGACAGAGTAAATCGGTCCTACATTAGACTCCTTCTCACTCATTTGGGTTTTGATGTTCCTTTTTATCAAGTGGATCATGGCCTGCCTAAACTCGATTTCTTTTGCTTTACTAATAAATGGGTCAGCCACCCCTTTCTTCCACTCTGAACGAGGTCTGAGGCAAGGTTTTCCACTCTCACATCTTTTCTTTCTTCTAGTGGTTGAGTGCCTCAGCCGAGTTATAAAACATGAAGTTCACTTCGGGAATCTTACTGGAATGTCGATCGCCTTAGGCTACAAAATCCACCTTCTCTTTGTGGACGACATACTACTTTTCTGCAGTGGTCGACGACGGGATGCTGAGAAATTTGATGAGATTTTTAAAATGTTTCATCTCGCCACGAGCATGATCATAAATGTATAGAAATCAACAGTCTCATTTTATCGGATGGAAGCGGGTACATAAGTTTTTTTCAAATCCCTTTTCCCCTTCGATATTCTGAATTTCCAGGAAGGAATAAAATACCTCAGTTTTCACTTAAAACCAAATGATTATCGGAAGTTAGACTGGAGATGGCTACTAGCAAAACTGGAAAATAGATTAAAAGGCTGGAGCTTCAGATGGCTATCGAAAGCAGGAAGGCTCACTTTGACAAAATCAGTACTAGAAGCCATCCCAGTCTATTGGATGTCTCTATCTTGGATCCCCAAAGGATTACTAGAAAAATCTATAAAACACTACTTTCGTTTTATCTGGTCTGGCACACAGGAAGCATTCACAACACCTTGGGACAAATGGGATCTTTTAGCTCACCCCAAATCTTTGGGGGCATGGGTTCTAAAAAACATTTTCCTATTTGCAAAATCTCTGGGAACCAAATCTGGTTGGAGATTACTCACCACAGACAATCTTTGGTCAACTATTTTTATACAAAAGTACATAAGACCAGATTCTCTTGAAGACTAGATTCGAAAACATGAAGAAAAAAAACTCACAAACAACTCCATTATTTGGAAATCCATCCAAAATTATTTTCAGGTAATTTCTGATGGACTGGCATGGAAAGTGGGCAATGGATCCTGCTTACGAATAGGACTGGACCCTTGGCCAGGCAGTGGGGTCAATCATTCATTGAGGCCTGAATTGATTGACTTTCTACATCAACAAGGTATTTATTAACTCACACGTGTATCAGACCCATACACCACAAACATCTAACAACAAGGTTGGAAAAATGTCGAAGCCCTTGGGTTACAAGAACCACTCTCAGAACCTTGGAACAGATACATTTTGTCCCTCCAATCCAGCCACATATGTATCACAGAATAAGAAGATAAAATCATATGGAAAAAATCTCCTCTTGGGAATTACACCCCAAAGTTGGGATATATCACTTTAAATTTTGACCTACAACAAGGACAAACAACCTGGTGGTGAAGAGGACTCTGGAAAATAAAGTGTCCCCAAAAAGCAAAAAAATTAATGTGGTGTGTACTCGATAATAAAGCCCCCACTTGGGACAACATGAGAAAAAGAAGCATTGAAGGACCTCGATGGTGTTCCCTCTGCAAAAACTGAATTGAAAACAACACTCACCTCTTCATCCACTGTCACTTCTCCAAACAAGTATGGCAGAACTCCTCTCTACTCTTAAAATAAAGACTCACCTGGGAGGGATATTATGTTGAAACAGCTTGGCAACACCGGATCCATCAAAAATCCCACATGAACATACTAGCCCTACCCTTTATCATCTCTTGGGGGATCTGGCCAGCATGCGACAAGGAAATATTTCAAGACAAACCCTCCCTCCCCGAAATTGCATCTGCCAAAGGACTTGCAACTCTCTCACAATTCCCACAAGAAAAAGCTTCTTCTCCCACCCGCTTCACCCCATCTCCTCCTATTGACTCTACAAAGCCCTGGGCTTTTTTTGACATAGCCTCATAAAATCAACTCTGCGGAGGAGGTGTAGCTCTTTACCTCTCCAATAGGCACTTCTTCAAACTAAAAATGGTACTAGGAACAAGAACAAACAGCCATGCCGAACTCTTGGCCCTAAAACTACTTCTACAATTTGTTGGGGAAAAACGGGTCCAAAATCTCCAAATCTTTGGAGATTCCAAAATTGTAATCAACTGGGCTAGCAAACAACAATCCTGCCAAAACATCCTATTGCAACCAATCTTAGAGGAAATTTCCAGACTGCTACACGCCCTTAATGAGTACTCTTTCAAACAAGTTTAGAGGGAACAAAACTAGCTAGTTCATTCTCTCTCAAAATTTGGACTACATCTTCCACATGGAACCTAGCACATTTTGGAAACAAAGGAAGAAGACACATAAGAGTTCTTCCATTGCCCCTTTATAGATGCCTTGGGATAAAACTCCATCCAGTACCTTTTCTGTTATTTTTAAAATTTTTGGAGAAAACAGTATTATCATAAGAAAATAGACTCTGGCATACGTACATTGCCACTCACGGACAACTACAGGTTTTTGCAAATCTAATCGGCATTAATATATATGTATCACTCAATGTACTATAATTTCTCATTTTGAGGACAGAAGGACAACACACTTAATGAAAATCAGATGGAAAGTGCTCAACACATACATAATGTAATTTTGTCTCTACGGATGAATAAAATTACGCTTTTTTTCTATGGAAAAAAAAAATGTTGCCAACTATAAAAATATTATATGTCGTTTGATATATATATATATATATATAATTAAAAAAATTAATCAAATAACTCATGCATGGTTTAAAATATTCACAACTCAAATGCTCAAGCAAGGAATTATAATGCAAATCTTAAAATTATTTCCCTAAGAGATATAAGGATCAAAGTCATATCACTAACAAAAGTGTTTTATACAAGTGCTTGAGTGTGTCCAAGGGTAAGAGGATTGTTAATAAATGGATGAATGTCACCTTCTATACACATCAAAATTCTAAGTACGTCATTGTTATTGTGCTTTATTTTAGGTCTCAATGCTTCTATAACATGTTGGTAAAGGGTCAAACATCTAACATCTTGAGGCCTTTTTGAACATGATAATAATTATTATGACTTTATCATGATAATAATTCTTAAAATTTTATATAATTAAACATGCAACGACATATAAATATGTTCAAATAACAATGTAAAATTCTAAATTTCAATCAATAGTTCCATCCAATCACAAATAATTTGAAAGACAAACACATTACACATCAAACTGATCGTTTACCAACTAAAATTGTTTAAAGATTTGTTATAATTAAGTTAACATTTCCTCTGTCAGAAGATGAATAAAAAACAATATAATTAGTGAAATAAAGATAACAAAAAGATACAACAATAGTATTAATGATGAAATAAAACATGTACATATCACTCTTTGTTGCCATCACCCTCATTATCTTCCTCACTTAGCATGATAACATTGTTGTTCTCGAAAATATGTTTTGATCTAGGGTCGTATCTTAATACAAACCACCAATCCCTATCCAACACATCTGGGTAAAAAAACACTTGGTTGCAGTGTTTTGGAAAAACATAAGGCTCCTTAGCTTTAACCCACATCTTTCTACAGTTGACACATATCAACCCACTATCGTGATCTTCCTTTACATTATTTTGATCAAAGGTGTCCCGCCACTTGCACCTAAAAATAACACATTGGAAAGAATATAAGTCCACTTGAATGATCTCTTGTATCTTTCCAACAAACCTAACGTCCCTCGTATTAGGTTCTGATCACGGTGGCTAACACGACTAGATTGGTCGAACTCGACTTCCACTCTGCAGTCTTGTGTCATGCGTTCATCATCGGAATCCTCTAAGTGAAAATGATGTCCATATGCCCACATAGATGGGAACAAATGCATCTATAAAAAAAAAAGTGAAAAAATCACAGTGTCATGTGTCTAATAAGCCGACCAATAAAATATAAAACATAGATGTTACAATTCAAAGGTGCATTATGAAGTAAAAATTGTACACAAATATATTATTACCGAGTTGTTGCACCCAATCCCTATGTTTAGTGCATCCTTTTCAGCACGCGGGTAACGACTGAATGCACTGTATTTCTCTCTGACTTGGTTAGTAACCCAACTGTTGTGGCATATCATTGACATATTTTCTTTTAAATGATCAGGATAAGGCATGCTTCTACCATTCAACCATCTAAATTATTTCTTGTCACTATCCTATTTCCTCCTCTTTTGTTCGTACAATGCGACCCACAGCTATGTTGCCTCCGAACTGTAAAGAATGAATTTATTAATGGCATCAATTTCTAAATTTGTTGATATATATATATATGAAATCAAACTGACATATAGTATGTGTTGAGGAAAAGATATGAAATGATCTTACTCAAGCATTTCCAGATCTTACTTGGCTAAAGAAAGATAGACGGGAATATCACCCTATGTTTATATCCATCAAAAATTGTTTCCTAATCCACAAGTATTGATTACAAGTGCTTAGGCTGATTTTTTTATAAATGAAAGATTGCTGAAAAATTCAATATTTATGTAATTTTTTGAATATAACAGATGCAGAAATAAATATAGAGACAGAAGTAAAAACACCAAGTCAATAATCAACACAGATGAGACATAAATAAATTGTTTATTCCATTCCAAATTATCAAAAGTCTTGTTTTCTTTACAAAATTCCCTGAGGAAGTTTGGATCAAAGTCAAACTTAGATGTCCCCGATGAAAACCATACAAAAGGACTTCTGACAGAAAGTAAAAAACTGAACTTTAAAAGTTGGATCATCTTGCCACAGATTGTTGCCCACTCGACTCTGCACAATAGCCTTTATGAGTCATGAAATTTAATTCACAAACAGACAAGTCTACACAGACTATCAAAGATAGATCAACACCTCTGAAAAACAAGTGTCTGAATGATGAAATTCAGCCCTGAATCTTGTTGTCTACAATAGGACCATGTTATCATAAAAGAAAATTAGGCTTTCAATGAATCAAAGAATGAATGAAAAATGAATTGTCTCAATAAAACTCAAAGAGTAGACCTTAGTATGCTTTCTCCTTCTAATCTCTTCTTGTTCCTCCTCTTCCTTTTGCCTTTAAGCAATCAGAATTAGTTGAAGTAGTTAAACTACCTCTTTAGTTAAGTTAAGTTAACTAAAACTCAACCAACTTTTTAGTTAAGGGGGAAAAGTAGTAAAATCATAATAAGGGTTTTTAATAAATAATAACTAGTAGGTGGGACCCCTTGTGACTCCCTTTAGTTCTTTAACAAGCATAAGACAACTAGTTAATCAATCAAACATATCCCTCCTTGTGGCTCCCATCATCACTCTCATAATTTGACAATTTATATCAATGATAATTGAAATTATACCCAAAAATATATTATCCATATATCCAAAAAATAGTGTGTTGTCCAAAATTTCAGAAGTCAATTGTTCTCAACAATCAATAAATAAAAACACTTAAAACCCATATATGCCACTCTGGGAGGCAATCTTCCCCTTGTTGTTGTTGTCACCATTTAATTTCTTTGAATTTGTCTTAGGTTGTGTGGAGCCTTTAGGCCTAATCTCACTGATAACAAGAGAGCAATCATCTCTCAAATGCATGCGGGATGACACGGATTTTGCAGAGTCATTTGAGGGAGAGGAGGGGGAAGCAATGGCTTTTCCTTTGTCAGGAGCATGGTGGGCCTCGATTTTCTGTACTGGTGAGTGGGCAAGGGCAGCTTGGACAATTCTATTGATAGGTGGAGGAGCAGGTAGAGACAAGTTAGGCCATCCACGATGTTGGGAGACTATTGGATGGACAATCTCTTGCCATCTATCATTTTCAGGGACTTCAGGTTGTAATGAGACATGAGGGGGAACTGCGATACCAGGGACATGTGGGGCTTGGAAGGGAGGCCTTTCTGGCCTAGGTTGGACCACTCCTTGTCCAATCCAGTTAAAAAATCTAGCTTGGAATAACTGGCTCAATTCTTGCGAGTATGCATCAAAATGTATAGAAAACCTTGGCCTTCTAGGGCCCCTGTTCCAATTTCCTCTTCCTCTGTTACCCCGGCCATGGCTACCTCTATTGAAAAAGTCCATTCCTGTATCCATTATTGATGAGCAACTAGTTTCTTCAACAACCATACATGACATCTCTTTAAATATGAAACAAAGTTTGGCTTAGCAACACATCAGACTCATGCAATCCAATCCATACAAATCGTTTAATACTTGTCAATGAGAAGGGGGTGAATAAGGGTTCTGGGATATGTGAGGGATTGTATTAAGCGAAAATTGTTAAAATGAAGGGGGGTAGATAATGATTACTGCTCAACAAATCATCAAACAATCAACTGTAATGTAAATCAAAAGAATATATCATTGTAACGCATCCCTGTGCCATCCTTTAACTATTATAATACCGAGTTTAACTTAACTATAATTTAATTTTAAGAACAGGGAGTGGATAGCGAATATGGGAAGGTGAGGGGACTTGTAATGTGCGAAAAAGTGAGAGACTGGTAGGGAAAAAATGAATATTGTTCATAAAACAAATCAAGCAATCCATAAAAACAACTTTGTATTCAATACAAAAAAAAACAATACCAATTTAACAATTATTGTGTGTCAAAATCGTTCACTGTCCCACATTCAATTTCTTCAAAACTTCTCAACTAACACGGTTTGTAATCATTCTCATAATCACTATGAATTTCAACGGTCTTGTTAAGACGATACTTGGTATCTAATTCATTTCCTTTCATTTAAAACAAAATCAAAAGTAACGCACAACAACATTGTTCCATCTCTATCCATCATATATCACGATAAAATATCAAACATTGTCCATAATTAGCAATTGCCCAAATAAAGCATATACACAGGTCTCTTTTCCAAATTGACATACCTCTAACACTTTCCCGATTTCATGCCTTTTTCATTATATTAACCCATAAAACTTTGCAATGAAACCATAATACAAACCCGAGCTTCATCATTGATGATGCAATTAAATAAAACATGCACGATGCCTCCATAATAGATACACAATGAAACAACAAAATCACAGTCATTAATTTCCACAATTTTCCATGATCCCGATCGGGACTAGTGAAACACACAGCAGTCACCAACTTGAAATTGACACCATGTTGTAAGAATATAGTGATCGAAAGCATAACTAGAAGAGACAACCATTGACTGCACATTATCATTGATTCCCAATCAACCAATTTAATCAAATAAAGCGAGCTAGGTATTTGACGCAACTGTCATAACCACTCCATTTTACAACCAATCTTTGACAATCAGAAAGATGTTCGATTTAAGTAAGACAATTAGGGATTTTAAAAAAAAATGGCTCTGTAATAAGGAATACAAGGAAGCAATTAAGAGTTTGCTCAGTCATCAATAACACTGAGAGACTGGAGGTGCTCCAAACATATCAACCAATAGGCAGAGACCCTTTGATACAAGCACAGGGTTCCTTATAACTCTCGGTTTGTGCAATGGAGCCACAGTTCAACGACAGGTAGGGTAGGACACGATGCAGAGAAGAAGCGAATGCCCATTGGATAGTAACAAGTACCCAAAACACACAGAGGTATAGCCTCTATCCATTTCATTTGACAACAATGCCAGTGGAAATGCAGACCCAAGGCATAACTTATGTCACCCAATCAACCATAAAGCATATATTTGGGCATAATGGCCACCCTAAGACCGACCTCTAAGATACGTTGATGCCAATACCATGAAAATAAATCCACAACCATGAGAATAACCCACGACCATGACTCTGGAAAATATGCAATGACCAAAAGGCAGTGCGAAAAACATACACAGCAACCACATAGCAGCCCGAATACGACTGGACAGGGTTACCCTCGTAACTATGAGGAAGTGGCCAGCAAGGATAAACATAGAAAAACCCTCCAACAAAACATAGAGCGATAATACCCATATCCACTTAAAAACTACAGAGAGCCATCACGATTTTCACCACATAGAACAACCAACGAATGCACAACTCAACCAACCAATTCTTTTACTTGCAAAACGAATAACCACATAGTCATTCCAGAGAGAAGAACCACACATGTACACAGTTGCCAATTTCAGGAAAACACAAACCAAAGCATTACCAAGTCATCATTAGTTCATACACAAAGCGTAATTTGTGGATGGGTGAAAATAATAATACATGTAACCAATAGATTTAAAAGGGGTGAGTTGGTCGAGCACTTCCTTCCCAGGCTTGGATCTCGGAGATTAACCATCAACAAAACGAAATGCAACAATAACCATACTAGGGTGACGACCCGATGGGGGAAGTATGGCGTGACGTGCATTTACTGCACGTCGCTTCCATCTTCTCTTCATTCAATTTCGAAGTACACGACAAGCAACAATCACTAATACATTAACCATGTCATTAATTCCAAACCATTGAAATCTACGACCACATTGCTTGCCAAATGCGCCATCCAAAAATTCATATTAACCATTTCCAAACTTCCATACCATACCATATTTATTTCCATATCAAATGCGCCCAATATAACCCAAATGCAAATCACATAGCCACTAACCATTAATAGTTAGGATTAACACTAACTTGTCTTCATTTTAATTGCACATAACTTCTAACATAGCATAGTATATGCCCTTTCTTTTGGATATTTTTGTAAGTTCCCTTCCCATTGCTTTTGTTTATGTTGTTAATAACATATTTCTTGTGCAGGTGTAGCCAGGTAATAAATCATGGTGACATGATCAAACATAGCAACTATAAATATATGCCAATCATAACATAAAATTAAAGCTTTGAATAACAGAACATCCCATAAAATGCATCATCCACCTGCCATTATGTCAAAACGAAACCAAGATTGCATCATCAACCATATAAGAGCATGTAAGCAGCATCGAAACAACAACATAAAATGTGTGATATGACTATCTTCGACCCTCCAGTCTACAAGGGGGTCCCACCTACCAGTATGATATCTTATTAGCATAGTTTAAATAATAGGCTTTAGCAATACTTTGCGAGCGAAATTCCTCGTTGCGATTTTTATCGTCAACAGTAAGTATAATATCAAAATATACATTATGAAGTTCAATGTGAATAGTTATTGTGTAGAAATTTCACAAACGATAAGTCACTTACTCTTTATCAAGCACCTTTTTCCATTCATTTGGAGAAGCTCCCCTTCTCTTTTGTCTTCATCCCTTTCGTCGTCCCAAATCACCGCACCTGGTGTGTTGTCGATCTGCTTGGTGTACTCACTAGCATAATAGAAAGAGTCATTTGATATGTACCCCTTTGCCATAGACCACACTGGTTTTTCCCTTTGTCGAACAAATCCTTTCAATTTCTTCATGTACCTATCTAAGAAGAACATCCAATGACATGAGACCATTCTGACTAATTCAACCTCATCTACTAGGTGAATTATAAGATGAACCTACAAGTCCATGAAACTCGTCGGCATTTCCTTCTCAAACATACAAACAATCTCAGCTATCTCTTGACGCCACCATGGAATACTAACCATGTGAATCTCCTTTGATGTGATCCAACGTACAAATGCATAAAATTTAGATATGGCATGGCGTAGGTCCTGGGGGAAGTCATTGTTGACACACCCACGCACGAGCAGAGGATAATGACACTACAAAGTAAACACATACAAAATTAATTATGTTTTATCTCATGTCATGAATTTATAAAACAAATACTAAAATCATGTTTTTGACATACGTACTCTTAGAAGGTTCAAACGGTCATGTGATTTTAACCCCGACAAATGGTCTTCCACAATGAAGTTGCATTGTAGTGAAGACCCATATAAAGAAGGAACCTTCACACCCAATATAACTTCCTTTGCCAAAGAAAGATAAAATTTCTTCAATATCCATGAGACATCACCTTGATTGAAAGACCAAGAGGGACCAACCTCTCCTCTACTTTATTTTCTTGGCCAATGTTTCTTTTTACTTCTTGAAGAAATAAGATCTCTCCTAACAACCAATGTGTCAATTTATTTTGATGATATGTGCCTCCATAAAGAAGATGAAACATTTTTAATTATATGCATGGGATCTAGTAAGTGGGCAATCTTAAGATGCTCCCAATATGGGATCTCATAAAAGACAGATTTCCTTTTCATCCCAATGGGAAATTTCTCAACATAGGTGTCGAAGAATTCTGGATCATCGAACATAGGCTCCCCACTTGAATCGAACATATATGTAAGCTCATAAAAGACAGATTTCCTTTTCATCCCAATGGGAAATTTCTCAACATAGGTGTCGAATAATTTTGGATCATCGAACATAGGCTCCCAATTTGAATCAAACATTTATGTAAACTCCTTATCCTTCTCTCTCTCATATGCTCTAGGACATTCTGTTGGTGTCATTATTGCATGCCTTTGGGTTCTCTCTGGTTTACCATTGAAAGTGGATGTTGCTCTTCTATAAGGGAGTTGTTCTGGGAGGAATACCCTGGAGCAGTCGTACACTGGATTTCGTAGGTGTTTGGACCACCTAGCCTTCAAAGAAGGTCCACAACATTTACATCCATGATATCCTTTTGTTACAAGACCTGCAAAATTATTAATGTATATAGAGTTGCTAAAAAATATTATTACGTATATAAACAAATCAATAAACATGCAACTTACCAGATAAAACTGTTAAACCTGGATAATCATGTGTGGTGTAAGCACATATGTGATACAATGTAAAACTCCTCTATGTTACGATGGGTCTTGATACATCGTATACATGTATCCCTTCCCATAATTCTTCAATTCATCTACCAATGGTTGTAGGTAGACATCCATATTCTTCACTTGTCTTTTACCAAGGACTATAAGAGCCAACATAATTTTATCATTCTTCATGGACAACCATGGGGGGATATTGTTATTGATCACTACTACAGGCTAAACATAATAGTTGGTGTTTTGGAGGGAATATGGGTTGATGCCATCTATGGCTATGCTGAGTTGTAGACTTCATACTTCATCCTTGAATTTATTGAGCCATGTATCCTCTATATGCTTCATGGATATTGAATCTGTTTGGATTCGCATAACTCCTGACTCACGTATGTGCGAGGCATGTCATCCTTGCAACATAGATAATTATTTGCAATGAAAGAACCTTTGAATCCTTGGGATTATAGGCGCGTGCCTCAATATCTTATTAGGAGGACCATGTGATTTACCCTTTTTATTTAATTTATGATATATGTCATGCCCACATTTCAGACATATCTCTTTGTCTGCATATTCTCCTCTATATATAATACAATCATTCAGATATGCATGATATGATATGTACTCAACACCCAATATTTTCAACATTTGTTTTGCCTCTTCGTAGCTACTGGGCAAGACATTATCACTCGAAAGAACCTTATCTTTGAATGACTTGCAGTTAGTGGGAAATAGAAATGTACAATGTCATTTAAAGTTCATATAATCGATCATTTTTAATGTTGATTGTGTGACAAGATTTCTCAAATTATAAGGGACTTAATGATGGTCACTTACCTCAATATTGTCGAGAAATAGGTGTTTTACATGCCAAACTTTACTTTCAAGTTGTACAACAACATTGTTGTCCCCAGCTGGGTAGACTTTGACTGGCTAGGTCCAAAGATAGGGGTGGTGGAAGCATATTTTAGACTTTCGATTAAGGTATCAGTGATATGAGTATTGTCCCCTCACTCATCGTTATGGAATGCATATAACAACATTATCTCCACGGAATTTGTATCCTGTAAATAATCATCCATACCAACCTCTATTTCATTGACACCATTGCCAACTTGTGAAGAACTACTATTGTTGTAGTCATTCCTAATTGGTGAATTTGGACATAGTGGGAATTGAATAGGTGGTTGATTCAACCACTCTTGGTATGCTTCCTTTCCGAGTTGTGCTCTTATTGCATCCTTCTCTCGATTTGACATTGTAGTGGGGTGCAACGGAAGATGATAGGTAGGTCGTTCATCATCATAATCCTAATTTCAAAAATATCGAACATCAGTACATCGATGATATTAGTAAGCACAATGCAATTGGTTTGTTCAAATCACATTATACCCAACATTAATTATTATTGTCACTAACCCGTGATTGTGGTTGGAAGATGGCATGTTACTATTGACAGCGTAAAGCGGTTGTCCATTTTCATCTACCAACTTTTTGCGGTATGTTGTTCTTGATAAGAGATTCCAACGTTTTTGAATTGGTGGAATATTATTTGCATCTAAACTCAATTATGAATCAGGATCCTGCAAATTTGGATACATTTTTATTTAGATTGACAAGGATAAAAAAAAATTCAATTAGATAATCAAAATATAAATAAAATCTGAACTTACTAGAGATGGACATGGAGAACTCCACGATGGACTTTGAGCAATATGGAACAGGCTAGAATTTGAAGAATTGGCCATTTTATATTATAAGTTTTTCTCCCTGCATTTGAGAAAAATCAACAATAATTTTTTAAGAATAAGGTGATTTTAAGCGGAAAATGTATACTATGGAGTGTTGAAATTCATGTGGATGCATCCTAAAAGATAATTTAAGATGAATATACTATTTTGTGTTCAAACAAAAATTCAGATAATTTTGAAAGCATAATAGTGCGCTTATTTAAACAACACACACCGGTGCATATATAACAATAGAAAGCATCAGACGTTTATTTAGGAGTCGCACATGTTCATAAATAAACAAAAAAGAATTATCTGATATCGGTGCTCCAAAACTTTTAAGCACACCGATGCATTTTATATGAAAACACATCGGTGCGTTTTATAAAAAAACACACCGGTGCGTTTTATACAAAAACACATCGGTGCGTTATATTAATAGACGCATCGGTGTTTCGAAAAACTTAGGAAAAAAAAAAGTGACTTTGTTTTTTTACAATTGAAAAATGAGCGGGAATTTAAAATCTAATTTCATAAAGTCATTTAAATAGTAAAAATATATTCATTGTTTCATTATTTTACCAAAATTTACAGTGGAGCGATTTGCAGGAGAGCCATACCGGAGAGCACTGTGGAGCAACAGAATACTTTGGAATAGCAGGATTATTTAGAAGATCAAAATTTGAAGGTTATGGTGATTCATTTAAAACTCTTTTCATAAAATCTTTCTTGGGTATCAATTTAGTCAGTATTTTATTATTTTGCTAAAATTTACAGGGGAGAGATTTGCAAGAGAGATATACAGGGGAGCATTGATGAGCAATAGATCAATACTTTGGAACAAAAGACTTATTCAGAAGATCAGAATTCAAAGGGTATGGAGATTCATTCAAAACCCTTTTGGAGCAACAAAATTATTCAGAAAATCAGACTTTGAAGGGTTTTGTGATTCACTCAAAACCCTGCATAGTAAAAATTTTAAATTTGACTGTGATTTTAATAATAATTTTTTTTACAATTTGTATCTCTATTTAGATTTAATTAAAATAAGGAAAAGAATAAAAAAAAATCATACTTACCTTAAACCATTCATTCTTCTTGCTTATGTGACTGCAAAATTTCACCTTAGGGTTTAACTCCCTCTATCACTTCATAATTACAGCTTTTCATTTTAGGCATTTTAGATTTAATGGGTTTATGTTTCCATATAAAAGGCGTTTGACATGTGATGCATCGAATCCAAACCCTCTCGGCCCTATCACGTTTTTTGTTTTTTTTAACTGTTTCAGGTAATCGGTGTGTCTGATTGAATCTAATGCACCGGTGCGCTTTCGGATAAAACACATCGATAATGCTGCAACATAATTAAAAAAAAAAAATCGTTCATCGATGTGTAATTTTATTTGTTCATGGTATTTTTTCGTCTTTTTTTATTTTTTCTATTGGAGCAGTGTTGGTAATGATACATATCGCACCATTGTAATTTATAGTTTTCAAAAAATCTATTTTTGATAACGATGTGTTTCATATTTGGAATGCATCGATGCTTTTATATTATGAAAGCGCAATGGAAACTTTTTTTTTGCATAAAATTATGTGATTTATTTATAAAATATATTTAATAGCTTGTGTATTGAATGGTACAGTATATATATTGATAAAAAAAATGTGTGAGAATAGTTCAAGTAACAAAAATTCTGATCAACACAATGATAACACATTCAAAAGACAAAAAAGGCAAGTTTTTTGTAAATTCTATACAAAATTAATATGTTAAAAAGACAAGTTCTTTGTAAATCCTATACAAAATTAATATGTTTGAACTATATGTAAGTTTAACTAATATGTATTGGTTAGTGTGTGTCCTGCAGAGCCATAAAATGACGAAGCTCGATAAGATTACTTTTTATCTAAGTGCAGAAGAGCGTAAAAGCTTGATGGAAAAATTGCAAAAGGAAGAATCAGGTGAATGAATTTTTTTTATTCAATATGAGTTCTTTTTTGAATTTCTATTAATAATATGCTTAAAAATATTGGATAGCATGTTTCAAACAATCTATTAATTCACATGTGTTCAATGCTCTACAATGACCAACAACGAAGGAACCAAATGTCATCCTAAGAAAATAAAAATTGTAGAAGATGTAAATGATGATGAATTGGTACTTAGCTCATCTGGAGTGGTGTTGGAGGTTAATGAAAGGGAAAAAACTTTTACAAAATTATGAGGGATATAGTGGAATGAACGTATAGATGGACTTTCCACTTACAATACAGAAATCAATCTAATGATTCCAAGAACCAAGTTATATCTAAACTACAGGAAGCATTTCCAGAGCAATGGCCAATGAGACCTGTCAAACTTGGAATAGAAAAAACATACAACAACAAAAAAAAATCATTGAAAAAGTAATATTGCTAAAAATGTTTTTCTAGAATATGTATATATTACTACAAACCATTCATCTATTAATATCAATTGTGTTATATTTCGTTTTCATATATCAATATAAAACTAGTTTATTGTCATGTTACTTTTTTCAGGAAGATTATGAAAATCTCAAAGGATCAACGAGTTGATATCCAAAATATGCCAGTAGGAATGTCGAAAAATGTGTACAAGGAGATGGTAAAAGAAATGGACATAATTGCATCGCAGGAGGAGCCATCTTAACATCAACGTACTTCAAATGTATGAAATCATTGAAATTTTCTATTAGGTATATATAAATAAATAATTTAACATTAAATATTGATTTTCAAGTATTTTCTTGTAGAAAATAAAACAAAATGGAACCCATTCAGCACATAAAACAGGACGATGAGGAAGAAAAGGGTTGATAGCAAAGTTTGTGAGTAATTGTTATTTCCTTATAACACTAACTTAAGATTTTATTTTGTATATTTTAATTTGTTTTACATCAACCATCCTTGAATGTCTTCAAACATGTGCTAACATACAAAGAAGAGCCATCATAAGAATTGATTGACATTGGGTTAAGTAAGGGTTGTGAGTATATGTTAGCATATGAAAAATTAATTGTGGAATTTGTAGGTATCTTATGTTATTTTACTTCTCTCATTTTACAATTAATGGAACAAAAAAAATCTTTTATATTAAATCTATGATTTATTATGGGGTATAAAACTTGCAGGAAACAAAGTACGGAAATGTGTGAATAGAAGAGTTGTTGACAGAAGGCATGAGATTTGGTTTTGAAAAAATGTGTGTCATTTAGGACTCAATTCTTGCTATGGTATGTCGCTTTTCAATTTACATTCATGTATATTATTTATTTAATTTTTCATTATTCTCACTAATGTAGATACGCTCATTACACTTTATTTTTGTTTTTTGTAGATGGAATCATTTGAAGAGGAAGAAAACAATCGATACAATAAACAAAACATTCGACCAAATAATCCAAGTCATGGAAGTAGCTCGAGCACTAACAATAGTTCCAACGAAGAATGATGATCAATATATTTGGATATCAATGCAAGTTGTTGTATTTTCTAAAATGACTGTTTGTGAAAATCAGACATTTTGTTTAATGTAATGGACATAGTGTCCCAATTGAAAGACAAGGGGTTACCAATAAGTCTCGATCAATTTTGTATGACAAAGAACCTATTATTCATATATAATAAAATATATTTTATTTTATTTTATTTTATTGTGTTGTCCAATATTGTTGTGAAATGGTACATCGTTGATTAAATATATGGATGATTTAATATTATAATGAAGAGATGTGAAATCTGATGATATAACAAATTAATCTGAATATCATATCCAAATGCACTAATCAAAATTTAATTTATATGAATACTATTATAAGATATATGTCAATTTTTTTATGAACAATGGAATTAAAAAATAATAATAATTGTGCATTGTCATAGGTGGGTGTTTCTAAAAAGAGAAAATGACAATTTGTGAGTTTAATGATAAACAACACCGGTGCATTTCAAGATCAAATGCACCAGTCTCGTAATTAAATTCGCACCGGTGCTGATATATAAGGAATCAAAACCGATCTTAATACTATTTTTTTTTAACTAAAACGGGTATTTTTATTTGAAAATTGAAATCGGTTGGGCCGAGGCCTAATCAACCATCATTACAAGGGAACAACTTCTCGCTTAACCTAATTACATCATTTCTCATTCTTACTATGATATGAGGTGAGATAGATCTCAATCTACGGGATGGGAATCCATAGGGGGGCTTCGTCATTTTTGTTGAGCGCACCTAGGGGCAATAGGCAACCCATATTCGCCTTTGCATCTACTTCCTTGTTCGATCCACGAGGATGTGGAAAAAGCGAGAGGAGGAGAAATCTTCTAGCACTTGTCTAAGCCTTAGAAATGTCTTGTTGGTCATTGGATTGTTGAAGTGATCATTCGTATTTAAGATCTTAATGAGGATTTCGGAGTCTCCAAAAACTTGTATTTCTTTAATGCCATTTTCTCGCGCTATTTGACAAGCTTTGAGCAGCCTGAGAATTTCATCTTGGTTATTTGTTCTCTGACCTAGACCCCAACTGAAGTTGTCTTTTCGAGATCCATCCAAGGAGTAAATCACTTTGCCTGCTCCTGTGTTCCATGGGTTTCCTCTGGAGGCTCCATCGAAAAATACTGAGGCTATGCCTTGCCTCCTCCACCAGTCTTGAAAAACTGTGTCCTTGTCTCACAAACGCCAACCTGGGCTCATATAGGGGTGAGCAGAGGTTTGTTTTCTATCTCAGAAGGTGAAAGTACCAATCCATTTATTTTCTGCAGGAAGGAGAGTATTTTCGTTCTTGAAGGAATAGTTTGCCACTGTTTCAAGAAGGAGAGTTTTTTCTTTCACAACTACTGAAGGGGGGGAAGGCAACGTGTTGTTAAAAATATGATCGTTTATGGGCAGTCATAGTTTCTAGCAAATGTATTTGGGGATGGCCTGCCAAATTCTTTTCCAGTTTGGACTGCTTTGTATCTCTTGAGGGTAGCACGACTTCCAAGAGGAAAATAAATTTACCACTGAGATCTGATTCGAAACTGTGGCATTGAGGCCTTGAAGGGATATCTTCCATACTTCTTGAGAAAATGGACAGTCCACAAATAGATGATCCATCGTTTCTGGAGCATTACAACACATAGGCCATCTATGGGGGCCGATGATGCCTCTTTTTGTCAGATTTTCGCCTGTCAAAAGTTTCATGTGCATTAAAACCCAACAGAAGAAGTTTACTTTAGGAAGGCCGAGAGGATCCCAGACCTTCTTCTAGAGGGTTGGTGCCTAAATTGGAGCTTGGGTGGGTTGAAGAGAAATGAAACCTTGAGCAACAAAGAAGAAGCCAGACGTTCCCCAGCCCCATTTATCCGGCAAGACGAGGTGGACAGGAGCTAAATCCGTCAGCAGAACAAGGAGGAGTGATTTATGCATTTGCAAATGGTCTGGAACGCCCAAGAGGTCCCAGGTCCGCCAGCTTTCTAAAGCATCCCACGCAGATATGTCTACGACTTTGATGAATCCGCGCTAAGAGAACCACTCATGAATTTCCCTGAGTTCGTCTAAGGCGTTGAGGGGTGTGTTACCCATGATGTTGTCTTGCCACATCATTATATTTTTCTCATTCCCTGGGATTCGATAGAGGTGTTTTTGGAAGGAGTCTAAACCACAACGACAAAGATTCCAGATTAGACTGCCTTTGGAAGTGTTTTCTGCTTGGAGATTTCTCAGAGAGGCACCATTGAGGTATTTTTTCCTTAAGAGATTGCTTACAGGGTGTTTACGATTTACATAAAGGTTCCAAAGGATTTTTCCACCCAGAGCCAGATTTGTAAGCTTTGGGTCTCTTACCTGTAAGCCACCTTCAGAATATGGGCGTTTGACAGTTTCCCAATTGACCAAGTGATATTACTTTTGATTGCCTTTACCTCCACGCCAGAGGAAGTCTTCGATCATCTTTGTAATCTGAGATGTGATCGCCTTTGGAGCAAGAAGGAAGGAAGCCTGGTAGATTGGTAAGGAGGACAGGACCGATTTTATGAGGGTGAGTTTTCCAGCATTGGAGAGCCAATGTCCACCCCAAGCTGAGATTTTTGCTTTGAATTTGATTCTAATTTATGTCCACAACAAAGACTTGTTGGAGCCCAGAGTTAAGAGGAGTCCTAGATACTTTATTTTTTCCCAAGAAGCATAGCCCGAGAACCCCAGGTATAGGGAAATTCTCTGAATTGTTAGTTGTTCTGCATTCCACCAATACACTGTACTTTTCCTTTTATTAATGAGCGCTCTGGAGATACTGCAGAATCTTTGAAGAATTTCGCTGAAGTTTTTTGCAATCTTTATGCAAGCTCTGCCCAGCATGAGGGAATCGTCTGCAAAGAGAGCATGATTGATTGGATCAAGGCCCTTCGTCAGTCTAATGCCTGGGACTAAACTAGTCTTCTTTTCGACAGTCAACTTCCTACTTAATGTATCTGGCATCAAGATGTACAGGAAGGGGGAAAGAGGGAAGATTTGCCTTAATCCCCTCGAAGCTTGAAAATAGTTTGTTGGTATGCCATTCACTAGGGGAGCTATCCAAGGCTTTTCAATACAAGCTTTGATCAAATTAACAAATTCAAATCAAAAACCAAAAGAGAGAAAGACTTTATAAAGGAAGGAGAGGTTTACCCTGTCGAAAGCATTTTCCATGTCGAGCTTTATCAGCATCCCTTGCTCTTGTCGTTGGTGACTGGAGTGCATGGCTTATTGAACCTGAATTGCATTGTCGAGAATATGTCTCCCTTTGACAAAACCACCTTCCATGGGGGAAATGAGGTTCTCTAGCAAAGGCTTGATTCTATTTCCAGAAGCTTGGATGGAATTTTGTAAGAAGCGTTGCAGAGTGAGATAGGCATGAATCTTTCGGAGCTCGGATTAACTTCTTTGGGGATTAAAGCTTGGAAAGTGGAGTGAGTGATGCCTCCCACTTTGGCTCTTTGATGGAAATATTTAATCATCCTTAGCAAATCGATCTTGATTATATCCCAGCAAGCTCTGTAAAAATGGATTGAGAAACCATCTGGCCAGAGGGCTTTGTCAGGCTCCATGGACCAGATTGCATTGTAGATTTCTTCTTCAGTAAACAACTTCATGAGTACTAAATTGTCATCCCTACTTACGAGAGAGGGAATGTGTGAGAGGAATTATGAGGTAGTCTCTTCGCAGTCAGAGCCTTCTTCCTTGTAAAGGCTCTGGAAGTGTATTTATGTTGCCGCTTTGAACCGTTCAAAACCATTGTGTATTGTTCCATCTGAGGACACAATTTCAGAAATGTGAATTCGGGAGAGACGGGCTCTGCACTGCCTATGAAAGTAGGAGGTGTTTTGGTCTCCAGCTTTTAGCCACAAGCTTCGAGACTTAAGCCTCCAGTATTCTTCTTCATGGCGAAAGGCACGAAAATTTTTGCTTTGAGCAGCTTGTTCTTTCTCTAAATCTGAGTTGAAGAAGACCTTGGACTCCATTTCCACTTGCAAATCTGATAACTGATGAACAGTCTCTTATCTGAGACTAAAGGGGGTGTTAATGGGCTTTTTAACCCAAGCTTTTAGTGCATGTTTTGTTGCCTTTAATCTCTGCTCCCACACAAAGCTTGGAGACCCTGAAACTGGAGAGGACCAAGCAGAGTGGACAGTTTCCAGAAAACCC
Organism: Picea engelmannii; assembly: GCA_009831015.1. Lineage (NCBI taxonomy): Eukaryota > Viridiplantae > Streptophyta > Pinopsida > Pinales > Pinaceae > Picea > Picea engelmannii. The sequence continues at coordinate 149,480 of ML790359.1, read as the reverse complement.
TCCTTATCTATCCAAAGAGGGCTGAACCGGAAAGGGATTGGGCCCATATTTTCTTCTTCTTCCAAATTCAAGAGGATAGGTTTGTGATCAGAAGTCAATTTTGGGAGAATCTTGGAAGAGATTATCCTTCTTTCTTGTGGGAACGAGCTCTGAATTAAGAATCTATCCAAGCGAGTTGAGATGTGATCAACCCCTGGTCTGTTATTTGTCCAGGTGTCCTTTCGAAGGCTTGAAATCAAGGAGGTCCCATTGATGGACTAGCTCCTCAACGAAAGGGAGCATTTGGTCCATGCCGCTATTACCTCCTCTCTTTTCTTTTGGATCAAATACTAAGTTTAGATCTTCTGCTAGAATTATGTTTGAAGGAGAGAAGATCTCTAAAAAATATGATAACGATTGCCAACAATATTTATTTTCAGAGAACAGGACAGGTACATAAAGATTGAAGAGTGAAAGAGAAAGCTTACTTGAAGTATGTCGGAGTTCAGTGAAAATCTGGTGTTGAGTCTCGAAAGAACTTTCTAAATGAAACTTGTCCTTCACCCACAAGGTTGCAAGGCCACCTGAGGAGCCCCTTGCGTTGATGGCTTTCCCAACGTTTTTCTTCCATTTCTGGTTGTTGATTTCTAGAAGGGTGTCCCCTTCAATTTTGGTCTCTTGGAGAAAGAGGATCTCAGGAGAGTCGATTTTCAGTAGGTCTTTGACTGCTTCAGCCTTCGACAGATTCCCCAAGCCTCTGCAATTCCAAGAGACTATACGCATTATTTACTAAGGTTGGAGTGGGTAGGACCTCCCTTGGGGGGCCTTGTTCTGGTATTTCTTCCGATGGACATCTCAATGGTGGATTGGCTTCCTTGCATTTTTTGTCTCTCCGCTTCTTCTTTTATTGCTTCTTTGTGAGATTTTCTCCCTTCTCTTTTTGAGGGTCTCTCGAAAGACTCATCCTTCGAAGATCTAAAGTTTTCCAGAGATTTCTTTTTTATTATTTATGCGTAGGAAGGGGAGGAATAGATTTTGATTGGGGAACCGGATTGGGTTGTCTCAACATTGTTTTTTTCCACTATGGGAGGAAGGGCCTGTTGCTCAAGTTCCTCGATCATTGATCAGATATTTCTAAAGGATTACTGAGGATTTCGAAAGGGTTTTTAAAAGCCTTTGGGATTGGAGGGGCTGAGCTTCCTTCCCCAAGAGCTTTCCCTGAGGTAGGGGCACCAGGCGCCTTTGGTGCCCCTTTCCCTTTGGATCTGCTGATATGCTTTGGTGGGAATGCTTTTTGGACCTGTGTCCATTGATCGCCTTTCGAGATCTCCACCTCCTCCTCTACCTTCTTTTTGCAATGCCTGGTGAAGTGTTTGTAGCCATGGAAATACCTCCATTTGAATGGAAGTTGTTCATAATCCAATTCTTGGATGTGAGACCAGTCTGTGACCTTTATTTGAATGGCTTCAGGGAGCCCCACCTCTAGATCGACTTCAACGCATATTCTTTCACATGAATATTGTTCCATTATGTCTACTTTGTCGATGTATTTTCCGAGGGTGTTTCCAATGGATTCCAGTGACTTCGGGTTCTAGAACACCCACACCGGAACAACCGAAGACACATCTTGCGTCGAATCGAAATCTGGAGACCATTTGTTTAGGTACAGACCCTGAGGGCCCATAAAAATGTGGTCCATTCCTAAAGCTGAGATTTATGTCTTCTGAGTTGTCAAAGATGAATACGAAGAATCCCCTGCCAACAAGGTGGCTTCTGGTGCCTCTTTTTACAAGAGGACTCCAGTTCCTCTGCACCCATGCATCTACGGCTTTGGGAGAAGGCCATAAGCCCGTAAAATGCCCAATGAGTCCCCGTTTAACAAGGTTCAATGCAGATATGCATGTTTCTTCTGTTGGGAGGGCGACTGAGGGGATGTTATCTAGTTTTTTAACGAATTTTGTTGCATCTCTGAGACAGATCGTTTGTTGTTGGCCGCGACCAGCTTCCTGAACGCAACTATCGCAGGAGGGAGAGGGTGGGGGGGGGGGAGCCTCGGGGCCCCCTCCTGGGGCCATGGCGATGTGGGCAGAAGGTAAGAGGGCGCACCAGATGCATGTGTAGGCAGCCTCATGGAGCGATTTTTCTCTGTAAAAAATTTATAACTTCTCTTAATACTATTTTAACCAACAATTATAATAATAAAAAACCTCTATCGGTGTGTTTAATTAATAAACGCATCGGTGCTTATGTATCACACTTCAGCCTTGATGCATTATGAATATCATGCACCGTTAGGGTTTGTTTTTTAATGCACCGGTGACGGTATCATAGATTCACATGGTGCCTTATTCTTATTAAGGCACCAATGTGTTAGCCCTGGTGCTTTATTAAGGGAATCGGTGCCCCAATATTTTTTAGGTAGCCCTGGTGCTTTCTTGTAATATTTTAGGACTCGGCCGGTGCTTTCGGTGTAATGTAGGTACCGGTGCTTTATGTTTGAGAACGCACTGGTGCATATAGACCATGAAGCGCACTGGCTAGAAAAACATCCACAACAACCTCCGCCTGCCCAATTTTTTTTAGTTATAATGAAGTTCCGTTATAATCTTCGCAAAAACATCCGCCACCAAAAACGAATGTTTTCATGTTGGTTTTTTTGACAAATTTTGTCAATTTTGTAACATTAAAAACCTTCGCTATAACCTCCTCTAGAGGGTGTTTTTCCTTGCAGTGACCCTTTCCTCGTAAATTCAAGCAACTCAATGTGTCATAAATGACTCGGTCAGTATGGAAATCACGTGGCTTGCCACAATCTGTGTTGCAAAAATATTGTGAGTGCCAATGTACAGAAGCATTGCAATGCGGGGGTGCAAGAGTATTAGTGTCAATTCTCCACACAAGATTTGAAAATAGACTAGATGTTGATTGTGTCAGGGAAACACCTGTGTGAAGTACGAAAGAGATAGTTGTGCGGAATGCAGACAAATGGTCAAAGAAAAAGGCTCCGCACATAAGCAATTGTGTTTTGTACATGGTAATATTGACCATCTACTACATAACAATTGTCTTTTTAGATTGCATGCATTTTTCATATACTCTTGCACATTGTTTATTTGATGCATTCCACATCCCCTTGCATTTTCAGTACTCTTCCATTGAATTACGATCAATCAATCACTTCTTGGTTTGTTTAGACAACATAGGTGTAGATGCATTAGAATCACATCAATGTGAACTAGGATCGTGTTTCTTGCACAAATTGCATTAGATTCATGACATTAACATATATTTTTCAAAAATGCAGTTCTTTGCATCTTCAAATGTAAATGAAAATGAAAGAGAATTATGGGGACATACATTTTGCACATGATGACCAACAAAAGGGTTAAATAAAACACCAGAACAAGCTCCAATAAAATGCAGTTCCTGCACTATGCATAAAGCATACATTGTTAAACAACAAGCACACAAACTAATTGCATCTATCTATGAAACACAAATCAATATTGCAAACCATTCGTCAAAAGCAAGATAATAGATGGAGACCCAAGGCTTGTTCAACGAGTATTGCACATACTTTGTAAATGTAAGTTACAAGCAAATATGTCTACTGCTTAAAGAACAATTGAACCAATATATTGCCCAATTCAAATAACTATATAATCAAAATTATGGCAATAAATTAAGCGCATTTCCATCCAAGAATTTTTAGGTTTTCTAATCCCCATCCTATTCACTAGCAATAAAATATATCCATTCTAACAAAACTTTACAACATGAAAACAATAATACCCAATGCACATGGTTTCTTACTTTTTAACATAGATTTGTATATGCCCAAAATTAGAACTCTTGTAAATCGTGATTCACAACACTTGGAAATTGAAATGACCTGTTGTATTTATGAACTATAGTAGCTTATATCACGATCAAACGCAAAAAAAAAAAAGAACAAATGGAACATGTGGAATGCCTTAGCTAAACAATCCCTAGCACTATATGAAAATGCATCCAACCTAAAGACAACATTGCTTTACATTACATGGTAAATAATGCAATGTTCCCTAACTTTATATCTTTCAACATCTGTTCTTTCTGCCACCTTTTAATTCATGTCATTCAAACCATCCCTAAGATATTTCCATAGCATCAAGCCACTGCAAAATAAAAGGAACAATACAAGCTCAAAACAACACACCTTCTTTTTGTTTATGTTTAACTTTGATTCTTTCTAGCGTATGTAGTGTCTGAAATAGCCCTTGATTGCCTTAACTTAATTTTGAAAAGGAAAAATAAGAATCATCTTCTAATTTTCTTTGGCATATAGTACACAATACAAAGGATATTTTACCCTCTAACACAAATTTGTAGAAGCCCAAAATTAGAATCCCTACAAGTCGCGAGTCGCGACACTTGAAAATTGACAAGAGCTTTGTCTTTTTTAACTATAAAAAATTACATGGTAGGAAAACATATTAAGCAACCTCAAAACAAAGTGAACAATACAACCTTAAAATAACACATATTTTTTTTGTTCAACTTCGATTGTTTCCAGCCTACACAGCTTTTGTAACATCCCCTGACTGACTTAACTTACTTCTGAAAAAACAAAATAATAATCAAGTTCCAATTCTATTTGGCATATAGAATACACAAAAAAATATTCCACTCCACCATTTCAGACAATAACATAGAAGAAGTAACTGCATTATGCATAAAGTATACACTATAAAACAACAACCAAATAAACTAATTACATTTGTCTGAAATACATAAATTAATATGGCATCCAACTGGTTAAAATCGAGATACTAGATGCACATGATTTCTTACCCTTTGTCATAGATTTGTAGAATCTCAAAACCAGATGTTTTGCAAGTCACCAGTCGCAACACTTGCAACTTGGAAATAACCTCGTCTGTCTGGCGTATAGCAAACTATATTATGATCAAACACAAAGAATTTAGCAATTAATTAGAACAAAAGAATTCAATTAAAACTCATTGTAATCCATAAAATCTCTCGCACAAAATCATGTCATACAGTACACAAAAATCCCTTCAAAAATTATGAATCGTATTAAATTTAATGAAGAATCGAAAGTGAATAACTTATATATATTTATTAAAATCAATAATAATATAATAATAATAATCTATTTTTAAGGTCACAGCCAAGCGAGCGCACCAAATTGGTGTATGAGACCCCCTTGTTTATGGGACAAGGGACCCCCCTCCGCCCAACGATTTGACTGGTAAAGTCTATGAAGGTATACATACCCTACCCCCCTCTAGATTTGATCCTGTGACCTCTTAAGAGGAAACACATGTTTTTAACCATGAGGCCCACTTAGGCTGTGTATATATATATATATATATATATATATATAT